>CM050323.1:144646836-145246836 GCA_027475135.1 Bactrocera correcta
ACAAAAATTATATTTTAAATCATAAGCATTTGTACAATATTCATGTTTGTCGGAATTATTTGAATATATGCGTACAATTTTAAACAGAGTCTTCTCATAAATAATACAATTGCTAAATATTTGGAATAGAAGAAAAGAACTGCAACCAAATACGCAGTGAAATAGATTATAACTAGCTCAGTAATCAGTCGTTGAGTATGTTTTATACCACGTGCATCCCAAAAGACTGATGTCATAACCTTTCCCGCCGCCTTTTTGTTTTTCCACGCCTAAGAACCGGTTCATCATGTGGAGTCCACTACAATGACTGTCGATTGGACTCCAGTAGGAAATGATGGAGCTATGTTTCTATCACTGACGAAAAATTTCGGCTTTATTCCGATTACAGAGCACTTAAACACTTCTCAGAATCAGTTATTCGTTGTTTTTGTTGGATTATGAACTTGCGAGGCACTTACTTTGCTCATTTCGCCTGTTTCCAGGTTAGCAAATTTCCCTGAGCCCAAATTCAACAGTATTTTCCCCAAAAAGCCAGATGCTTTATTAACACACGAAATGCTTTATGATCCATTTTTTTTGTAAGCTAACACAAGTTGCTTCACAAAATATTATTGGGTTGTCAAAAAAGTCTTGCGGTATTTTTATTGAATCAATTCGTGTGGCACCCATACATCGAGCTTCTTAGTGACTCCAAGCTTCTTCAAATGGTTTATACCGGTTTGATGACTACTATGCCGGTCTCTTTCGACCAATTCAGCGATTTTATCGCAATTTTCCACGACAGGCCTTCCGGAGCGTGGCGCATCTTCGACCACCTCTACACCAGAACGAAAACGTTGAAACCATCGTTGTGCGGTGGAAATGGAAACTGTATCGAGTCTATAAACTGCACAACTTTTATTGGCGGCTTGAGATGCATTTTTGCCTTTATCGTAGTAGTACTGTAAAATATTCCGTATTTTCTCTTTATTTTGCCCCATGTTTGCGACGCTATAACTCACGAACGACTTAAAAGAAACGACAATCAATCAAACACGTGTTAGCGCGTGAAATGGGCTTTCCAAAAAGGTATACCATGACCCGATGCGACGAATAAAACTAGAACTACGCGCTTTCAGCGCCAACTAGCGAAAATACCGCGATACTTTTTTGACAACCTAATATATCTCATTAACTAATAGTTATAATCCAACTAATAGAAATCATATATATAGATGGTAGTAGTATTATCTATGTATCAGCCACAGTGAAGCGTGGACGGGTCCTCTAGTTTAATATAATTGCTTAGAATCCGTTCCTATGGTTGACATTTTGCCCTTAGAGGCATTTTGATGGAAGTTTATTGTGAACATCCTATAGCTGAGTTCATGCGCCGAAAAAGAAGATTGAAGTCTACGAACTGGAAAAATTACTTAATGAAATTTAATGCCAAATATATGATAAAGCTCAAAGAATATTTATGCTCAACCACTATAAATGGAGAAAATCAGCCTATCCAACCAACCAGATCAACAACAAGACTGAATAACCGAGACGACAAGATAATGCTTTGCATTTGGCGGGGTTAGAAACGTCAGCTGTTTTCCCAACTTCTAAAATCGGGGGTACCCATTAACGGTACTGCCAAGAGCTTATCAAATTGAAGAGCCCTTTTGCGAGTAGACCACATAGAAAGACCGGTTAAAACCCATTTAAAAAACAGAAGGTATTAGCTCAAATTATGTCCTTTCAGAGTACCATTTGTTCCGTGCGATTAACAAGCATGAAGGTACACTGTTGTTAGTAAACCACGATCTGTTATTTCTATTGAGATAACGAATAACGTGGTATAAAGTCACTAAGAAGTTCGAAAGTCAATACTTCTCGACCCTATTCAACACATTTTCTAATTCAGATAAACTATTATCAAGAAGAGATGCTCTCCAAATTCAATTATATATCTCACACATTGACCTATATTTAGGTAAAGAAGCAACTATTAGCTCTATGGTTCACCTAGTCTGGTCTCAGGGGCTTGAACAGTTCTAGTTCGAATCAGACAATACGAATAAAAACTTTTATCTCATTATACTAATTTCTTCTGATCGGTCGAAAAGATCTGTATGTGATTTCACTTTCAAGACGGCGGTGCCACGCCTACTGTCCAATTTTGGTTTGAACTCCCGTAAAGCCCTCTCATATCATCTCAGGTGAAATATTTATGTCTCTGGTGCATTTATTTATTACTGGTTTAGACTTCCGGAGAAATTACTTAAACTATATGAGATATTTGTTGAATAAATTATTATATTTTCTATAACTATTAAGTTTGCATATTCAATACGACAAAAAACAAAAAGCGGATTGAAAAATGTTTATTTTAAAGCGTCATTAAACCATACATGTTACCCTTTAATCTTTGTAAAGTAAACTATAGAAGTCCATAATTTGCAACGCGTGTATATGTCGGTAAATTTCGAGTGTGAGACGAAGAAATTTTAAGGCGTTTTCCAAGTTAAAAGCACCTGTTCCAGATTTCTCTCGCTTTGTTGGAGTATCATACTTACATCAATCTTTCTCCGTGCCGCACAATACCCTTGGGTATTTCCTCTTTGAACAGCGCAAACATAATAACAATTTTCGGCAATTGTTTTACGAATTACATAAGGTTATGCAAGTTTCATAAGAAAAGCGATTGAATTTTCTTTTTGAATACAATTTTCTTAAGTGGCTTTCAATGTTGACGAAAATGTCTAAATTATATTGAAAGAAAATTACATTGACTCAACCCCTTTTAGTAGAAGATTTTAGGCACCTACATACATAAGTATGTATTGTTCATACACTCAACGGTTTTTGCCTTAAATATTCTCAAATCTTTTTTGTACGAAATTCGTAGCCGAGCATGTTTTACATTTCATGTGCACCAACTTAAAACATATTGCCTCACCTGTTGTGGACAGTCTTGCATGTGTTGGCGTGTAAGTTGTGTGCTATTTTATTTTTTATGCTAGCAAGGGTAGGCAATCCTTGACGGCATGTGCGGTTCGGTGAAAATTTATGAAAAGTTAAACAAAACAAAACAAATGTAAAACGCAATAATAATAATTTATATTCTCACTGTACTCCAATACCAAAAATGGCCTAAGTTCATCAATTTATTTGAGCGATAAAATATTTAAAACATATTCACTATCTTAACTTTTCAGAGCACATGAAATAAAATTATCTCTTCCTCTTTAACGCCATTCGATGCTTTTGGCGACCTTACAAAGTTCTGGTTTACATAAGCGCTACGTAACCCAATTTTTTGGCAATAAAGTAACAAATCTTACCTTCACCATATCCGCTTCCTTTTTGTACTTTTATCAGCTTCAGATTATGTCTGCATATCTCAACCTGCAGTTTGCAATGAATCAAATAGAATAAAGGAGAATCGTGAGTCCAAAGTGTTAAAAGTAGTGCGAGACATTTTTTTAACCCAACGTTTAACGAAGCTATTAGTTTGTAACTTTTGCTAAGAATGTTTTAATTTCGACTTTAAAACCGTTCATTCGATTTCCACGAGTTACAATAAATTTGTATGTTAGTTGGCTGATCCAACTAATGTAAATATAATTTCATTATTGAAGTTAGCATTTAAACCTTGTCCGAGATATTCGTATTGGATACAAAAAAAATTAAGTTTTTTTTAAGATAGTGTTAATTTATTTGCCATCGATACAATTTAACGGTGCTTGTTTTTCGTAGACAAATTTGTGACTAAATGTACATTATAATCATTATAAATATACCGAAGTAACTTTGAAAATCATGACTTGCTCCAAAATTGTGCAGGCTGCGATTCGCTACATTGAGCGGCTCTCAAATATAGTTCTGATTCTGATATAATTAAATGTTTTGTTTGCATTCATTTGCCGTTATTGAAAGTTGACGGCATCTCACACATCTAGTCGCGAATTGCCAAATAATCCCTCCTTGTTCAGATTAAATTTATAAAACAATAGCAACTGTCATAGTAATTATAAGTGTCATAAGGCGTGTTTTATTTGACCATCACAAGCTAATAGCTTCATATATTCTCTTAAAAACGAAGTGTGCGGGTGGGAACAGTCAGCTGATGCCCAAATTGCTTCAAAATAACTGACTTGGAGAAAAGGTTAGTTTGAATTTTTAAAGATGTAAACGGGATATTATGTTACCATATAAATATATTTATTTCGTTCATTTGATGATATTAATACAAAAATATTATAACAAATATACAACATATATTTGTATGAATTTTAACTTAAACAAAACACAAAATTGTATAATCTTGGTTTGTTTACATTTTCATCTGTCAAAATGAACTTTATCGTTATTGCCAACTACTTTTCTTTTTGGAAAAATCATAGTTATTGTAAATGAAAAAAATCAATGAACTGGCAATGCCTCTAGTTCAATATGTAAGCTATGATAGCTTATGAAAAGTCAACATAATTATGTTGACTAAGTCTTCCATACAAAATAAGCTAATTATCTTAATTTTCTAGTAGACATATACTATTTAGGTGAAATTCATCAACAGTAATTGAGATAGGTGTTTTTATGGATTTAAAGTGCACTAAATAGGTAGTTATTCAAAGGTGTAGTAACGAAAACATAATGCCTCAGTTATTGATAAAATAAATTTTTTGTACGCTCTAATAAGAAATTAAATTTGACAATTTAATATTGTCCACATTTATTATATTATTTTCACTTATATGTTTATTTGTGGCAGTAAGCGCATTCGCATTTCCATCCATGTTTTATCAATTGAAATAAAGTTTTCATGTAAATATGATGAACTGGCTTTATCCAAAATGCAAATACAAAGCTTTGTCGTATTGTACAAGTAAAATGTTCCACACATAAACTGTAGCATTTGGCAAAATCGCGTAAAATATGGCGCTATCTGACCGCATTTAACATAAATTTGGCTCAATTGTGGCGGTTTAAGACTCACATGCTTCCACATATGAAGCCGGCAGCTTGCACATTCCCATTGACTTCAAGCATTCATATACTCAGTTGCATGTATGGGAGAGCGCACAATCTAATTTATTATTATTGTTATAAATAACGCTTTTGTTATTATTTTTGTATTAATTTTTTTTTTTTTATTCGGCAATCGTATATTAAAAATGTTGTTGGTGCAAAATGAATTTGATTTTAATTGCAATTATAAGAGTTATAATATATACACAAGCGACTGCTGTCTGTCCATATGTGCAAGCTTTAACTTGTGAACAAATTAAGATTTCTCGATAAAACTTGGTCATCAAAGGAAATCTGGTGCTATATATAGGTGGGCGTAATTGGATTGGATACTTCTAACTTAATACAATTTAAAATACTATTTGAGTACTTCACTTTACAACATATAAAGGGAGCACTCATACCATAAGAGTATCTTTTTATTTTCTTCGATTTGTTGCGACTTTTGACATAGAATGATAAAAAGAAGCCGACGGGCATAGGCTAGGCCTCATCACCAATTTTCAGCCAAATCGGTTCAGCCAGTCTTGAGTTATACATATAGGCATAAGTTGCGAAATCGAGTGTGATTTTTCAAAAATTGCAGCCGTTAGAGGCTTCTCCAGGACTAAAGCAATACCCGTGCAAATTGTCAGGCCTTTCGTACTGTGGTTCGGGCGTTATGCGCGGACATACAAAAAATTCGTTTCATTTTTATATATAAGATATATATTTACTTTAATATTTAAATATTCGACCGTTTATAATAATTATTATTAAGTATTTTGTATATTATTAGTGGAGTCCAATGCCTTCTCTACATTTTGGAATAACTGTTCAACAAGCAAGAAAACTCATAAAATCTTTAATCTCATTTTGTTGAACTCAGTGTTGTTCGGAATCGCGAATTTTAATTTTCGCGTGCTTGTGAAATCGATTTTCGATTGTTTTGTTGCGTTATGCTGGTTCTTATACACTTAATTATCCTAATAATTTAAGAATTTTTGACAACTGCTTAGACGGGCTATTCGATTTTAACCCATTGTTTGGGTTTTAGTTAGCTCGCCAAAATTGTTCACTTTCCACCAAAAGCATCATTATATTGACATTGCTCATGAGACATTGGACTCTGTCTACTACGACCCAAATCTGACCAAAAAGTCATAACTGCCTTTACGGTTATGACGTGTAAACCAATGGTCATCATCGCAATGAAAGCTGCCTCATGAGCCAAAACAGAAAAAAGCGCAGGGAGTTAGGTCGAATATGAAAGTTTTGCTAACAGTTTTCTCCAATTGCAAAGGCGTCGTTCCTCATGAATTATTTCCAGAGGATCGTACGTTCAATAAAGAGTATAACCTACAAGTTATGCGCAATTTGCGTGAAACAATCCACCAAAAATTCCTAGATTTGTTAAAGGACAAAAATTGGCTTTTTTGCATCATGACAAAGCCGCTACTCACGCATTGCTGCTTGTGCGCGAATATTTTACCAAAACAACAGACCTATGGAAGGATGATGCTACGCTACGATTGAGGAGAAAAAAACTACAAGATCACAAAAATTACTTTCTTCCTCAAAGGATTGTTGAAAACGTTGGTGAAAGTGCAACATATCTCGAGGTGGTTACTTTGAAGAAGACAAAATAGATATTCACGAACAAAAAAACACTTTCTTTCGAAATAAAAAAAATCGGTTTACTTTCTGAACAAAAGTATAGGGATGATTTAATGTCACAATTAATTACTTTCAGTAACCCAATAATGCATAATCCTGCTCGAGACAACATTACTAAACCTAAGAATACAAATATAGGCGAAGTAAGATAGATATTGTACCTTTTAATAGGACGTAATTTTTCAGTAAATTTACATATACTCGTATATTATGTGTGTTTATTAAATTAAGATTTCCTCCAAAAGTATGCTCGAAAGTCGGTCAAAAGAAACCTAAAATATAGTTAAGAGTCTCACAAAAATATTATTGCAATTAATTATTATTATTGTAGTAAAAAACAAAACCTGAAACAAACAGTCAGCGAGAAAGTTTTAAGCTGCAAAATAGAAAAAAAAATACATTCGTTCCCGAAGCAACTTAAGGAGCTTATTTTTCTCTTTATGTTTTGTACTATGTTTTTGTTATTACCAACATCAGACTACGGAATGAGTCTACTATGAGAAAAGGTATCTGTTTGTTTTTGTCTAATAAAATTGCATAGCTAAAGGACATCGCATCAACACTTTTAGCCAACACTTAAGTGCAACTATGCGTCTGCAGACCAACAGGTATAAAAGCCTGAAAAACATTGCAAGTAGAACATGGCGAAAGGCAAATAGCAACGTAAAATGCGCAATTAAGCAGAATGGTGAAAGTAAATATTATTTACATTTGTATACACGAGGACAATTTATGGTGCAAAGCAGCGCTATTTGTACATGTACGTACGAGCATGTTCTCGACTACCTACGAACACATAAATGCATACAAATGGCGTCAAACTGTCTGCATTGAATTTTGTAAAATAATAATGTAACCACACACTTTCTAGCTCATTGTCCAGACTTTGCAAGGCTGAGGTTAAAAAATTTCGCTATTATTTTTTGCCAACCATGAGACAAAGACGAAACTGACATTAGCAGCAATAACAAATTTGTGATATGCTCAAAGCACTTTGTAGATTTGTTAGGAGTTGTGATCTGTTATTTTGAAGTTTCAGATATCTCTATGGACCGTTCTAAGCTGTTCGACTGAGACCCCTGTTAACCTAACCTAATCTGATGAAATTTAAACCAAATTTGCAAATATTTCGAAGTTATAATCGATATATAGTACTCTTTGAGAAAAGATCTTGAATTAGTAGTTACAAAATGCAAACCTATAATAAGATGAGGTGTCACTAAAATCTCTTTCTTTTTCGTTAAATCCATCTTTAGAACTTATGGGCAGTCAAAAACCACTTAACTAAATATATGTTATATAAAGTTTAGAAAAAAATATCAACGGATTTTGATAATTATAACCTTTTCAAAACCGAACTTTCTATGTATGATGTTAGAAGCTGTTTCTTGTTAGTTTTGGGTTGCTAAAACCGAAAATTATTGCAAATTGAATATTTTTGTGTTCCAGTAAAGAAGTGTAGGGAGTTGAACAATTTTGAGCTCAAATTCGTAATCAGGGCACCTCAAATACCTCACAAACCTCTTAGCACATCAGATGCAAATTTTTCTTTCAGATTTGTTGAGTAGTGTATTTATCGCCAAACCAAATCAAGAAAGCATGACGCAAATGGTGGCTGAAAAATTCAATCGGAAAGCAGAAATGCTGGAAGTATTTTGTAGTCAACTAAAATGTCAACAAATGGTCAACACGAAGTTGTAATATCTGTAATTTAATTAACATGTCATAGGATTTCACAGTATTGATACACTTCACTTTCATATACTTTACTTGCATTTTTATAGTTTTTGAGCTTTATTTATGAATTTTTTCAGTAAATACAACGGATGTTCATTCTATACCGTTAAATTGCTTGATCTATTGAGCCGAAATTTTAATATAATACAATTTGTTACAAATATTTTAAGTGGTGTATAAAATTGGCAGGGATAAAATTTGAAATAGCTTTCCAAAAAAATTCAATAATGTATGTATATTGGTAAGTACGTGATTGTGTATTTACCATAACCATGACTGCAGTGCTGACAAAGCTATCAACAATTTCCGGCAATTCAACTGCACAATTTCAGTTGTTTTTTTATTTTCATATATTATTTTGAATGAAATGTATGTATGAAATGTATTGTATGAAATGTTAACTGTGGCAATATCGGTATATAAAAACGAATAAATATGTGTTTCTGTTTTTTTGGTTTTGTGAATTCAACAGCTTTTTTAGGACTTATTAATGGCCCATCCAACATTTGATTTTTTCTTTTTCGCAAATATAAATATGAAATCAGGATTTATTTGCTGGCCGTTGCAATTCACCAATCGTTGAAACAGTGCCCCAATTTGTTGTCAACTAACTAAAGTTGCTATTTAAAAAAGTGTGAGCACAACTGCTATGGAAATAGAAGAGAAGCACATATGTTAAAAGTAGAAAATTTAAACAAAATTAAATAAATTTGGCTGCAAATAGTACAAATTGAATTTACTTAATGAACGGGCTATATTAAGTTTATGACGAAGTTTGTGATATCCAAAAGGACACGTTGGAAAATCTATTAAATATATATAGTATGTATATAAATGATCAGCCTGACGAGCTGGGTCGATTTAGCCAAGTCTGTCTGCATGACCATCCGTCTGATCATTTGTAAGTATATTAGCCAGCTAATCTCTTAATTTCTGATATATCGGTGTGAAATTTTCCACTCGTCCATTTTCCTGCAAGAAGGTTCTTTGTTGGAGGTGCTGATAACAGACCACTGTACATAGCATATAGTTGCAACACAAACAGACCGCCATTCCTATTTTTAACGCATGTTCTGAAAATATATTTGCTTCGCTATCTAGCATTTGGATAAAGAGTTTTATCTGTACTGAGCTGTTGTGTATTGAGCACCCTATTGATAATTCCCAGTATGCACGATAGTAACTCTGCCTCGGATTAGTTTTGAGAGTCTCTTGACTTGGCCAACTCGTTTGCTTTTTCGTTGCTAAAAATGCGCTTGTAGCTGGGAACCCAATTATGGACAAGTGAAGTTGATCTTACAGACAGCTTAAATCCTTCCTACATTAGTTGACTGCGCTGGAATTAAACTTTGGCGACGGCAGGTAGAAATCCTGTGAATCTTGACTTAACGTTTTTATTAGATCTTCTTAAGTATGTATTGTAAGAGTGAGTCACATCAGATGTTTGTATTGCAGCTTTCCAATAAAGTGTGTCTAGCGTTTACGTCACACTATTACGACGTCTTCGCTTTAATTGCCTTCAGGTAATTTTGTGACTATGTAGGCTGAAACCAAAATAGTAGTTCCTTCCCGTTTGTTCTTCTCTTATCACTGAGGTATCTGCTGTGGTGTAATAAGAATAAATAAACAAATTTAAATATTTATTGATGAGATTGCATGCCCCTGTTCATTTCGTTTGTAGAAAATGTTGTAATTCCTGCTAGTTAGTCCTCTGACCGAGTAAATTTTACCCAGTGCTTCTGTATAAGACTAATGCTCCTACTTACGAGGGTTGGCAAACTGTCTGCACTTTCCGAGTCCTGAATATTTATTTGCACTCATTCAAGTTGTTGAAATTACTCCGTTTGTTTAAATTGATCTATTCTCTGATGAACTCATCTCTTAGCTGTGGCTAATGTCATCAGCCTCTTCCGTGTAATTTATCGTAATACCAATACTGATTTTGTTGTCAGCTATCGATAGAAACTACATCGACTATTTCCAAATGGTCTCTTGCATTTGTCTGCTTGACTTTTTTGGTTTGTTGTTTATTCCAGGTACAGACCTGCTCTAAAGTCATATGATGAGGTATACGCTTGTTAAAATTTTACCAAAAATATAGGTGAGATAAATATTTCATATAACGATGAAGCTCGTCGAAGTCAATTAGGGGGCTGGCTATAAATATTCAACAATAAAAAATTTTAAGTAACTTCGTTTTTACTACACTCGTGGCCACGCAAAGCTTACCACTCAAAATTCATATTTGACAAAATCATTTGAAAGTTATTGCGCTTTACAAAAATGAAAAAATTATATTTTTTATTTTTTTTTTATTTAAAACACGAAGTTTTGTCGCGGTATTACTTTAAAAAACAATAAAATCGGTTTTATTGTTATTAAATAAAATCGGCCGCTTTTGTTAACCAGAGAAAAACTAATTTATTTTTTGCTCCTTAAACCTAATAAATTAAAAACTCTAATTAAAATGAGATAATATAATTTGGTTTACTAATGCTTACTATATAGTATAGTAGTAAGGTTTGCGGGGCCACGAGTGTAGAAATGTAGTATTCAAATTTTTGATTTTATTTAAAAAATGCTTTTTTTTTTTACTAGTCACACAGAGAGAAACGTATTTTATACATATATTTACATATACATAGATGCTAGCGTATAAAATTACTTTTTTCGTGTAACAAAATTAATGACTACTAATGAATTCCAAACAACTTTTAATACCTATGCAATTAAATGTAAATTGCTGTAATTTTCCCACCGCCGCGTCTCTTAAATTATGAAATAGCTTACATATTGTTACTGTAACAAATATACTTTTTTTTCTAAATTCGTGAATATTTTTCGCTCTCTCAAATAATATCAGTTCGTTAAGCACGTACTGAATTGCATGTGTTTATTAAGTGCAATTATTTTATGTAGAAAAGTAAATTGATTACTGATGAAGTAAATGTGTGTAAAGAATAAAATTAGTTAGGGTATTTTTAGAGCGTTTCACTGAGTTTCGTTAGTTTTTTTTTTTTTAATTTTAAAATCTCATGAATAGTGATTGGCGAAAAACCAAGTATATTCCGAAAAATAAAAAATAAGAAGATTTTTTCTACTTTTCAGCTTGATAATGGTCATAATCTCATAATTAATAAATAAAAATAATTTTTTATCATCTTTAAATTTTCAGCGCGAAAATATAAGGGCAACTATAAGAATTTTGTAAAGTTGTTCAACGTGCTCTAGCATCGTATACAGAAATTTATTGCAAAAATCTTTCACGAATGTTAAGTATGTATGCCTCAGCATTTTTCTTGTATTCAATCAGCATAATGAGAGTAAGATAGGAGTTTCATATATTATTAAGTAATGAAGAAAACCAGTTTACTACCTTAAATTAATTGTAATCATGGTAAACTGCCATGTACATATCATTTCCATTATGGGCACATTAAATGGCAACAACTTTCTTTCGAGTATATCAATTTAAGGCATTGTTTGATGAATTAACATAATTTTATGTGGTTATTCTTCTTCTTCTTTATTGGCGTAGACACCGTGTACGCGGTCACAACTGAGTTTACAACAGCGCGCCAGTAGATTCTTCTCTTTGTGTTTGGAGCAAATTGAACATTCTCGGTGTATGCAGGTTTTTCTCCTCTTTCCAACAGAGTGGCGGGCTTACTTTTCCTCTGCTTCCCCCGGCGGGTACTACGTCGAATATTTTCAAATCTGGAGTGTTTAAGTCCATTCGGACGACATGAGTTAGTCAGCATAGCCGCTGTCTTTAAATTCACTGAACTAGGCAACGTCGTCTATCTCGTACAATTCATCGTTCCATCGACTGCGGTATCAGCCGTTGCAATTGCCCAATTGGCCATAAATCTTTCGCAAAGTCTTTCACGAGAAAACTCGTTATGCCGCTGTTATAACAATATAAGTATACAATTTTTAGCTGATTAGAAATTTTCTCACATGCATTTATATTCAAAAATTGTTTAATTGAAGTAATGAAAAATGTCAGAATTGATTTCAGATCTTCAGAACTATTTGAAAATGTTATATTTCTCATTTAATTTTGTTGTGATTTACTGAGGTTAAAGTCCAAACATAAACACTAAAAAAAAGTTCGAAAAAAACATTGTCTAATAAGTGTGATTCCCGAAATCGACTCAATATTTTTTTGAGATTGCTTTATGAAATCATTGATATACTACAACGTAATTATGAAAAATCTCAGTTAAACAGGTTGTAGTCTAATTTTTGACCAAGGGTTTGATGATTAATGGTAAAGTCAGAGACAAATTTAACCTACTTAACAAAGAAATTAAAGCACTTTTTGCTGCTGTATTTATGGTTCTTCAATCTTTGGCAGCGTATATTTAATTCAAGTTAACATTTTTGTCAAGACTTTTTTCCAACAAGTCAGCAATTGTAAACACCATTTGAACGAACTCACTAGCTCATTTATTATTCATTAAATAATGCGTAACGCGAGTGAGCGTACATACAATTTTAGTATTATGAGTTTAGGGTAGATATACGGGATTCCATTTATTTTACTAAAAATTTTAAATATAATATAACTCATTGCTTGTATACCCTAGCCACCTTTTTCAAACTAATAAAACTAAAATTTGCATAATATATTTATTTTGATGAGTACCTCCGAGCAAAAATATGCTAAGTGTGAATGTTAACTTATTTAATATAAATTCATGTTAAAACAACTTGAATTATAAACATTTGTAAGTTTATGCGCTATCGCTGAAATTTATAATAATAAATATAACAATTGCTTACTCACTGCGAACCATGTTGCTTGTTTATGCAATTATATTGATTAATGACATGTGGAAGATACTTGTACGAGTTAAATTATACTTTCACAAAAAGTTCTGATGGTCTTAGCTTTTACGTCCTAATTAATCTGCAAGAGGTAAGAATTTAATGTTCGTAGTTATTTCTTCTGATGAATTGCCGGCCGAGCTTCTTTGTAAAATATGGTCGGACAAAAGCATGCCCAACGATTGGAATTTAAGTGTGTTCTGCCCAATTCAAAAAAAGGGAGACCCCACAATCTGCGCCAACTACCGTGAGATATGCCTCCTCAACATCGCATATAAGGTTCCATTGAGCGTATTATGTGAAAGATTAAAGCCTACCGTCAAAAAACTGATTGGACCTTGTCAGTGTGGCTTTAGACCTGGCAAATCAACAATCAGCCAGATATTCACCATGCGGAAAAGACACGTGAGATGAGAATCGATCGATCCCCACAAAACTAATACGGCTGTGTAAACTGACGTTGAGCAAAACCAAAAGCTCCGTCGTGATAGGAAAGACCTCCCCGAGCCGTTCGATATCAAACAATATTTTATAAGATTGTACAGCTGCTGGCATATGCCGAAAATATTGATATCATTGACGTAATCCTGCCAAATAATAATATTATGTAAAAAGTATCGGAATCTAAAATTCGGTTGCAACCGAACACTTTATACTGCCGTGACTTGCAAGAATCTAAGCCGGTAAATAATTAAACTGTTAAAAATGCGATAACTCGCTGATTAAATGCGCTAAAGGCATTAAATTTCACATCCAAGATTCCAGAGAAGGTCTTTGTATAAGCAGGACAAATGGTGTGGCAGCGCCTACCTTTGGGTGAAGTTAAATATCTCAAAAGCTGCAAATTTTGAAAAAAAAAGATTTCAAGATTATTAAAAATATTGACGTTCGAAATTATCATATCTTTAGCTGACAAAATTCAGTCAGTTTTATTTCATTTATGATGTTTGTTCGGTTCTATTAGGGCTTAAGCACAATCTGTTTTAGACTAACGCATTATTCTTACGATTTGTAGTCACCTCATTTACGTAAGTAGCTTGCCAAGTGGTTCAACTAACGCGCTTAATATCGGACGAGCTAATTGAAATAACAAATCTGATCGCAAAGAGCTGCAAAGGCAGCAACTATCACCAACAAGAGGAGCTTAACATTCCATACGGCGAATTCGCGTAAAAAAGAGAATAGCTCCCAGATTTAATTGTTTATGTTTTTTACTTTATTCAAAATAAATATCATGGACATATATCTGGTTTCTACTTTAAACTCACTTTTCACTAATTGTTTTGGGCTCGCATTGGCATCTTTCACTGCTCGTCTTTTACCATACGTCGCTTTTTTCTTGCTTCACAACAGATTTTGGAAACATGATCTAAAAAGCCAATGCTTAAATTGCTTAAATTTGCAAGTTTTGCAGACATCTCGAAATGTTCCAGTAATAGTTTGTTTAGTACATAATAATTTTCAGCACATCTAATGTTAATCGAAATATTGGAAACAGTTTCATGTCTGTTTACTTTTTACAATTTGTACGTTGAAGAAGAAACAACTACAAAGACTCATAATTAAATATTAAATTTGTTAAACAACATATATATCCTTTACCGGGAAAATATATGTATATGAGATTCTTGCACCAAGCGCATGGTCGTAACATCAGTATTTGAATCACCTTGGGGTTCTACCCCTGCTTTTAAACGTTAAACGGTGTACGTAGCCTAAATATTAATTTGTTTACGCCCAATAATGTAACAGCCATAAATGCGTGTTTCAGACCGTAAGAATATACACAATTAAAATTATCTAAGTTGGTGATTCTGATGTATAGAGCATCTGTATTTCGAAGACGTATTTACATTTGTCCGCATTATCGAACTGAAAAATCCGCAAGTAAGCACACTTGTCTGCCAATTAAAATGCTGCTACAGCAATTTAACAAGTCCCTCAAGTATTTTATTTTAACGCTTTTGCAGTGGCGAGTCATTTCTACATGACTGGTCAACTGTTGTACGCACCTTGGAGTTCACCGGTACTTGGTGCGCTTTTGTCAGTTGATGGATTGAAATTAGTCAATTAAAAACGTATGTACGTATGTATGTATTCAATAAATGAATATACGTTTGATGCTTTCAGGTCTTTGCCACTTTCATTGCTGGCGTCAACTTGAACCAGTTTATACCAGTTTTTTCAAGAGTTTTTTTGCTTTCAAATATACCTTTTATACCCTGAAGAGGGCATACCGAGTTTACCGAATTTTGTACCATGCAAAAGAAAACGTCAGTGTCACGAGCAGAGTTCATTTAACCATTTCCATCTGTATTTATATGCATAAAATAGCCTTTCCGTTTATGAGCCGCCCATTTATAGATAAAATCACATATTTCGATACTCTGGCCTGATCGAGTTGGATCAAATTTGGGACGTGGTATTCTCATTACATTTTAATATCACAGTATGAAAATGGACGAAATCGGACCCCTTACGCCTACTTCCCATATAACAAAATTTTTAATTCAATCTGATTCTCTTCTTTCTAAATTAAAAATCAAAAAACAATCAATACAAGGTGCGTTCCAAAGTAAACTGGACTTTTTCAATCTAGCGCCTCTTTTACCGAAACGTTTCAGAGTGCAAAAGTGGTTTCAACGTTTTCACAGTGGTTGTGAGGACATAAATGACGATCAATAAAAATCCGTGATCACCGAAAATTCGTTCAAAACTCGGGGTGAATTCAAAAAAAATCAGCCGAAAATATCATTGAAATTCATGGAAACGGATATGAAAGCTGTGTGCACGGTTTGTTCCGCACAAATTGACTGACGACCCAAAATTGCTCAGAGTCCAACATTCGAAGGACAATTATTTGACCAAAAATCACATTTTAACCAACCGTGGGACTTCGTTCTTTTCGGAAAAATGCATTTGCCCATGAAAGGAAAGCGTTATGCAAACGTAGAGGAAATTCAAAAGGATTGCACCGACATACTGGCGGCCATACCGGTTAACCTTGCTAAAACACTCGTTCAACATGCTTTTAGACCGTTCAAAAAGCTGTATTGAAAAGAAGGAGACTTACTTGAATGAAATAAATTGATTTTGCCGAAAAAAACCATTTGTTCTGTTTTTTTAAGTCCTGTTTACTTTGAAACGCACCTTGTTTACATACAAAAGAAAGCCGTGGTAGTTACACTATTTATAACTCAATAACGACTGACCCGATTTGGCTGCAAATTGGTGAGTAGGTATGTAGCTTGGAGCTAAGGGACGGACAAAGGATACTTTTTATCTCTCTACGTTAAATTTTTAGTTCATAAAAACAAAAATTATATTTCAAATCGGAAGCATATTTTCAAAATTCATGTTTGCAAGAACCATTTAAATATTTTTTATTATACTTAAAAAAAAAAAATAAAATAACATAGTACTTCCTTCAAAGTAATTCCCTCCCGCTGCAATACACTTATACTAACGAATTTTCCAGTCATCATTGCACTTGGAAAAATCATCCGTCGTGATGACCATCAGAACCTTCTTCGATTCAGCATTTATATCCTCAGTTGAGTCAAAACGGTGTCCTCGGAGTAGTCTTTTGAGTTTGCTGAGCAGCTAGAAGTCACACGGTGCCAAATCAGGCGAATACGGTGATATTTGTTGAACTTTTGGTGAAATGACCACGAATAAACAATCCAGTATGAGATGGTGCATTAACGCACTCCTTTTTTCAATAAATTCAGGCATAGTAAATATCGAAGAACTCGCTTCAAGAGCTTCACAAAGCGATACTAATGAATATTTTGACGTGAACTTGTCACTAAAGTACTACCAACGTATAGAAGGAAAACTTTTCCGATTCGAAAAACACGCGAAGTTTAAATTAAAAATTCACCTTTCAATATGATAACAATAGATATGTACTCTATATAACTAATACACTGGCCTATATACTCGGCATAAGGGCGCATAAATAATATATGGAAGTTAAGGGTAGTTGCGGCCCGCTTTCATCTATTTTTCCCAATATAACATACATACTAAATAACAAAAAAAAAAAAAAATGTATATAGTAAGGTCAGACAAATGTTCGAAAACCATTATATAAGTTTGCCTAATTTTATCTATTTTTGGGAAAAATATACACTGTTACTAGTAAAATACGCCCTTCTATTTTAGTTAAGATAACTCACATATTTGCCGATTGCGGTGAAAAGTCACCCAGAATTTCGGAAATCTTTATTTTAGATATCAAACATCGTAATAGTCTGATTCACCCATTTTTGACATACAGACAAACTATTGACAGAGAGAGATTATTCTTGAATATCAATTATATTTTTCACATATTGACCGATATTTTCGTCCAAGGGCAACTATAGATACTGGGTCCAAATATTCGGTGCCTAGGGGCTTGAAGAGTTATGTTTGGATTTGAAAATTTTTTTTTCATAAAGTGGCATATACTAAAGACGTGATTAGTTCAAAGTTGCATACTGTTATATTAAACGCTTCTTGATTTGTGTACTGGATCGTTAAAGAATCAACTGGAATTTAAAATTGTGGTATATGGGAAGTAGGCATGGTTGTAGTCCGATTTCGCCCATTTTCATGCTGTGAACGTACTAGCAACGAATATATAGTGTACACTGAATATATACTATAGACTACTAAAATGAAATATTATTTATCACTAAAAGCTATCTTAAGAGACTTCCACTGGCTTATTATAATTAATAAAAAATTATTATATAGTAAATGGTATAAAGACTATCGTTACAACTTTCTTTATCTCTTCGTTTGAATATTGCAAAAAAGTTTCTTTTAATTTGACTAAAAAAGATTGCAGTCACAGCTTAGACATGTTAAGAATTATAGTATATTATTTTCTCATCAGTTTTCCTCTCATCATTTTTTTTTTTGCTTATTAATTTTTCGTAGGGAAACGGTTAATTAAGTTATGACCATCAGGGACATTTCTCAAAGTCGATTAATTTGCGAACAGCATGCTGTTCCACACATAACTACAAACTAGAAAAATTGAAAAAAAAATCGAATTGTAACTGTTTTTACACTCTCGTAACATGTTGCAAAGTAGACAAAACAAATTGAATTACGGAAGGAGAGTCAAAGTAGAGCATAAAAAATGTTAAATCCGTTTGAAAGTGGGCGCACAACATATTTATGTATCAATGTAAGACATCTCGATGAAAATAGATGCTAATTTTTTATTGGAAATTTTGTAGGCTGCAGCCAGCCACAGTCAAATGAAGTGAAAAATGGGAAAATTACCAAAAACCAACATATTGCAAGAGTATAATAGTGAATATCATTAAGACATCTCATAGACTGAGCGACATTTTTGGTAAAATGTTTGACACTTAGGTTCAAATGGACTGTCAACCGAAGGAATATGCACTAATATATTTTCCAGAGTTTTGAACTCATAGAGACGGAGATTTATAAGTCTATTTTGCCACGGAGCTCATACAAATTCACGTTTTATTTCTCTAGCTCAATAATTTTTAAAAAGCATTTTATGGGCGAAGTTAATGATCAAATATATGAATTCTAAAAAAATCCTTGAATTCTAAAAAAATTCCAACTCAACGCAATATTATATTACCCTTTCAAAATTGGCTGTGCTTATGAATTATATCTATTTTCTTTTTCTGGATTATTTTTACAAACGTTTTAGTGAAGGCAAGAACCCTTTAAGTATACTTTTGGCTTGCGATTCCGGATTCTTCAAACTTGATTGTCTTTTGGCCGTCAAAACAACCATCAAAATGATAGCAGCTACTTTTCATCAACTTTTTGACACCTCTTTGCACTTCATGCTGACTTTTGAAAATTGCGGCACTCTATTATATTCTGACACTATGTTGTTGTTCTTATTACACAGAGATAAATGATACTTGTTTGATAAGCGTGGGTAGTATCGCTCAAGGATAAGCGCGATTGTGAAATAGGCAATAAAACCTTCGTGCACTGGAATAGAAAGAAGAAGTGAAGCCGCATTGTATCCATAGAGCTTAGAGCAATGAGAATAAATTTAAGATGGAAAACAATATGGACAATAAATATTATAATACTCACAGGTGAGTCAGTTAGGAACCGAAAAAAGAAATATTTCCAAATATTTGATAATACGAATTTGTACTCAAAGCCAATGGTGATTTTGCTACTCTTTTGCAACAACTATTTATAATTTGGTGTGCTGTATTTTAGAATACGAAATAAATTCCTAAATTGTTCTACTATATTTGCAAACCCAATCAAATGCATGATTTAACTATTGCCTGCGAAATACGTGTGGCTGAAATCAAAACATTGCATAAATATCATAAGGATGAAGGTTTGCAAAGTGGCTTAAAGATAATACGCATGAAGATATATTTTCGTCCATAATACAACGCTTTTATGTTAGAATTGCCAAGTCTTCTTTTCTCGGTTTTTTATTCAATGTAACATATATTTTTTTAGTAAATATACAAACTCTTAACGATACCGAGAAACTTGTAATTTTCTGTCAAATTACAATAGATTTCAAATAGGTGCTCAAAATTTTTAAGTTATTTCTTTTGATGAACTCCTCTCAAATAATTTTGCTTAAAAGGTAAAAACAAGGATGACATGGTTTCTTCTCTTCTTTTGTCTCTAACGCATTGCTGAAAGATAAAATATTAGTGAAGATCTTCTGCATAAGGTGTATTTTCGAATTCGAAAAGTATTTTCATAGTAGACTTCATTACTGTAGAAATAATTATGGTATGTTATCATATTCATTGTATTAATAATGAATGGCTGAGTTTTGTAGGCAATAATGGGTAATTTCCCTGCCTGTACAATATCTCATTTATTCCAAGTGCAAGCGGATCTTTAGAAATTAATATGCATAATAATACAGTTAAGTTACCCAACTATAACAAAACGTCTTTTATATTTATTATTTTCCTTTAACATATGCCTAAGCTCAAATGATTCGATGAAGTCATGAAACGTATATACAGACATTAATTATATTTACTTCAGTTTTGTCGATAAAACAGCAATAATACTTACTATTGTTAAAATCTTGAGCGTGTAATTGTATCATTGGTTTCAACTGACGGTACTTCTAGCAAGAAAAGCACTACCGTTAAATTGTAGTGTAATATAAGTAAGAACTCTTGATGACAACAAAAACGCTTAACGAAACACAGAAGCATACAATGCTTTTTTAACCACCAATGTTCAAATGATACAATACAACAATTATAAACTACTTCTTCTTTTCTGTCTTCTAGACATTCTCGCAATTGCCTGCATACAGCGAACGCGGTATGGCAGTGGTGGCTGAAGTAATCTTTTGTTTTATTGTCATGCTAAAGGTCATCGCATCAACATCGTGGGCCACTACTTGTATGCGATTACGTGCCTTCACACCAAGAGGTATGGAGAGGCCTCATTGTGATCGCAGACATTGCAAGTGGTTAATTGTAAATGCAAACGGCAAACGGCAAAGTGAAGAGGGCCATTGAGTAAATATCATTTCCATTCAGAGTGCAACTATGTAGTTGTAGTGGCTTTCGGATATACCTAAACGTGTGTCTTGTATTAAGATGATTTAATTTAAAGGTTTAATTCAATTAGTTGAAGATTTAAAGGACAATAGAATACACCATATGACAGAGCTACAAACATTGTTGTATTATTTCAACCAATATCGATATGTTTTTTTTTTTTTTTAGCGGTTCTCTCGCTAATAATTGTTTGTAAATTAAAAATAAATTGCTTTGGCATTTGCATATTTCAATAATAGTTTTAGATTTTTAATCAATTCAGCTTAGAACTTAACTAGTGCACTTTTCTGTTTCATTCTGCCACAGACAGAAACTAAACTACTAAACCTCCTATTTCATCAATATCTGACATGAGTAAGATATCTAATGGTCATTTGCTAATATGTTCTTAAAAATAATGACATTAATTTCTCTAAAGCACTGGGAACTTCACAACTTGGCTCTAGTATGTCACATACACTGTGCGCAAGGAATAGAATCTGCGAATTTAGAAACGAAAATCAGCCCTCATTGAGCTTGTCACAGACAAAGAGCATACAATTTTGCACGAATTACATAATTATTTATGTAAGAAGCATGCTTTCAGCACTTAAATTGCATTGCATATTTGCAACAAATTCAATTATTCGACTGTCATCAACAACGCTTATCAAGTGTCAACACGATTACATCTCCGCAACTATATCTCCTTGTGCGTTTAGGATACTGTAAAACGATTCATTAGAATTCGCAGAAAAGACAAAGTTTTATCAGAAATTTACTATGCTTGCTCTAAAACATTGGAGATAAAAAAATAGAGAATTTTAACTTTAACTTTACAATGATCTATAAAATCACACGAAATCACGACAGATGATAAGACGTGGATTTACGCGTATGCGCCCGAAAGTAAAGAGCAATCGAATTATGGGTGTTTCGAAGTGAACAGACACCAATAAAAGTTGCACGAAACACTTTTAATCAAATGGATGCCATTTTTTCGGAAGAACTTGACATGTCATCAAGAAACTGAAAATGGATTACTCTGAACCACGCAAAGCGTGCTCTCACACATCGGCAGAAACACTTGCATTTTTAAGCATTTAAAACATCGATTTGATGAGTAATCCACCATAAAGTATTAACTTCGCACTGAATGATTTCTTTTTATTTTCGTACGAAAAAAGTTAACTAAGAGATCAACGTTTTTCGATACCCGAAAATGCAGCTGACACGTTCCGAACGCATGTTTTGGAGATACCTTAATCGGAGTAGCAAAACGCCTTCGAAAGTTGGCAACAGTTTTTGTGATTTAGTTTTTTAAATAAACAAGTAAATAAGAACTAAGTTCGCATGCAACCGCACATTTTATACTCTTGCGACTCGCAAAAATCAAATCCAGGGAAATACTTTGAAGTGCGAAAAGTCAAATAGAGGATAGAAGTTCAAGAAACTTTATACATATATACTTTAATTCAGACTCTGACTGGCAATTTTGCATAAGGTTTGTCAGAAGAACGAATATCCTTATTATTCGTAGTATTTATGTGGGAGTTGGGGTATCGACGCGATTTTATCCATTACCATATACTAAAAAATATTCGCATACAAATAACAACCACATGGATTAAAATAACATGGATGTTAAAACAACATGATATTAGTTACCCACGCCCATGTAACACACAACATTCAAGTTGTTGGTCAATTTAATATATTTAGTCACAATGGTACACTGTAATGAAAAATAAGCTTTGCAATAATTAATAATAGTTCATAGATAAATATGATAATCGTTTTTCTAACAAACCTTAATTAGTTTTCCGAAATATTTGCTTAAAGTCAATTTAACTTATTGAAATTACATATTAATCATTCTACTTCTGTAGGAAAGTATAGGGACTAGGCAGATATATACATGAAACTCACCTAGATCTCATTGTAAAACATGCAAGTAATGGCTTTCGGCAAATTAACGACGCTGAGTTGATCTTGGTACACATTTCATTATTTGTATCAATTATACCGTAGTTGTTTTCAATAATCTTTGCAACATTATAATATGTGTATATCATTGTAAGCGAACTGAACTTTAGTTTAACTGTTCAAGTTTCATTCTCTCGTAAAATAGCTGCCATGAATTGAGACTTTAATTCTTCTTTTGGATTCCGAAAATGAATCAGTACCTTTATTTTATTTACCGATGGAAAAAAAAATATTATTTCTTTAAAAGCCTGCAATTCACTATTTCCTGTCTATTTAATGGTTTTGGTGATGTATAAGATAAAAACGAACAAAAATGCGTTTAGTATGACCTGTCGTCACGACTTTATTTTTAGCACTAACATAAATCCGCAAGGAGCGGCAATTATATGCTTGCTTGTGCAGTAGGCACATGTACAAAAACTAATTAGGATTGCGGGAATAGAGCATATGCTAGCGGTGTGCATATGTACACTAGGCAGCAGTCAGCGTCGGTAACATATGTATGCACATACAGAAAATACGAAGAAATAACGCTATAATCAGGCGATATTTGTCCCACAGGCGTAGATGGGGGATTATACCCCATACAATATATCTATATTGAACCTCATTTGTCAGTTGTCCATTGCTGCTGCAATCCTCTGTACCAAATTAAAGATTTTTTAATTTATTTAAGTGTTTCGTTGTGGCATTTTCTAAGTTTTCGACTAATGGTGTTTAGTGGACGTGGCAGGGGTCCGTGCACGGGCCCCTCCTTATGTTTTGGTCAAGGGCGAATACCAAGTTTCATTAAGACACCTCGTCTTCAGTAAGGTCTCAATTTTAACTCAAGTTATCGCTTGCACTAATGAACAGACAGACATTTATTCGGTATTCTATTTGTCAGCATAATTTATTTTTATATACAGAACACCATACCTATTTCGATTAGTTTTGTGTGCTAAAAACAACGGTTAGGTGAACAAAGTTATTGTTCTATGCAACAACATGTTGCAAGAGTAGAAAAATTAGTGTCAAGTTAAAATAAATTGTATGTATGGGTTTCAAAAAATCGATTCTTTATTGTCTTATCAAATTCTATAACATGTCTGGAATATTGTCTTAAATTTTCAAGTTGATCCGAGTAGTAGCTTCGGAGCCGGTTGGGAAGATTCTCGTGATCTGCTATACCCATTATTACTATTAAGATTTTAAAGTTAAATTGTAATACGTGTATAAACCATATATCTATTATTACCTTTTTTGTGTACGGTATTCCCGTCTGTTGGAGGGCAGAAACTGTATTTCTTGTTTGGTTTGTTTGTTTAATCATAAAAATATATGCATTCTATAAATCTCAGCAGCCTTCGGACCTTATTACTACACACCTAAAATAATGACGAACATCTTTAGTCGTACTTGGCAAAGCATTTGGACACGGTTTGGACATACCTAAAAGAGTAACAGCAGGATAAACTAATTATTTGTTAGAGGTTTACTGAATTCTATATGAGGACCGAAGACAGTAGGTTAGTAAGTCATCAAAAAATACTGTTACAGGCAAAAACCCTAAAATTGTTTGATATCATATTGTTATTGGATGAATAAAAAGCGCATTTGATTACTGTCACTACTAGTTCAACTGAATATAAAGCATATAGCTATGCAATATTTGGATCCAAAACTTATCTTTATTTCAAATAGGAATTTTGAAGGCAGTGTATTAAATTCATATAATCTTCTTACATGATCATTATTCAATATTTATTTAAGAGTACGATTCACTAAGCTTACTTTCAGCCAGTTCAAAATGTGACATGACATATAATTGTATGTATGTATATTGGATGATAAAAGCTGGCTTTATACAATATAAGTTATCAAATGCGCAAACTCATTAAATTTTAATTGATTAATTAAATTGATTTTAAATTTGATTTTTTGATTTGTTCATAAAAACTGTTAAACATATATGCATAATGTTCGTTCTCACTTGGACTTATTGCTACCTTACTTCTTAGGATTTATACTTCTCAGCACTCAGCGGTAATCTTTAAATTACTTTCAAGAAACTCCAGCATGTCTCATCTCACCTGATACATCTCAATATTTTCTACTGATTTTTTTATCAGCTAGAACTTGGCATACGTTGCATTCAACTATGGGACATCTCATTTCTTTTCGCAAGCGTTATTCTGTGTGGTTTGTATCATCAAAAACTACTTGGAATAGATATAGAGTTATCTTAAGAGATATGGAGTTATTACGAAACTTTGTACAAAAGTTCCGTGGTCAAATCAAGAGATGGGCTTAGTCATACTCATGCTCACAAAATCCTAGTTCGCAAAAACTAATAAAATACTCTAACTAAGCTACAAATCAAGATATAAAACTATATTTCGAAAACAAATAAACTGAGCATTGCGCAAATGAGAGGCGTCTGTGGACTGAAAATATTTAAAAGATGCGTATTGATACGCCTTCTAAAATGTTTATTTTAAATATCTCTCAAGCCTCTAATGGTAAATTATTGAAACTTGTTGAAGATGTTTGCTTCAAAAGGCGAGAAAATATATGAAATTCGTTAGTGAAAACGCCAACTCCATAAATAACAAATTCGATAATGGGGACGACCTACCTTACCATTTTGAACCAAATTTGGTACATAAAATAATATTGACATTGTTACCTTAGAGTATGATAATGGGTGAAATCTAAGAAAACATGCCCAGTTCCCATATGACTCAATAACAAATTTCAAGTGATTCTTTCACTTTATTTTTAAACTTTTCAAAGTATAAAGCCTTCGAGGCTTGCCTTCGCAAATCTAAAAGTTGTCAAAATCGGAACATAACAGCTCAATCCCCATATAACGAAACATGGACCACAGTGCGTATGCGTAACTTTTTATCGAAAATTTCGGTCAATCTGGGGAATATGTTATTGAAGCACGGAGCGAATATATACCAGATAATTGTATAAACTCGGCTAAAATTGAATAAAACAGGTCAATTGTTCTTTGGAACTTGTAAAGCTATCAAGGAGAGAGTTATCTTAAAGAAATTCGAGAGAATCTCTATCCAATAACAGTATATCTTTATGCCTAAAATAAGTAAAATTCTTCTAACTGCACACATTTATAGAAGCTCTGTGTTTATGTATGTAATATTTGTGTAAAGCATGCTTGGACCACTGAAATTGTACTGCATATTTGCAATGAATTCAATTTGTCATCTGCCATCAGCAGTTCACACCGCCACAATAGAAACTGATTTACGATTTTATGCTATCATTGCAGATGTCAACACAGCTGTCTACTACTTCCGCGATCATATATTCTTCTGCTTTAAGAGCCCTGCAAAAGGACAGGTTTATTAAGAATTTATCACGACTTTAGAGAAACACATATACAAAGTCGTAAGTATATAGAAACATACTCGTGAAAAAAGACACTCAAAGGTTTAAGACAGTGAAGTTTTATCTACCATGCTGCAAGGGTTTAACTAATTGTGTAACTTTGTCACACATTAGTAGACAACTGACTTCGAAAGGGTCGATGCTGGCAATGTAAGCTTCTGGCCTTCCTAAAAATTTACACTCCGCCATCTACTTTTAGCTCTTAACTAATAATATTTTAACACAATATCGCTGAGTTAGCTGCATCAATTTTCACACAAAATTCCACACAGTATCGAAAAGACTGTTTCATCCTTACTTGCTGATAAATTGCAGAAATTTGTACAAACCATAATGGAATTGCTTTGCTCGACATCTTTCTTTGCAATCTACTCGATTTTCAGCTATTTGTGTTGTGAAGAAGGTCTTAAGTTATACCTAGTGCTATCGACAGCTGGATATTTGTTGTCACAAAGTTGAAAGTTTTGCCACAAGTTACTTGTACCTTTTTTGCTACGTGTTGCAGAGAGAAACTCAGTGCTTTCTTATGTTTTCTTCCTTGGAGTTCATTCATTTACATTTGTGATGGCGTTTACTGTCTATTAGTGCCAATGAAGAGGAATAGTTATACTTCAACTATTTTAACAAAAAGTTAAATTGTTTTGTATTTGCCAATTCAGCTGCAGCTTAGCATAGGTGGTGAGTTTGCTAAGTTGATATCTGCGCAATAAATTTCAAGTGCAACAGCAATTAAGAAAGCTTCTACAAACACGTGTGTTTTCAGGGGAAACCGTTGCAAATATCTTTAAAAACTGGATTACCAAAAATACTGCTGAGACAGTGCAATAACTGATATTATGCTAAATAATGCAATATTTTTTTAGAAAACTTCGGGTTTTTTTTATTTTGGAAACCGCAAAAGTTATACATAAAATGTACAAGTCTGTTTACATATAATTTGATCACAGTAGTGCATATATTTCTGTTGCCTGCGCTATAAGTTTACAAAAAGAGTAGTCAAGGACTATTGCTTTTGAGCATTTTTTGATATTTAGTACTTGTCAAAGAAAGAAAGTTTAATTTTGATGAATTTCAAATCTTTTGGCAACGAATATTTCAAACATCATTTCCCTATTCTCGCAATTTTACAAAAAGATAGTGCAGGTATGAAGTGTCTTTCGGATTACAATTTAATATTTACCAAAGAATTTGTTTTCTCGTGCAATTGAGGGATTATTTGAAAAGTGTATATCAGGTTATTAAGGAAAGAAATTGATATTTATTTCACCATGTAAGATCTGTAGTTATTTAGTGACAGTCTAGCAGTGATCCTCTTTACTCTGTTCTAGTCTGTCGTGCTGACATTAAGAGGAGTTAAGACTTTTTTTGGAAATAATTTTTAAAATACATTAGCAAAAATTCTTGGCTAAAAAGAAATAATGCTAAAAAGAGTGCCAGGATATTACTATGGTGCATAAGTATTGAATTGATCAATCTTCGGTCGTGGCGTTTTATCCTAAAACTTTAATATTATGAGATGGCTAAAGCACTACATTTGTTAATTTTTCAATTTCCCAGTTCCGGTTCTTTAAAATTTGCAAAGGGCTTTCCCTGCTAAATAACTGATTGCGTATATATTTTGCAAACTTATAATGAAAAAAGATAGAAGGACTGCCGTATTCAGCATTTGTGCATTAATTCTCCTCCCCAAAGTGTCGATTCTTTTTTAAAATTCAAAATTTTATATTTTTTTTTCAATGCATTGAAATTGATAAGACAATGAAAGGACTGGCAGCGCCTTATCACTTTACATTGTATAATCCAGCTGCACTAAGTAGAGACTTCGCTTCATTGTACCGCTTCGCAAGTCATTCACGGTTTGTGCAGTATGAAATCTTCTGCTGCATCAGGCGTTTTTTTATATTTCGCCTTCCATTGTGATATTCGTATTTCTTCGCGCTTTTAATGCGGTTTGCTTGTCATTCACGATATAAAATGAATGCATTTTTTACGGTCAAGCAAAAAGCTGTCTAATGGCTATAGACACAAGCTGACAGTGAATATTAGCGAATGTGATACCAATAGGAGGATGGAGTCATGTGTAGAAGTTCACGCAAGTGAGGAAAGTTCTCTGATCGCGATATAAAATGAATGCATTTTTTACGGTCAAGCAAAAAGCTGTCTAATGGCTATAGACACAAGCTGACAGTGAATATTAGCGAATGTGATACCAATAGGAGGATGGAGTCATGTGTAGAAGTTCACGCAAGTGAGGAAAGTTCTCTGATCGCCATTCACTTGGGAGTGGCCAGAAACGATTCTTTTACATATGACTCAAGCAGCTCACGACTTCCGGTCTTTGACCAAGTATCCTCTGGGTAGCCTAAGAACATCCGTTTGAAGGCGAGCTAAAGTGAGAAGGCGAAACACCCCTGCATAGGGTTGTGCGCTGGGTTTGGGACCCGCCACGTAAAAAAACACCCCCAATGAAAAACCATAAACAGCCTCGGATGAGAGCCCCCCCTTTTGATGACGACCATGGCAAACGAAATAAGGACTATGATTTGAGGGCATGCACCTGGAATGTCCGGTCCCTTAATTGGGAAGGTGCCGCTGCTCAGCTGGTAGATGTCCTCGTAAAGATAAAGGCTGACATCACCGCCGTCCAAGAAATGCGATGGACGGGACAAGGACAGAGACAAGTAGGTCCTTGTGGCATTTACTGCAGTGGCCATATAAAGGAGCGCAAGTTTGGTGTTGGATTCGTGGTGGGAGAGAGACTCCGTCGCCGAGTACTATCATTCACTCCTATGAATGAACGTCTAGCCACAATTCGCATCAAAGCGAGGTTCTTCAACATATCGCTGATTTGCGCTCACGCCCCGACGGAAGAGAAGGACGATGTGACCAAAGATGCCTTTTATGAGTGCTTGGAGCGCACTACGGTCGGTAAATTCAGCCTCCACGAGGAAACATCCCCAAATGGGTTGAGGCTGATCGACTTCGCCGGGGCCCGAAATATGGTTATCTGTAGTACTAGATTCCAGCATAAGAAGATTCATCAAGCTACCTGGCAGTCTCCGGATTGAAAAACCACCAATCAGATCGATCATGTTGTGATAGACGGAAGACACGTCTCCAGTGTCTTAGATGTGCGTGCGCTCCGAGGTCCTAACATCGACTCGGACCACTATATTGTTGCAGCCAAAATTCGCACCCGCCTCTGTGCAGCAAAAAACGCACACCAACAAACACAAGGAAGGTTCGACGTCGAGAAGCTGCAATCACAACAGACAGCCGAACGATTTTCTACTCGGCTTGCACTCCTGCTCTCTGAGAGCACTCGTCAACAACTCGGTATAAGGGAACTGTGGGATGGCATCTCAAACTCCTTACGTACAGCTGCAACCGAAACCATTGGTTTTCGGAAAGTGCAAAAGAACAGCTGGTACGACGAGGAGTGCCGTGTCGCAGCGGAGAGAAAACAGGCTGCCTACCTCGCAACATTGCGATCGACCACAACACGTGCGGGATGGGATAGATACCGAGAGTTGAAGAGGGAAGCAAGACGCATTTGTAGACAGAAAAAGAAAGAGGCCGAAATGCGTGAGTACGAAGAGCTTGATAAGCTGGCCGACAGGGGTAATGCTCGAAAATTCTACGAAAAGATGCGGCGACTTACAGAAGGTTTCAAGACCGGAGCATACTCTTGTAGAACCCCCAAAGGTGATCTAGTCACCGATGCCCAAAGCATACTTAAATTATGAAGGGAACACTTCTCCAGCCTGCTGAATGGCAGTGAACGTACAACGCCAGGAGAAGGCGAACCCGATTCCCCAATCGATGACGATGGAGCAGACGTTCCATTGCCCGACCATGAAGAAGTAGCAATTGCCCGCCTGAAGAACAACAAAGCGGCAGGGGCCGACGGATTGCCGGCCGAGCTATTCAAACACGGCGGCGAAGAACTGGTAAGGAGCATGCATCAGCTTCTTTGTAAAATATGGACGGACGAAAGCATGCCCAACGATTGGAATTTAAGTCTGCTATGCCCAATACATAAAAAAGGAGACCCCACAATCTGCGCCAACTACCGTGGGATTAGCCTCCTCAACATCGCATATAAGGTTCTGTCGAGCGTATTGTGTGAAAGATTAAAGCCCACCGTCAACAGACTGATTGGACCTTATCAGTGTGGCTTTAAACCTGGCAAATCAACAACCGACCAAATATTCACGATGCGCCAAATGAGAATCGACACACACCACCTCTTCGTCGATTTCAAAGCTGCTTTCGACAGCACGAAAAGGAGCTGCCTCTATGCCGCGATGTCTGAATTTGGTATCCCCGCAAAACTAATTCGGCTGTGTAAACTGACGCTGAGCAAAACTCAAAGCTCCGTCAGGATCGGTAAGGACCTCTCCGAGCCGTTCGATACCAAACGAGGTTTCAGACAAGGCGACTCCCTATCGTGCGACTTTTTCAATCTTCTTCTGGAGAAAATTATTCGAGCTGCAGAACTGAATCGAGCAGGTACAATCTTCTATAAGAGTGTACAGCTACTAGCGTATGCCGATGATATTGATATAATCGGCCTCAACACCCGCGCCGTTAGTTCTGCTTTCTCCAGACTGGACAAGGAAGCAACACAAGTGGGTCTGGCAGTGAACGAGGGCAAGACGAAATATCTCCTGTCATCAAACAAACAGTCGTCGCACTCGGGCCTTGGCTCCAACGTCACTGCTGACAGTCATAACTTTGAAGTTGTAGATAATTTCGTCTATCTTGGAACCAGCTTAAACACCACCAACAATGTCAGCCTGGAAATCCAACGCAGGATGACTCTTGCCAACAGGTGCTACTTCGGACTGAGTAGGCAATTGAAAAGTAAAGTCCTCTCTCGACGAACAAAAACCAAACTGTATAAGTCGTTCATGGACGGATGGAAGAAAACACTCCAGCTCTGAAAGTATTCGACGCAGTACCCGCCGCAGGAAGCAGAGGAAGAGGAAGACCTCCACTCCGTTGGAAGGACCAAGTGGAGAAGGACCTGGCTTCGCTTGGAATATCCAATTGGCGCCACGTAGCGAGGAGAAGAAACGAGTGGCGCGCTGTTATTGACTCGGCTATAATCGCGTAAGCGGTGCCTACGCCAGTAAAGAAGAAGAAGAAGACACCAATAGAAGCGAACTTTACTACTACATCATTTCGAGGAGTCCAGGAAAGAATAGAATACGCAGGAATATGTGAAGTAAGGATGTGTATAAGAAAAGTGTTTTTATTAACAAAGAATGCATGTGCATAAATTGCATAACTAAATATCAGTTTATATACCCTCTTAAGCATAGTCGATTAACTGTGTCTGTATATAATATGTAGAGTATATGCAAACTTGCCACTCAGTTATTGACATGCCGAACCAATATGACATAGCTGCTATACAAACTGAATGATTGTAATAAAATGCTGGTATGGTAACCTTTTTCATCTCCGAAGAAATTGTTCAGATCATACAACTCTAACATATAGCTAAATAACAAACTGAACAATCGTAATCAAGTAATTTTGTAGACAAATATAAAACATATAGTTGCCATACAAACTGAACGATTAAGGTTATTGTAAGTAGTTTTTCGTATTTGTGAAGGATGTTACAGCTTCGGTACAACCGAAGTTAAATTTTATACTTATTTTTAAATACATTTTCATTTTCATGGCATTTCTTGCTCTAAAAAAAGTCACTAATTGAATAACTACCCATAAAAAGTTAAGATATCTTTTTCAAGTAATATCATGCAATTAGTCGTATAAATAATTATATTATGAGGTAAAATCTCGCTTGGAATTTTTTGGTTTTCGACATCAAACTCTTTATAGTAAATAAATTTCTGAATTTATATATGTACATACTATATACCATATTTACTCATATATTTATATTAAAACCTAATAATGTTCTAGTTTAAAATTCCATCGCTCTTTTTGCAATACTAAGTACATATTCTACTCTATTTTAAACTCCGGTAAACTTTTCGCTGTTGAGTTAGCTGCCGTTTATTTTATTAATGTTCAGAAGATAGTCGCTTCTTAATTCAAATACTGAGGGAAAATATAGCTGCAAGAATATATTCAAATTGGGTTTCATAGTCATTTTAATTCAGATTATTGCTTGAGTATTAATGGAATTATATCCGCGTAAAGGTCTTTGCGCTTTTTCCATCGCCATAGCTTAGAAATAAGCGTGATGGATGTTTAGTATGTAAGACATTTACTTCGAAGTTATGTCACTTTATACACTCTCTTCTCTTTTAAAAGCTAACAAATAATAGATAGAGTGAAAAATTCCCTTGTAACCTATCGAGGGAATATTAAGTAATTTAAATATAGATGTAAATGGCAACGAACGTGAGTTTATTTTTGAATAGATGTTACTCTATATTATCTCATCAATGATTTAGGTAAGAATAAAACAAGAAAAAACGTCAACTTCGGCCGCAGCTAATATACCCTTCACAGTTGCGTTTCTTTTAGTACTTATTTGTTCTGTAATCCATGTCAAATTTCGTGAAGATACCACGTTAAATGAGGGAGTTTCCCATGCAAGTCTTTGATTCGATCGTTCGGTTTGTGTGACAGCTATATGTTACAGTAATCCGATCTGAACAATTGTTGTTTTAGAAAATAATCTGTACCGAATTTCGTGAATATATTTTTTCAAATGTGAAATTTTTCGATACAAGAACTTCATTCCGATCGTTCAGTTTGTATGAAAGCTATATATTATAGTGGTCCCATATCGGCAGTTCCGATAAATGAACATATTCTTGAGGAGAAAATGACGTTCAAAATTTCAAAACGATATCTTAAAAACTGAGGGACTAGTTTGTATGTATACAGACAGGCGGACAGACAGATAGACGGCCATGACGAAATCGACCTAGCTCAACATACTGATCATTTATATATATACTTTATAGGGTCTCCGACGCTTCCTTCTGGGTGTTAGAAACTGCGTGACAAAGTTAATATACCCTGTTCACGGTATAATTAGGTTATTTAAAGTTACGGTATTAAGGTCGAAATTTTGAACAAAAAAAGCATTGATTATTTAATCTAAGAGGCACATTCAGTCCTGAAATCGCAAAAACAAAATCTAAAGGCAGTGACTTCCAAACAAATCAATTAAGAGTATATTTTTTGAACTTTACTTCTTACCAGGTAATGGTAATCATTAACATAGGGGAGATCGCAGAAGCAGAGCACACATGTGAACTAAATTATTTTTAAAACTAGGCGTGGTCCTCCATCACTAAATGGTTAAATAGACAAATCTTCCAAACTGCTAATGTCTTCGTACCCAATGATAATTATTATTAATGGGTAAAATTACAAACCATAATGCTCAGTCTTAGAGCGCAACGTCCACCAAAAATTTAATAAATCAAAAACGAAAGACAATAATGCATTTGATTTATCAGCAAATTTTAGTGAAAATACTTTCAACCGATTATGCATTTGCAGTCGCCTACTAAAGTTGTTCATTGAATCATTGATGCTGCGCAGTTTCAATCACTTTTATGAGAACGGCTATTTATAAGAGTAAAATATAGGTCATTGGTGTTAAAAACATTTTATATTTAAGCAAAATTTTGAAGTGATTCAGCGAGCATAAACAAATTAATATTTAATTTAGTTTAAGGGAAGTTTGGATATTACAAAATTTAGATTTTTTGTAAAGTCTACATGGTGGTCCCCATGTTCATTACTTACGGCCCCTAAATTTTCGGAGAAAAAATCCAGATGGGAGTCTAGAAGTTGAATTTTAAGAGGCATGTTACAAACCATTTTTTACAGGCAGTAAGTAGTTCAGTCACAAGATCTTTGTAATTGTCAGCTTCCAAGAAAAAACAACGCTTTTAAAGGCATTCCAGGCTCGTTTTTTAGTTTTGCTAAGCAATTCCTCAATTGTTTTATCTTTCATTAGTTATCTTATTTGCGGATCCACAAATATGTCCTCCTTAATTTTTGCTTCCCAGACTTCACTTTTAATTTTTGTTTCAGATACAAGAACCCCACTCCTTTTCTGTCCATTGCCTTAACAAAATTCTTCATTAAACCCAATTTAATATGCAAAGATGGTAGTAATACTTTTTTGGTATTAACTAGAGGTTCACTGGTAAGCTTTTTTAGTCCTGGTGTGAGTGCCCAACCGTACTGGCCACTGCTGTAATTACAGTTTCTCGCACGGCTGTCCTATTCGCAAAGGATTCAACAATATTTCGTATATCCTAGTTGCATTCCAAGAAGAAGGGCTACTACTTTTAGATCTCCCCATACTGCCCGACTAAACTCATAATAATGAATGTGCTCTAAAAGAACTCTCACATTCTCATATGATTTCTTCTTATGAACCGTATGAGCTAAGGGCACAGATGGATATTTGTTACCGTTATGAACCAATACCACCTTTAAATTAAGTTTAGAGGAAACAATGAATAGACGCCAATCATGTGGTAGTGCGTTAATCAAAAGATTAACTTCTGAACAGTATAGTAGATCCCCTTCTTGAAGAAAGCAATTTGTGAAGTCTTTCTCCATTTTTCTTCTAAAAGTAATATCTTCTTGGGAGAAAGTTGTAACCTATTAGTCTGGATGCTAAAAGTTTGGATTGTGATTTTGGAAGGCTAAGCTAAGTCATTAAGCTCACCCTGTAAAATTAAATGCGGCACTGTTGAACATTCTGATAAATCAAAAAAAGAATCGGTTGTAATTTCCTTTGCGGTTTCTGTAACATTACTTGAAGAGCTAGTCGATTCTATTGCTTCATCGAGACTCCAAGAAAAAATCTCAATTTTAGAGACTTGTGACTGTATTACAGTACAGAAGCGCTCGATACATTTGTAATAGCCTATTTTTGCATTATATGGTTGAAAACAATATTGTTTATATAATACATTTACTATATAATAAAAAATTGTGTAAATGCTTATGGAAGGTAATGGCAATCATATAACCTTTTAGAGAGTTTGTTAGTTTCATTTGTATATATAAATGGTGAGACAACACGTCAACATAAACTGACAAACACCAACCTGTATAACCTAAATAAATATGAGTTACTCGCACATTTTTCAAACTACTTACATTAGACATTGTACTTATAAAAAAAAACAGAAAGTGAAAGATAAAAGTTGTTTTTATTAGTTTTTTAAATAAAACCCAACATTAGATATGCTTACGAAGAGAAGTCGAAATTGCATATCCATGTTAAGCCATTTGAAAACAAGGACCACAGCATATTACATTCCTATGTAATTAAAAACTCATTAGCATTAAAAGCTGTCACTAGGCAGTTTGTGAATGCAAAGCATTTAACAAAAGTTTTATCTAACAACTCTGAACTATAGTGCGCTGCTGAAAAAACTAAAATACATACAACAAAAGCATTTAATATAGGAGCGTTAGATATGAAAAACTGGTCGCTTAGCACTGGCTTCTCCACATATGAGCAACTTGCTGATTTTTAAAACATAAGTGACAGAGAAAGTGGATTACCTTTTGGTTAGGTTTATAGTAGTTCCCTTTAAAAAAGTTTACTATGTTCTTTTGTTTTCTAAATTCTCAAAAATTAACGCAAGATTGAAATTTGTAGCCATTTACGAAGCAACTTAAAACAAGACAAATCGCCATGTGACAGTTAAGGCTTAGAAAAAATGGAGCGGTACATAGAGAAAAACATGTTTTCATTATTTCAAATTTATTCTGCAAATTTATACTGATTTTTCGACCAAATCATCCGAAATTCAGCCACATTTACGACGAATAGTTATAAAAAATTTTGAAGACGGTAGCGTATGTATATGAAAAGCCATGAAAACCATTGGCCTGATATTTTGTTATATAACTAACCCAGCACTTTATGATTCTATAAAAAATTAAATTTGATATCATGAGTTCATTTTATTTATATAACTGCATTTATCATCGCGTTATAATTGGATCTGTACCTATTCACTTTATGGAAGAATCTGTGAAAGGATTTTGGCTTACAAAATCCAACTGCTGAAGGAATTGAAGCCGAATAACTATCAAGCGGGTCGAACGTTTGGTGACTAGGATCTAACCGAGCAGGCCACCGATCTCAAATTTCATAAGAAATAGTTTTCTTGCGATGCTGTTCACTTTTGGTGGAATGCATACTTGAATTAATAAAATTTTGGACTAAGGAATTATGGTAATTCACTAGCTCTTCTTGAGGCAAATTTATATCTTTAAAAACTCACTGTTTCGTGTGCTCTATGGGCTGAGGAAATTATAGATCGATATTCCTTCAAAAACTCATGCCGACCATAATGTTTCAGTCAATGGGTAACGCAAATTAATTTCTTCACAGTGCTTGAACTGGAAGATGTTGATATTTACGATCTTTGATTAAAACAAGATGGCTTGTACTAAATTAAGGTTTTGTAGTTTGGGCTAAGCTATGGCACTTTATATATATTCAATTTTAGCGTAAGTACCAAGTTTCACAAATTTCTTAATTTTCACTTAAGTTGGAGTTTACATGGTCGGACAATAATTCGGAATTCAACTAGACTTTATATATACATATATAACTCTATATTTATCTCGATTGGTTTAAAATAATACCCTGGAAAAAGATGTTGCGAGAGTATCAAAAGACAGTAAACAACGTTTCAACGGCAATTTTTCACAATGTAATAAAATTGTACGATTTCTCGACTGAGCGTGTAATAGAGTGCTATATACAGGAAGGCTATAAAGGTTCCGGAAAATTTGCCCACATTCGTATAAGCATATTCAACGAAAATTCACAGAATCCGAAATAGTTGCCCATGAAGTGGCTAAAATATCACTGAATTTATTACTCTAAAGGACATCTTTCCACAAAATGCACACTAAACATTTGTAGATAAGCTATCTGAAGGATAAAAAAAAAAAATAAACTAGTATTCAATTTCATTTTCAAACGATTTCTGACGTTCATCTTGCCGAGCACTTTATGTGTAATTAGGACTCATCGAATGGGTTCAAGCCCGGGATAAACTAGCTGTTTTAATATTTTTATCGTTAATACTGAAAATACTGAGTTGATTTTTAAATCATATTTAATTAGGAAAATTTTTTAATTTTCTTCTTATGTCGTCTGAGTTTGAGGACGTATGTGAAACTGCTGTTTTGTTCTTTTCGCTAAATTCAGTGCTTTTCTATCGTTCACGCTCTACGAAGGTTTATTAATCAAATCCGAAATTTTAATTTTTTGACGACTCAATAACAACACACCTGTGTACATGCCAGGTAAAATATGTAACAAAACTATCAGTGAATTAGTGCATTATAAAGTTCCATGGCGTATGAGTAATCATTGTCGAGTTTTGCCTACTTCTTGTACTAAGAGGAAATGAATTTTTATTTTATATTAACATTCAAATTATATTACATTATTTCATTCGATACTATCGCGATCTTTCTTTATTTTTCACTCTTTTTCGTATTATATTTTAATTTTTTCGCCTTACTTATATTGCACTGCTTAAAACTTTACGCTGCGCGATTCCTTGCGGTAACTGCATTGCTAATGCCACTTAACTTAAATACTTTTTTACTACTTTTTTCTGGATTATCTTTGCGTTATTTGTTTGTGTGTTTATGCTGCATCCTTTACAAATGCTTTTCGAAATTTGTAGTTACTTTTGGCTCACTCTAATTTTCTTTGTTCAAAATGCAAACGATAGCTTACCTTTCGAATCTTTTATGTTAACTAAATTTTACGAAAGTGCATTTGCATAGTTGTGATTTTGAATAAATGCAGGTACACATAAACTATGTACATATACGAGATACATACCTAGACCTTCATGAGTTCAAAATCCGGAGATTTTTGAATTTGGAAAGTGGAGGCTAGTTTTTCAGTAATACAGTTATGTGAAATTTTATATGCCAAAATAAAAAAAAAAAAAAGTTTTGAAGTCAATAAGATTCGAGCAAAGTGCGCATATAATACTTATTCATTGGTTGAACTACTCTTACATCAAGTCAGAGAAACTCTATTGGTCCACATAGTTGGGCATAAATCAATCATAAAAGAGTTTCTCATTTTATGCCCATGCTTAATATTAAATGTAAATACACAGTGCTTTATAAAAATTAAATGTTGTGGAACGAAAAAAAAAAATGCTGCGAACATAAAAATATAACAATTGCATTGAGGAAAACTTTATCAACAGGTGGATTCATTGTTTAAACCCATATAATAATACCTAAATTACCAAAGAAAAGTAAAATTGCAGTTAGACAATTTCACACATTTTCATTCTAAGTTGGGTTGTAGTAGTTGCGGGACTAGTTAATTGTGATATAGCGCCAAGCCATTTAAACCTATTTAAGAATTTCTTGCTCCTATATATTATTCAAACACATATGCAAAAGTTAAATTAGGTTATTCATTACTTGTGTAAAAGCTATCATTGTTTTACTTGTGTAGAAAATTTTGGGGATAATAATGTCCTAGAGATTGAAAGTTTAAATTAGTATCATCAGACAGTTTAAAACTTGTATTGTATAAATATGTGATATATTGTACCGTTTATTTATGCATTATATACATGACAAGCCGACTTCAGTGTATTAAAATTGCTTTGCAAGCTTTATCTTTTAACGCTTAAGGATTCAATTCAAATTTGAAAATTAATCAATCCCCGCCAAAGGAAAATTGGAAGTTCTGTACAAGTATAATCAGCGAATTAACCTCTCATCTATTACACTCATGTACATATTTATGCATTTCAATATATTTGCATTATCTTAAAATAGTATCAAAATTTCGCCTTTGGCTTGAGGAAATGGTGCTAAGCATTTGTACATTTTGGGAGGTTTACGAATAAATATTTCCCTTTAGGTACTCACATAAAACTAAACGTGATGGATATAGGGTTATATATGTATAAATGATCGGTGTGATGATTGTCTGTCTGTTCGTCCGTGCAAGCTGTAACTTGAGTAAAAATTAAGATATCTTTATAGAACTTGGTATGCAGGTTCTTGGTTACAAAGCAAAATAGAGTTCGTACATAGGCGTAATCGGATCACTGTCACGCCCACAAATCGTTCGAAAATCCTGATGTTCGTTATAGAAGGGTTAGGTCAAGTTTTCGCCTAGTTTTATCTATTTTCGGCACAAGAATACACTGTGTGTGAGAGTAAAACATGTTTCGTTATTTTCATTGAGTTAATTCAAATATTGGCCGTTATATGTAGCATAAAGTAGCATGGAAATTCGAAAATCTTTATATATGGTATATGGGGGTTCAGGGAGGTCTTGACAAGGTTCAACCCATTTTTTATACATGGAAATACTATTGTCAGAAAAGTTTTTGCCTTAGTTTCAATTACAAATCTCACTCATTGATCGAAATTTTCGGTCAACTAGATACTGGGGTCCACATATTCAGTACTTATGGGCTTAGACAGTTTTGTTTGGATTTGAACAGTTTTTAATCATAAAAAGGCATACTTTAAGCGAATTATTTGATTTATTTTATATCCAGTCATATATCTATTGCTTCCTGATTTGTTTACTGAAAAGTGAATGAAACAAATGGAATTTTAAATTCCTCGTACTAAGTGTAGTCGAATTTTATATCTAGTAAGTGATTTCATCAAAGAGTGAGCAGTGCCACGCCCATTGTCCAAATTTTGCGAAATATTTGCCACATCAAGAATGCATACTATCAAATTATGGTTACCGGTGAAATGGCTAATAACCACTATGAAGAAACAGCAACAAAAGCATTAAATATCTGAATGCTACCCACTTTTTTACGCATGGTGGATATGCATGCATCACTGACCGCTAGACCTATGATTTCAAGTTTGCATTAATATATATATATATATATTAGAAATTAATGTTTAAGAAACTTAGAGAAGCAGGGCTGCAAAAGAGCCAATTTGGCTGTGGCAACATAAAGAAAAATAAGTATGAATCGTCAATATAAAATGGTAAAGGTTTTGCCAGCGAAACCAAACTAATTCACACCTCAAACCTGCGTAACGACTTTTCCAAGAATGTTTGTGTACATAAATGATTACGATCTTTGTACAAGGCGATTCATATTTTCATATATACACGCAAATATAAGACCCAATTATCAGAAAGAGTGTTTGAGTATTTTAACGCACGTTTCTACAACTCAGGGAAGTTAAGGATAACTTTTACCAAGCAGCAGCATGGAACATATTAACAGCCTCATAAAAGATGATGACATTATTCGTGGCGGTATTGCCGCCACTTGGTAAGATTCGACCAATTCAAATGTACATATGTATATGTATAGTTGCGCATCAAACACTCTAAATGTGAGAAAAGGTTTATGCAGTCCTTCTTTATTATCTATTCTGCCTGTTAGTTTTCTTTGTAAATAGCATAACCACAACGTTCGTTAAAGCGACTACCCCTCATTCCAATTTGTTTTTGGCTAACAGTGGCAAGCAATTTTCAAACAATTTGCATGTAGTTGATGCTTAGAGTTCACTTTCACCTTTTCCTTTGCTGCACTACTTTGTAGCAATTTGTGTCTGTTATGCTCACACGTTTATCGCATGCAGGACTATCCAGGAAATTCGCAATTGCAAATGTGAGAGTACGGTCTCCTAATTTGATGTCTGGCAGTTTTGATAAGCACTTTTTTATTTTCTTTAACAATTTTTATCGTCGTTCCATCCTTTCCGCTCTGTCCCTTGCATTTATCTTAACCCAAAATTGAAGCACATATGAGGTTGGGGTCAAAATAAACAATCGTTAACCGATGTATACATACCGAAGTGCCGAAATGCATGCATGCAGAACTGAACATTGAAGTAGATTTGGAATTAAGCTTTAAATTTTTATACAAATAAATGTATGTATTTTACACCAATTGCCCCATTAAGAAATGAGTAATTATGTTATATATGTATGTCTTTATGAATAATAATTGAATTGTAAGCCTGAATAGCAAAAGCAGTCTCAAAACTGTTGCAAGTCTAGAAAAAATATTTTACATTTGAATAAATGTTTGTTCAACTAGCAATAAATATACTTAACCCATATGTACTTCATAAATTATACACTATTTTATAACACGTTGGATTTTTTGTTGTAGTCAGGAGGTGTAGTGGACAATCCTGAACTTTTAATTAATTCGTCTGTATTTTATAATAGATACTCATATATAACATTTTTTAACTTTTAGAAGATATTGCTAGAGAGTGTAATAGTTTAGTTAAGCTAACGGTTCTTTGTATCTTCTAAAACTAATCGAGTTAGATAGATAGGTTAATGAGGCCGCATGTGCGCTTCTGTCTAGCTGCATGTAAATTCACAGTGTTAGCCAAGGTCCCGAACGTCAGCAGCGTTGCAATACTTTCAAGCGTACATGCAGTGCCGATAAAAGTGCATATACTCGTACGAGGTGTGCTCAAAAAGTATCGCGAATCCTAACTGACAGTTTTCTTCGATGGCAGGGGCTTGGTGCATTATGAGTTCTTGCCACAGGGAAGAACGGTCAATAATGAATATTACCTATAAGTTATGCGCAATCTGCGCGAAGCAATCCGTAAGAAACGCCTGGATTTGTGGAAGAACAAAAATTGGCTTTTGCACCACGATAACGCCCCTGCTCACACACATCTTTGCTTGTGCGCGACTTTTTGGCCAAAAACAACACACTAATGATGCCGCAGCCACCGCATTCCCCAGATCTGGCCCCCTGTCACTTTTTCTTGTTCCCTAAACTGAAAAAGCCCATGAAAGGACGAAGTTACGCTTCTCTTGACGAGATAAAGACGGCATCGAAGGAGGAGCTGAAGAAGATAAAAAAAAAAAATATTTTTTGAATTGCTTCGAAGATTGGAAAAACCATTGGCACAAGTGTATATTTTCTAATGGGGATTACTTTGAAGGGGACAAAATAGATATTCATGAATAAATAAATAATTTTTGAAAGAACACAAAATTCGCGATACTTTTTGAACACACCTCGTACATATATATGTATATGGTGCTTGGGCGTAAATAATCATGGTGGGTATTTTGTAATTTTCTGTTACTCTGATGTTGATGAATGCGCAACAATACAACTAAATTGCATGCAACCAATTATTGATGCTTATATGATTTCACTATAACATGTGGATTCGATTGTACACTCACAAGTATTTTTGTGTGATTGCTTTATTACCGCCTTCGCCACATTTCATTATCATTTTTGCCCTAAATATGCTGTTCAATGAGTAATGATACTTATTATGGACAATGTGGTTTTGTCTTGTTTCAACATCCTTTGTTTGCTCGTATTTTTTTGGTGCCAAATTTAAGTAGTTTAATAAATTCTTACTCGCATAGAAAGTGAAAAAAATCTCACAATTAGGCTACTAGGATGAAACATGTGTCAAACCACGTCAAGTAGTCCATGAAAATTTCGAAAAACCACCGATTTTCAGTTCATTAGGAAGGGGAGCAGACGCATACCCAGTGATATAAATATTTCATCAAAATTCTTTTTTTTTGTTAAAGTTATTGAAGGCAAAATTTTAGAACGATGGATGTGCGTTTTAGGAGTGGAAGGGGGACAAAAAACTTAATATCTTTGGAATAGTATGAATGAACAAAAATTTTTTTGCAGACTATTAAAGGTGAATATCTATGTAAAAATATAACTCTTTTCACACGCCGCTCCTGATCACTTCAAATGTTCTAACACGTTTGTGTTAGGAGTTTTGGCTACACCACTAACATATTGTCTCTTATGTACGAGTATATTAGCATTTTACGCTTCAATTTTTGTTTGTTTAGAGTATAGCTAATGGTGGATTACAAACCCATTTCTTCTTATCAAGCGTGCGTTGCATATGTAGATTCGAATAATCATAATTTCCTTTATTCGATGAAAATACCATATGGAAAATATGTGAAGCATGGAATACATGTGTATTTATGTATATGCGAAATGACGAAACGAATTGACTTCCTGTCTTCTGATAATTGTTTGTCTGCCCATTGTTAGCGCCAAAACGAGAATTCAGATATCTTGATACCAGTCATCGTACAAAAAGTTAAAAATTGTATGGTAAATATAATACAGTAAGTTTGCTTGCCAAGCTCTTCTAGGAAATCTCTTATATTTGTTAAGGGAATTATAGCAATCGAAGTTAACGTCGTTTTTTGTGTAGTGTGTTTTTTGTTAGTGACGAGTAATACAGTTATGTAATTTGTTCTATTCTATGTCACGTAGCGATAAATATCTTACACCATATTTTGGACCAAAATTTCAGAAGTAAATATGCTCAGTCCCCTGTGGTGTGGTTAATTCGAAACGTCCAATAAATAGCTCTTATATCTAAAAATTTTTAAACAAGATTCCAAAATATTTTTAAAACCTTAAACTCTATATTTTGTGGCAAAACTAGGCACAAAACTGTTCGACTAATTTTATATAAGTTTTCCAGAGGCCGCTGTTTATACAGAATCTTTTTTCAAATTTTTTCACCCAATACTTTTACTAACTGAGACTGCAACGAAGTTTGTAACACCCAGAAGAAAACGTCGGTGCGCTTAAAGTATACCGGACTCCCTAGCAACTAGCTGTTGCTCTTTTGATGTCTTCAATTGATATAATATAGTACATATTATATTTATATGATATATGATATATTGAATATAGATAAATAAAATATTTTAAATTCATATTTATGAGTTTATCATGTTTTTTATATTCAAACCTCTATGCTCGTATCTTATGATTGGATAAAAAAAAAGTAATTTCTAAACTTATTTTGAACAAAATGTTTGATATCATTACCCACCTTTGTAATAATGTCTCATAATTAATATATAAATATAGTAAAAGGAAATATAGTTTTCGTTGAGTCAAAGATTTTAAATTGCAACGAAACGAACATCACAATCTTTAATATTTTATCGATATCTTAGTGTATTGATTAAAAGCAGATGTGGTTGTGGGTATGTTGCAATGGATCTATAATTTTAAATGCCAATGCAAAGAAATATAATAATGTTAAGTCACACGATCCAGCGCTAATTCTGATCACCAAAACTAGTACACGTCCTGGAAATGTGTCATGTAGTAATTGAAGCTTGTACAACATGTGGATATATATTGAGTAACCGATAGCCCTAGTTGATAGAGTATTTCAATTTTTATAAATAACTAGCTGTCCCCGCAGCCGTTGTCCTGCGTGAAAATATGTATGTGTTTTGAAATGAAACGAAAATTAAATTTATAATTTCATTTTTTTTTTTCAATGCAACACAGATTGATAAACAATATTTTTTGGGTCATCTCAAATGCAATTTTCACGGGAAACGGAATACGTATAAACTGAAATGTCAATTTGATAGAACTCAAAGGAATTCGTAGAATCAATCATTCTGCTCCTTGTATTCGATAGGTGCGTCACAATCTGTCAGGTTCCATTACACAGTTTCGACGCATGAAGATAGCGAAACATAATAACGACAGATCCAACTTTGAGACGCAAATGGTGCGGTGACATACCGATTTGTATGAGCGCAAGTCTCCCGGAATTTGACTTTGTATATTCCAGTTTAAGTCAACAATATAAGTATTTTTGGCAGCTAACATTGCGCGTACACTTCAGGAATAGTAGTTACGATAATTTGCATTCCAGTAATTATTATTTTCCAGCAATTGTAATTGCTGGCTTGCTTCTCAAAAAGTTGCAAAAACCGTACCATTCACAGTACGCAATAACTCAAATGAAGTTGAACCGCGAACATTTATCAATAGCAACCGAAGGTAGAAACAATCGTCGTTTTTCGGGTGGATTGGGTAAATTCGTCCCAATGCATTAGTTGATAACACCCCTGGATGTCCATCTACTGGTTGGCCTTGCTGTCTGGGTAATTATTTCTTCAACGATGCATTCCATGTATAATATCAAGGTATTTCCGAATGTCCTCGCAAGCGGATCTCTGACGAAAGTTGAGCAAAAACTCGTTAATGTTAATTTTGTTGCTGGCGGTGTTTCCACTGGCTGTACTGTATTCTCTGGGTTGAAGTATTGCAGTTTATGTATCAACCGTATTGTCCAAGTCCAATAAATCCCATGTTGCATCCTATGGTGACGTACTTTCAAACTATTTTACCGATTACACAAAACTGCAATACTAAACACAGATATGAGTTTTGAATAGGAATTAGACAATAATGGTGAATATAGTACGATCCATGTGTTGTCAATTTCGATATTCACTCTTCTCAATTGAATGCTGAATGTTCTGTCATTGTCGTTTGGACAGCGACGCCGATAGAGTGGATATCCCTCATTTCTAGTTTGTGTTTCCGAAAGAAACGTGGATACTGTTTCGTGCAGTTATTGTTAGACACACAAACCGAAGTGGGTTTGTGGTGTCCACAGGGTCCATGAACCTTATTGGTTTTCATCACTTCGTATAATACTGGATCTTTCTTTGTATCAGGAATTTCCGCATGATTGAATGATTTCATCAATTTGATCTGGTAAAACCACCACCCACCATCCAAAAAAGAATGTGTGCGTGCAGCAAACCTCTCCTTTGCCACTCAACACAGTACATCTAGCATCTAACAGCACCATATATACGTTGTTTCAAGATAAAATCCATCGAAGCTTGAAAAGTCTTGCTGTGACATCGGGACGATCGCTGCTGATTTACCGCGATCCATAATACCGCAAGTATGTCATCGCATCCTGGAAGTACTCGGTCATGTGCCTTGGGCTGCTAATGTGGGTTGATGCCAAAAAGAACGCGACCTCTTCGTGGCATCGTAACAAATTTCAATCTGTAATTGATCACTTCGTGTGCAACACACATAACGTTTTCACTGAATAGTTTTCAAAAATTTTCGAAGCAAACGACAAATTTGAACGATTCAAATAATTGAAAAACAAAACAAAAAAATTGAAAAAAATTTGTATGGAATAACTTAACTTTTTGGAATTTCCCAATTTTCCGACTTTTCCTCAAAAAAAGCTTGCAGGTTTTTTATTTCTAAACCTTCCCCGATCCACACAGAACATTCTCTGAAAATTTCATCAAGATTGGTTCAGTTATTCCCATAGCGTTACTAATAAACCAACATTCATTCGTTTGTATGGAAAAAAGAAAAGGACTGTTTTCAGGGGGTTTCCGGCAATTATTCGAATTTTTCTGGCCGTAAAAACCATCTCTGAACCTCAACGAACATTTAGAAAAAAGAATTGGTCAAATTGTTCCAGGCGTTGTTGAGTTATGCGCTTACCAACACATTTTGCGATTCATTTTTATATATAAGATAATAATACATATACGTATTAATGATCAGACTTCAAATATATGTATTAGTTAAAATTACATTCAAACTTCAATAAAATTTGAGAATAATTTCATAATTGAGGTGCAAAGTTTTAGCTTTTGTATCAACGATTTATTTCAATAACTGCTGCTCAGCCAAATAAACGCACATCTGAGAATGCCGGCATTTAGAATCTACATCTACACGAATATATTTGTTTATTTACTGGGCTGTTTGGTAGTTAGTATGCTGCTAAGATTGCATAGTTTTTTTAGAGCCATCGTTATCATAAGTGCTGCACGTAATATATTGTGTTTTTCCCCTTAACTCGACAGCAACTACTTTTATGTACGACCACTAACGTTTTTGCGTATATGCCTAGTACTTACAAATACCTGTGGACGAAAATATCAGCTGACGAATAATATTTAACATTGCCAGAAAATAAATACGCACAATAAACAATCGTTAAAAACAGTATATACATATAAGAGGGATAAGAAAAAGTGTGGCCCGCTTATTTTTCGAACCAAACCTATGCAATAGTAAAGAAATTAATTTCGCTTAGTCAAACAATGACTGATATTTCCATATACGGTGTACGAAAGCAAGATCGACATACTGAGATTTAGTTACTTTTTATCAGAGTTATCTTATGTCGAGAGGTTGGTTTCCTTGGAGTTATACCTATGTATTTTTTATTGAGACTTGGGATATCTAGTCAAATAAGCTGATAATTAAAAAGAAAACCACTTTTTCTTTCACATTTATTCAATGGGCTTGCTAGCAGTAAACACAAAAATTTTTTTCTACTTTATGCTACATTAATATTTCCCAGCAGCAAATTTTAACACTCTAGTAAGTCTTCTAATGATTTTAGTATTTTATTTAATGCTTCTGAGCTAAGTACAACTCTACATAAAAAGAAGCAAAGTTTTTCTACTTGAGGCTTAATGCTACTGCCAATGTACGAAACCGAAAATCTATTTTAATAACTTACACTTAATTTCGTCTTTAGACTAAAACGTATAATGTGAATAGTAAATATGTTTATATTGCGAAGTGGAGCAGACAGTTTGCAAAGGATAGCAAAAGAACTGTTTTATTTGAATGACTAAGATCCTCACATCTACATCCGTTGTTTGTCAATTGGAAGAAGTATACAGAGAAGCTGATAAGTTTATTTATTCCTACACTGCAATAGTCTTCAGATAATTTATGCACGCAAACATATATATGTATGTAAGAAATTATCGTTCTATATTATTCTGTTCTTCTACGCTGTAATGGTAATCACAAACTGTCTGTGGTGACATTAAAAGTTTTTCAAAGTTTTCATAGCAGTGAAGTAAACTTACTGCTAACGGGTGATTTTTTTGAGGTTAGGATTTTCATGCATTAGTATTTGACAGATTACGTGGGATTTCAGACATGGTGTCAAAGAGAAAGATGCTCAGTATGCTTTGACATTTCATCATGAATAGACTTACTAACGAGCAACGCTTGCAAATCATTGAATTTTATTACCAAAATCAGTGTTCGGTTCGAAATGTGTTTTATCGACAAATTTTGTTCAGCGATGAGGCTCATTTCTGGTTGAATGGCTACGTAAATAAGCAAAATTGCCGCATTTGGGGTGAAGAGCAACCAGAAGCCGTTCAAGAACTGCCCATGCATCCCGAAAAATGCACTGTTTGGTGTGGTTTGTACGCTGGTGGAATCATTGGACCGTATTTTTTCAAAGATGCTGTTGGACGCAACGTTACGGTGAATGGCGATCGCTATCGTTCGATGCTAACAAACTTTTTGTTGCCAAAAATGGAAGAACTGAACTTGGTTGACATGTGGTTTCAACAAGATGGCGCTACATGCCACACAGCTCGCGATTCTATTGCCATTTTGAGGGAAAACTTCGGACAACAATTCATCTCAAGAAATGGACCCGTAAGTTGGCCACCAAGATCATGCGATTTAACGCCTTTAGACTATTTTTTGTGGGGCTACGTCAAGTCTAAAGTCTACAGAAATAAGCCAGCAACTATTCCAGCTTTGGAAGACAACATTTCCGAAGAAATTCGGGCTATTCCGGCCGAAATGCTCGAAAAAGTTGCCCAAAATTGGACTTTCCGAATGGACCACCTAAGACGCAGCCGCGGTCAACATTTAAATGAAATTATCTTCAAAAAGTAAATGTCATGAACCAATCTAACGTTTCAAATAAAGAACCGATGAGATTTTGCAAATTTTATGCGTTTTTTTTTTTAAAAAAGTTATCAAGCTCTTAAAAAATCACCCGTTAGTAATGCTGTAACAGCTAGACAAACGTCAGCATGGCAACTGTAAATGCACAAATATAGAAATCAACGGCAGTCATTTGAAAATATGCAGTTTACGGGGGTGAAAACTTTAAACTTTAATATTACGGTGCTGAAGTGGATGTTGATGGCCTTGAATGTAGGCATCACCTCTAATATTATCGAGTACTACGAGTAATAAATGTATATAGCAAAACATATGGTATATTTACAGGAAGTGATTTAAGATTATATATGAGTTTGATGAATCCGCTAAAATTATATTCAATTTCACTTAGGTGTTGGTTTGTTACCGACAGTGCTGCTTTATAGGCAATTTGATATAAAGTATTACAAAAGCCATATAGATACACTACGAGATGAAAAAAATGTTAGTGCTTCTCTCAGTTCAAAACAAACAGTTGCTATATTTGAGTATCACGCATATATAAATGCTTTCAATAAGAACGCTACACTCTTAGGTATGACTGCTTTATACAGCGGAAATGTCATAGCATTTTAATGTATTTTTTTAACAAGATGTTTAAATCATGTGCTAAATTCTTTTGAGAACAGTTAGGGAATATTCGTTCTTAATACAATTTCCCTAAATGATTTCGATGCCGAAGAAAATATATAAAATATGTGAAAACAAAATTACATTCCCGTAAGGTTTTTAGAAGGAGGATGGGGTCATGTGTAGAAGTTCACGCAAGTGAGGAAAGTTCTCTGATCGCCATTCACTTGGGAGTGGCCAGAAACGATTCTTTTACATATGACTCAAGCAGCTCACGACTTCCGGTCTTTGACCAAGTATCCTCTGGGTAGCCTAAGAACATCCGTTTGAAGGCGAGCTAAAGTGAGAAGGCGAAACACCCCTGCATAGGGTTGTGCGCTGGGTTTGGGACCCGCCACGTAAAAAACACCTCCAATGAAATCCAACAATCAGCCTCGGATGAGAGCCCCCCCTTTTGATGACGACCATGGCAAACGAAATAAGGACTATGATTTGAGGGCATGCACCTGGAATGTCCGGTCCCTTAATTGGGAAGGTGCCGCTGCCCAGCTGGTAGATGTCCTCGTAAAGATAAAGGCTGACATCACCGCCGTCCAAGAAATGCGATGGACGGGACAAGGACAGAGACGAGTAGGTCCTTGTGACATTTACTACAGTGGCCATATAAAGGAGCGCAAGTTTGGTGTTGGATTCGTGGTGGGAGAGAGACTCCGTCGCCGAGTACTATCATTCACTCCGGAGAATGAACGTCTAGCCACAATCCGCATCAAAGCGAGGTTCTTCAACATATCGCTGATTTGCGCCCACGCCCCGACGGAAGAGAAGGACGATGTGACCAAAGATGCCTTTTATGAGTGCTTGGAGCGCACTTATGAGAGATGCCCCCGCCACGATGTCAAAATCGTGCTTGGCGACTTCAATGCCAGGGTGGGCAAAGAAGGTATCTTTGGCACTACGGTCGGTAAATTCAGCCTCCACGCGGAAACATCCCCAATTGGGCTGAGGCTGATCGACTTCGCCGGGGCCCGAAATATGGTTATCTGTAGCACTAGATTCCAGCATAAGAAGATACATCAAGCTACCTGGCTGCCTCCAGATCGAAAAACCACCAACCAGATCGATCATGTTGTGATAGACGGAAGACACGTCTCCAGTGTTTTAGATGTGCGTGCGCTCCGAGGTCTTAACATCGACTCGGACCACTATATTGTTGCAGCCAAAATACGCACCCGCCTCTGTGCAGCAAAAAACGCACGCCAACAAACACAAGGATGGTTCGACGTCGAGAAGCTGCAATCACAACAGACAGCCGAACGTTTTTCTACTCGGCTTGCACTCCTGCTCTCTGAGAGCACTCGTCAACAACTCGGTATAAGGGAACTGTGGGACGGCATTTCAAACTCCTTACGTACAGCTGCAACCGAAACCATTGGTTTTCGGAAAGTGCAGAAGAACAGCTGGTACGACGAGGAGTGCCGTGTCGCAGCGGAGAGAAAACAGGCTGCCTACCTCGCAACGTTACGATCGACCACAACACGTGCGGGATGGGATAGATACCGAGAGTTGAAGAGGGAAGCGAGACGCATTTGTAGACAGAAAAAGAAAGAGGCCGAAATGCGTGAGTACGAAGAGCTTGATAAGCTGGCCGACAGGGGTAATGCTCGAAAATTCTACGAAAAGATGCGGCGGCTTACAGAAGGTTTCAAGACCGGAGCATACTCTTGTAGAACCCCCAAAGGTGATCTAGTTACCGATGCCCAGAGCATACTTAAATTATGGAGGGAACACTTCTCCAGCCTGCTGAATGGCAGTGAACGCACAACACCAGGAGAAAGCGAACCAGATACCCCAATCGATGACGATGGAGCAGACGTTCCATTGCCCGACCATGAAGAAGTTCGAATAGCAATTGCCCGCCTGAAAAACAACAAAGCGGCAGGGGCCGATGGATTGCCGGCCGAGCTATTCAAACACGGCGGCGAAGAGCTGATAAGGTGCATGCATCAGCTTCTTTGCAAAATATGGTCGGACGAAAGTATGCCCAACGATTGGAATTTAAGTGTGCTATGCCCAATCCACAAAAAAGGAGACCCCACAATCTGCGCCAACTACCGTGGGATTAGCCTCCTCAATATCGCATATAAGGTTCTGTCGAGCGTATATTGATATCATCGGCCTCAACACCCGCGCCGTTAGTTCTGCTTTCTCCAGACTGGACAAGGAAGCAAAAGAAATGGGTCTGGCAGTGAACGCGGGCAAGACGAAATATCTCCTGTCATCAAACAAACAGTCGTCGCACTCGCGACTTGGCACTGACGTCACTGTTGACAGTCATAACTTTGAAGTTGTAGATAATTTCGTCTATCTTGGAACCAGCGTAAACACCACCAACAATGTCAGCCTAGAAATCCAACGCAGGATAACTCTTGCCAACAGGTGCTACTTCGGACTAAGTAGGCAATTGAGAAGCAAAGTCCTCTCTCGACAAACAAAAACCAAACTCTATAAGTCTCTCATAATTCCCGTCCTACTATATGGTGCAGAGGCTTGGACGATGACAACAACCGATGAGTTGACGTTGCGAGTTTTCGAGAGAAAGGTTCTGCGAAAGATTTATGGTCCTTTGCGCGTTGGCCACGGCGAATATCGCATTCGATGGAACGATGAGCTGTACGAGATATACGACGACATTGACATAGTTCAGCGAATTAAAAGACAGCGGCTACGCTGGCTAGGTCATGTTGTCCGGATGGATGAAAACACTCCAGCTCTGAAAGTATTCGACGCAGTACCCGCCGCAGGAAGCAGAGGAAGGGGAAGACCTCCGCTCCGATGGAAGGACCAAGTAGAGAAGGACCTGGCCTCGCTTGGAATATCCAATTGGCGCCACGTAGCGAAGAGAAGAAACGACTGGCGCTGTTGTTGACTCGGCTATAATCGCGTAAGCGGTGTCTACGCCAGTAAAGAAGAAGAAGGTTTTTAGAAGAAGAAGCTATATATTTACTACAGTTGTACATACTGTATCTATTTTTAATACGCAATTTCTTCAGTTTCATATTTGTTCAAAATTCGAGCACACAAATATTCACAAATCGTGGAATACACAATGATTTTTTCTTTAAGTATTCCTGAATTTTTTCTGTGAAAATTCGTTGCCAAGCACGTTTCCAACTTAAAACCTACATATGTACATATGTATTACAACATATCTCATATATTGCAGACAATTTTGTTGGTGCGGCCGAATGGAGTATTTCTTATGTGTTTTTTTATGTTTAGACATACAATTAAATTAAAAACATATTGAGTAAGCAACAACACCTAATTAAAAATACAATATATAAAAATGATCGAGTGTGAGTAATATTTTTCATTGCAGGCTAAAGCATTATAATGCTTTATATATTCACATTAACACTGTACACCAATACCAGTAAAGATGTATGATTTTGTCCAATTTATTAGTTCAATAAACCTACCAACTTGCCCGCTAAGTTCACAAAAAATTCACCCTTCAGACCAGTGCCACTTGATGCACACTAAGTACATCACAAATAAAGTTGCAACTTTATGGTTACTTATAAAGTCTTGCTTACACTGCTGCTACTCTACATCCGACCCATTGATTGGTAATAAATTAGCAAATGTCTCCGGCGGATCCGCTTTATAATGTGACTTTATATTTATACGTATAGTTTTCAAATAAAGCTAAATGAACAAAGTGTTCAATTTCTCATTTCCACACGACGTTAACAACGGATGTTGACTAGAAACAAATTGGCTAGTTCCATGTAATATACTAGTAACGTTCTGTCATTTTTATCGTTCATACTATACCTTTAATTAGTTACGCAAGAAATTTAAAAAATATGGGATTCAACTAAATTTACAAAGCTTTTGGAATAAAACTTGATTAAAAAGCAGGCTTGTTATCTCCAAATTAAATATTTTCATACTTGCTCTTCTTTAAATTAATAAATCTATATACATATATAAAATAAATTACTATTTGTTAATATCGTTAAAATTCGAGAAAGGCTGGACTGATGTGTTTGATTTTCGATTTAAAATCTACATCGTAATCAAGAAAATTAAAAATTTGAGAAATCATGGAAATATTATGAGGAAGATTATAATAACAGAATTTTATTTGAGTTCACAAAATTAATAAAAAATGCGAGTAAAGAAGAAAACTTTTGCAACTTGCAAAGTTGTCACAGTCTTCAGTTGTTGGCAATATTGGAAAATGTGATGAATCAAACTAATTAAATGCTCTCTAGGTTTCACTAAGTTACCCCATACACCCTCTCTAAATATCAGTTATATATCTCACACTTTGCTCCATATTATCGGCCAAAAGTCAACTAAAGATCCGCATATCGGGACCTAGGGGCATGAACAACTTTGATTGCATCTGGACAACTTTTGGTCACGAGAGCGCCACTGTAAAAGCACGGTTTGGGAAAAGTTGTATCCCGCTATATTACTTAGTGCTTTATATGTATACTCGAATGTGATCGACTCAGATGGAATTTTAGATTAATAATTATAGAGTTGAAATCCGAACGTCGAGATTAATTTCAAGATGCGTTGAATTCTGACTGCGCCCATTTTCACAATTTAACATAGAAATGTTATATAATATATCAAAATTGGTTTGGGAGCCAAACATATCTTCCAATTTTTCATCGGCTGTAGAAAGCCCTTCTATTACAAATAACTCATTTGATACAAACTCAAATATAACAATAATAAAATACAAAATTTATCATTTTGTGTTAATTTGCTCTTAGTAAAGATTAGAACATCTGCACATTGGTTACTTTCAAATTTACCGGCTATTACGTTTCGACTTTATTCCTAAGAATATTTTCATTGGGTTGAATAATTTTGAAAAATTTACCATAATATTATTTAATGTATATATCAGTTGCAAAAACTAGTCAAAATATTGTCAAGTCTGGGCTCTACACCAAGGAAATCAACCGTTAAAAAGATATTTACTAAGAAGGAAAGAAGAGAAATAAGCACCGAGGACAATGAAGGCAGTGGACGTCTTCAAGAAAGCTCTGTGCAAAGTGCTTGCCGCTCTTGTTTATAATCCAACGAAAAAAACAAATCGTAATAAATCAGAATTTTTGTGTCGGTTTGTGACAAAAGAAACTGCATTGCGTATTTGGTTGCAGTTCTATTCTACCATTCTCAATATTTAGCAGTTGTATTACTTTTGAGGAAAGATCAGTTTTCATCGTTTTCATTTAAACATTACTGCTCTGTGCCGCACTGCTTTGACGACGGAAATATCAACGCCATTTTTAGCAGTGATATTAAAAATATCTGGCGGCTTCGATCTACAAAACTGACTTTTTAAGAGAAACGATCAATATAATCCATATACTTAGTATGCATGCATACGAAAATTTCTCCCGTATTAGCTGTGTTGTTATTTTTATAATCTTGCAATCTGTTGGCAGAATATTATAGTTTTGTTCACCTTAACTAATCGAGATACATATATAAATCAGAAAAGTTGAAATCCGAGTGGCTGTCTGTCTCTCCGTCCGCCCTCTCTAGCTCTAACTTGAGTAGAAATTGAGATATCTTAATGAAACTTGGTACACAGCTTTCTTAGTACAATAAATCGCAAATTCTTGGATCGCAAAATGTTTTGGAAAAGTAGGCGTGGCTCCGCTCTCTAAAGACTTTAATATACATATCTCCTTAACCACTGCGACTACAAATTGGCGAATATTCTAATATTATAGGAACTCCTACCGTAAACAAAAACTTTTCAAGCCCTGCTTACCAAATATTTGAACCCCAGTATCTATAGTTGGCTTTTGATCGATAATATCGGTCAATGTGTGAAATATATAATAGAAATCGAATAAATCGGGCCAATACTTCCATAAACCCCCATATACCTAATATAAAAATTTTGGAACTTCATCGCAATAACTCACATATTAGTTATCTCATTGAAAATGACAGAACTCGTTTTACTCATAAAAATATGTCTCTGTGCCAAATGTAGATAAATTTGAGCGAAAACTTGACCTAGTCCTATATAACTAATTAATACAGGTAATTTTGAACTTTCGGCTAACTTTACTATATATTATTGGCTTTTTAGTATTTGGCATGTAAATAATATCTTGTATTGGGAAAAATAGATAAGACCGGGTTGATACTACCCCAACTCCCATAAATTATACTAGTATATAACGATTTTCGTTTTTGTAACAAATCTTATATGTCTGTCTGTCAATGTATGAGTTCAATATATTATATGTATAGTATATAGTACATCAATATCATCGGCATACGCCAGAAGCTGGACACTCTTATAAAAGAATATACCTGCTCTATTAAGTTCTGCTGAATCCTCGTTTGGTATCGAACGACTTGGAGAGGTCTTTCACGATCCTAACGGACCTTTTGGTGCTACTCAACGTGTAAACGAGAATATCAAATTCAAACATCGCGGAATAAAGGCAGTTCTTTTTCGTGCTGCCAAAAATCGACGGAGAGGTGGTGTGTGTCGATTTCACGGGTCTTTTCCAAGATTTCGTGCATGTTAAATATCTGGTGAGTTGTTGATTTGCCAAGTCTAAAGTCACACCGATAAGCTTACGCTTGAGCAACGTTTACAAATGAAAATGCACGAATGAGTCTTTGAAAATTGGATTCAATGAGGGATTCATCTGAGACGTAGCTACGGCCAAAATTTAAAATAGATAGCCTTCAAAAACTAATTGCTAAATAATTTTCTTTCGAATGATAATAAACTATCCCCGTCAAATTGGAAATTTTTTCTTTAAAAATAGGAAGCCCTAAATCACCCTTTACATAAATTGTCTTAGCTAGGGGAACAAAAAACAGTAAAATTTTTTTTTCACTGTTTTAATATTCTGAATTGTTTCTTTAAAAGCTATGTCCCCTCAAACTAAATAATGTGGCTTAACACTTATACATAACGCCCATAGGATCGTTTGACAAGTTTATTATTTTATGTTTTACCCTGTTCCTGATACTGATTTGAGAAAGTTTTTTGATATGTCTATCATACTAGTTGACCAGAATGCTTTCGTTTTTTTCATTACTTTCTATATGAACAACAACAACAAAAAAGCTTTTGCTAAAATCAATACCTCCGTAAATCACAGCTTAATGCGTCAGTATTTTTGTACTAAACGTGGCAGAGACTTGTTGTTGTTACATGAAACAGGCAGCAGTGCATCGAAAAGTGTGGTAAAATAAGCATTTTTATTTTGATAAATGCAAGTAGTTTAACCCATATGTACAAGTTCTTGTTTCACAAACAACGGACGCTTATAAGTTTATTAAGTGCTTCCTAAATTGCGTTTTGCTCTGTTTCCTTTACAACACACAAGATTTGCAGGATTTGTTTTGATCTGTCAACGTAATATGTTGCGTCGCAGAAACTAACTTTGTTTCCTTTGTTATGGATATCAATAACAACAAGAAAACTAGTCATCAGTTATAGAAGATTTTTGATTCAGCACCAGCCAAAGCAACAAGCGCTTAAGATTTAATAAAAACTTTATACCATGCACATAGCTCATTTGCTAGTATTTTCGTTATGGTTATGTAAGCACTGGTTTACACAATATTTTTGTAGCAATATAGCCACTATTTATTAGTTTATGTGAGCAGCAATAAATTATACCGAAGAATTGTGTTAGGCATATGCTGGACATAGTAGGTACAAGTAATCTTTTTCTATTTATACAAGCGGTTTATACCATCTGTCTTGCTCATACGGCATGTTGTACTACATGCATACAGTACATTTAAATCGCAATCTTAACTGGATATATGTAACTCCTGATAAAAAAATAATTAACAAATTAAATGTTAGGGCATCAATTTTTAAGGTTTATTTCCTTTGTAGATAAAAACTTTATCGCAAAATAACAAAAATACGCTTATTAAATATATGGCAAAAGTAAAATTGTTTAGGAATGGCTTAAATTGAAAGCAAAAATCTTCAAAATCTATAACTTCTGCGGGCGTTATAAAACAAATTTATAATTTGCGAAATAACATATACTCTAATATATATACGCCTGACATTTTCTACTCTCGCTATATAATACAATAACTTTATTCACCTATGCCCATACCGTCAATCGGGAAATCGGGCGTGACTTTGGCGACACTCTCCCGAGTAGAAGGACCATTATGAGGTTGATAAACATGTATCACAAGAAGACCGTAACAGCGATATTCGTATGCTCGTGCCCAAAAAACAATCGGGGTTGTTACACCGTAAATTCAGGCAAATCCAAGAGTTTTGATTCGCAGCTTGGAGTTAGTAGACTCTCATTAAAGCGGATAGTTCATTATGACTTAAGCCTGTCTCTGTACAAGTTCAAGCGCTCTAGTTTTGCCTACTCACCTGGAATTTTCTAAAAAAAAAAATTACTGAAATGGCTAAAGAAGATAAAAACTTGATAAATTGTCTGTATGTCTGACAAGGGCCATTTTAGTCCGTATATATGTTTTTTCTTTACTGTCGTAGAAACCGCTTACGTTGCTATAGCTGAGTTAACAGTATATGTTCTTCTTCTTTACTGGCGTAGAAACCGCTTACGGTGTTATAGCCGAGTTAACAACAGCGCGCCAGTCGTTTCTTCTTTTCGTAAGGTGGGGCCAATTGGGGATTCCAAGCTAAGCAATGTCCTACTCCAACTGGTCCTTCTAACAGAATGGAGGTCTTACTCTTCCTCTGCTTCTCCAGCGGGTACTGAGTCGAATACTTGGAGAGTTGGAATGTCATTAGTTCTTCGCTGCCGTATTTGAATAGCTCGGCCGGCAATCCATCGGCCCCGCCACTTTGTTGTCCTTCAGGCGGGTAATTGCTATTCGAACTTTTTCATCGTGGGACAATGGAACGTCTGCTCCATCGTCATCGATTGGGGAATCGGGTTCGCCTTCTCTTGGTCTTGTGCATTCACTGCCATTCAGCAGGCCGGAAAAGTGTTCCCTCCATAATTTTAGTATACTCTGGGTATCGGTTATTAGACCAGGGCAAGAAGAGGACTTCTTTTGCATTTTCCGAAATCCAAAGTTTGAGCTGCAGATTTACGTAATTTGGTTATAGTTTCCCTAAATTCCTCACATAAAATGAGGCACTTCCTGCTTTTCCGGAAGAACATTTGTGAAAAATGTTTGGTTTTCCACTTCATTAATACATTTTTTTAAGTTATTTTGACAGAATATTTCGAAGAGCTTTTGTGTAAAAGCTTTTAGCACAGTTTGTTACCTGTTTTTTAGCTGTGTTTTTGGGGTAGTTCTAATTTCCGAAATGTTCTAATTTCTGCACGGTTTTTTTAACGTGAATAATAAAACTAAGAGTTAAGCCATTTCCAAAAACTATATAAAAACATTTCTTTTTATTTATTTTCTTATTTTATTTAAAAACATAACAATTATAAAAAAAAAAAACTACTTAAAATTTTAGAAATTATTTAAAAATTCAGGATAAGGGCTCAGTTAAAAATTAATTTTTGGTTGACATAAAATCAGTCATATTTGTTGGTTTTTTTGGTTTCTTTAAATCCGATATAACAGTATCGCTACGGAGGGCCAAAAAATTGGCCATGTGCTTACTGAAAGACAATTCACTTTTGTTGCACAAATTCGTTAAATTGTTAAAGCTTTCAATAGCTATAACATTTGAAATAACTGGTGTGTCATCAACAATATCGCCTTCACTGCTATCAGAAAACTCATCATCGCTACTTAAGTCATCACCAGTTCCGTCTTCAAACTCATCTTTATTCCATTTCTCGATGTCAGCAACACACATGAAACTGTTTGGATCAATTTTTGCTAAAAGAGTTTGATTTACTTGGAGAGCTTCATTGCAGTCCTTATTTTTGTTAAGAAACTGTGCTAGTGGCACATCATCATCGCTGTCGTATTGGTCAGAGTTCCAATTTAACAACTTTGATCAAGAAGTCCTCATCACTGTTGGCGTTATCTTATCCCAAGCTTGATTCAGAATTATTATTGCCTTTTGGATGGAATGGGATTTTAACAGACTATTCAGTGCACCACCTTCAGCTGTTATTTCAGCAAGTAACTTACTTCTGTAAACAAGTTTTGTTAACTTTATGGGGTTTTGATCCATTGGTTGCACGGCCGCTGACACATTTGGCGGCAAGAAATATGCAACTATATTGTCATCTTTGCTTTGAAGATGCTCATTCGGTGCATGCGCGGAGCAGTTATCAATAAAGGAAAGAGCCTTCGGAGACAAGTTATTTTTTTAAGAAAACCCGATGACCTGTAAGCAAACAAATATTTCAAAATAAATGAAATTAGAAGCAAAATTATTTCCTCTTACTTCATTAATAAATATCTTGTGAAGCCAACAGTGAAAGATCCGAGACGTCATCCAAGCATATTTGGAAAAGTTGTAATGAAGTGGATTATTAAACCCTGTGAAGCTACTGGGATTTTTGGCTTTTCCAATAACTAAGGGCACTAGTGTGTGAGAGCCATCAGCATTTGAACCAAGCAAAATTGAAATTCGTTCTATTTGAATTTCGTAACCAGGCGCACTTTTTGCGCAAGCAGATATGTATGTTTTATCTGGTAGGCGATAAAATAATCCGGTTTCGTCCAAATTATGTAATTGCGACTCTATTAACCCCATCTCAGTGAAATTGCACGGAATCTGTGAATAAATGAAGTGATCGAGGCAATATCACTAGAAAGAATCTCGACACTAATTTTTAGAAAACGAATGCCGTGTTGATTTTTAAATTTAGTAAACCATCCATCGCTTGCTCGGAATGCATTTTTATTTTTATCGGGGCATTCTTCGCCAAAAATTTGTTCAGCTTTTTCTTTTAATATTGTTGCTGTCAATGTACACTTCCTTTCGCGTTTTTTTAAAAACCACTCATAAAGATGACTTTTCATTTTTGGATATTCGGCACTATGCATAGTTTTATTTGATGTTTCCTGATAACTTTTGGAAACAGCATTTAAAATAGATGACCTATTTGACTTGATATAGCTAATGGCAGATTTGCTCACCTTGAAATCTAGCGCTAGACGGTTCCCTTGAACTCTTTTGTCCAGCTTTTCCAATATTTTCACTTTGATTTCCAAAGATAAAGTGTTTTTTTAGGTTTATTTTAAATTTTTAGTAAGTTATTTTTAGTTTTCGGTAGAGTCTAGCAAAATATGTCCACGCGTATCAAATTTCACATACGAATTACAAAAACACCAAAAATATGGCAAAATAAAAACTAAAATATAACTTGGGGATTCCCATTTCTATTTTACATTTGTTCAGTAAAATAAAAATCATGTATGGGCATTCCCTTGTGTTAAAAATGAAAAAAAAACTCTCAGAAAAAGAAGAACTTGAGGTTCTAATTTCAGAGCGGTCAATGCAACAAAAAATGGGAATTCTCCTGTGTTTGAAATAAAAATAAAAAAACGCTCAGAAATTAGAACTTCAAAGAACTTCAAGTTCTAATTTCAGAGCGTCCAATGCATTAAAAACTCTGGTTCTAATTTCTGAGAGTTCTAATTTGTGGGCGTCTACTGTATTTGGTAACACACATGTGTAAATTGGTAATTGTCTTGATTTTATTTATTTTTGCCGAACCTATATACTATTAACATGCCACATACTAATAAAATGCTCCTGGAGATTCATTTAGGTACCTCGCATGCTGTCACCAATCATATGGTATAAAGTCAACCGGATGTTGTATGTTTGTTATGTGGGAGTTAGCTCAATTTTTTTCTTTATTTTACCTATCTTAGGCACAAGAATGCACTGTTATCAGTAAAATAAACTCTCTCTAATATGAAGTATATAGTCACCTTTAAGTTCGAAAATCGTTGTATTAGGGAGTTAAGAGTAATAGTGACCCACCTCAGTTTTGGAACACAGACATACCATTATCAGGATAATCTCTAAACTTCAATTATATATTTCACACATTAGCAGTTATTTGCTGTAAAAAGTCAACTATATCTACTGGGGTCCAAATATTCGGAATCTATGGGATTTAACAGGTTTTATTTAATTTGGACTATTTTTGGTCATAAGGTGGCATAGACTAAAAGAATTATTTCTGCAAAGTTTTAACCCATTACTTTAATTGCTTCTTAGTTTTTACACTGAAAAGGAAAGAAACAGATATAATTTAAAATTGTATTATATGGGAATTTCCACTGAAAGAATACCACGTACCAAATTTGGAAAACTTTGCGCAAACGAGTCCCATTGTTGGTGTTTATCGAAGTCGCAGGTCTCCCAGCGTAAGCCTGCTGGATCGTACCAAATTTCTCTATCACAGATTTACCGAGTTTCACACATTTAATCGCGTACCTCTGCTCCAACGAATGCTGCATATTCGGGTTGCACCACTCACTCGTCGCGCGACAATTTTAATCCTGATTATCCAGGTGCTCGTAGACAAAAGACCAGCTGTTCGCTCGTTAGATAGGTCTTCTACAGTCGCGGTGGAAGAAAATCAGTCCTATAACTTTCCAGACAAATCTTGTATAAAGATTTTCGAACTTTCGAGTGTCTTTATACCACATGTATCAGCCAATATGTGAGTTATTTTAATAAAATTGGGAGAGAGTGTTTTGTTTACATGGTTCATATTTGTGATTGTAGAATACACAAATATATAGAATAAAAATAGAATAAATGAAATCGCCCTAAATGCCCCCATATAACTAACAAACCTAATGTACTTGTTGGTACTTCCCTGGCTTTAATCCTTTCAAGAAAATGAAATGTTCCGTTATACTCTTACTTAGCCTTTCATTACTTGTAAAAAAATATTTTTAAGCTGAAAAGGAATAGCATGTATAGTAGCATTACTTACTTATATAGGTGTGTGTACGAGTAGACTGTACGTGTGTGCATATGTACGCACGTAAAACATACTTGTAATCAGACTTAAATTCATAAATACAAAATACATACTTTCTAATGACAAAGTATTACTTGAAAATTTATCGTGTTTATCAATCCGTAATTGACTTCAGACTGTATGGTAATATTTTCTTGTTAGGCGAATGCAAGCGTTTAAATTAAATCTTAAGTTGTTTATCCTATTAAATACATAAATTGTCATTGTGGTCATCCGTATTGAAATCAATCTCTAATAGATCTAGCAATTAAAAAATTATTGCTTATTAAATACTAGTTTAGCTTCTTCTGTTTACTCTTCTCATACGCTTCATCTTTCACTAATTTATTGCATTGAATTGAAGTAATATCCCTTGTGTTATATAGTACTGCTAGGTAACATTGGAAATGATATGGAGTGTGGGTTGTAAGCAATTTTGGATTGTTTATAATTTGCAACAATTACTAGTTTTTCTTATGCTCTTGAAAAGCATTTTAAGGGAACGATATGGCTCTTTATGACAACAAGTGCGGAAAGTTCGAAGACAAAAGTAAATTTCTTTTAGCAATGAATATATACATTATAAATTAAATTTCGATTAAATGTCTATTAAAATCTGTAACATATTAAGATTGAAATTATCAGTTTTAATAATGACCACAATGTCATTATCTAATTTAAGTTCTGCTTTGTTATAGCAGATGATTAAGTTTTTTGAAGTAGGTAATACAATACATAAATATGTCACTGTTCACATGCTCTATCTCGTCTTATATACTAAACATTTTTTGTGTCGTATATAATCCCTTGGCATCTTTAATATCATCAACTGACATCCAATACTTTAGAAGCGATTTGGAAAAGCTTTTAACATAGATACATTGCTAACATATCAGGAGTATAAAACACCACTTCCATGTGTAAATCCATTCCTACCATCATCATAACTTCCAAACTTTTCTTTCACGCTTAATTCACCCTTGGGCCATCGTGAACCCACAGTCTTATTGGTTACATATATTTTCATATTCTCCGTCACGTCTTATTTCTGCGTATTCACTTAGTATTTTAATGTATACTTCCTTTAAGTATTAAGTATTTAAAATTTTGCCTATATGCGTACATTAAAGCTTCCATCACTTCCCAAGTTAATTTTTTTCAAACGCCTACAGAAGTTTCAGTTTTTTTCCCCTGTATGAAACACAGGATTGTTTGATATTTTGCATAAAAAAATAAACTTACAGATAAATCTTTAAAATAAAATTTTCCATTCTTCAAACAGTATATGAATATTTTTTTCATAAAACAACTCTTCAGTTACAGTTGACCGAATAAAATGGACATTCTGTATAAGATGGACCAGAGATGAAATTATTATTGATCTACGTTTTTTCAAGATATAATTGTTTTATAATTTATTAAAAACAAGAAAACACATTAACTTCGGTTGCACAGTTTGTATGGCAGCTTTAATTTGAAGCTTCTTGAGGAAAAAAGGACGCCAGCAAAATTTCAAATCGATATCTAAAAACAAAAAAAACAGATAGACGGGCATGGCTAAATCGAGCCAGCTCGTCATGATGATTATATATAAATATATTTTATAGGGTCTTCCACGTTAGTTTTTTTGCATACATTATATACTATATGTTTGTACTCTCAAATACAGTCGTGTGCGATAGGATCTGCTTAACATAAATTCGAACAAGCTAACATATCCAGTTAAAGCAACTTCTCTTTGTAGACGCATGCTTTCAAGCTCAATGTAATAGCGTATCCACTGTCTCTTAATTAGCTGATCGTTGCACCAAAGCTATAATACCATTCACATATACAAAATTTTCCTCACAATCACTTGATTTTAATCGTTCAGTTTGTATGTTATATGCTATTGTGTGTCTATCTGAAAAATTTCTTTGGAGTTTGCACCTTTGCCAAATTTTTTGAGGATATCTTGTAAAATGAAAGATATTTTTCTACAATATTCTTCTTTCAGTCACTCAGTTTGCATGAATGTTTGTCGTATAAAATCAAAAAACATTCACAAAAACCCACCCAGCTTGTAAGTTTAAAAAAAAATAGTCTAACAAATCTTAAATTGTTCGTACTTACCTGCTTATGAACGACTTATCAAGGTGGAAATACACAAAGTTAATTTGTGGCCTATGATTCAGTTTTAACAAAAAAACAACTTTAGAAAGCATTAAAGCTAATTCGATGCTTAGGAGATAAAAAATGGGACGAGTCCTGAAATTGAAGAAATTGTTGAAATGGCCAAGTGTATATTAGCTAAACAAGATATAGCAGTCGCAGTAGAACCGTATGAAAAAAATTTAATATATATTGAAAAATGTAGGAAATAGCAAAAGTGAAAGTACGCAAACTTTTACCTCCAATCAAGACAAATTGAGCGACGACAAAGTTTGTATGATGATGTACTGTATTGATACAAAAGCGAAGTAAAAGCGAAGAAGTACGTTAATTTAGCATTTTTTCAGGTAAGAGTATGAACTTCGGTGTATACCACTGTCTATACGTACGCAGCAATATATTGCCCTGCTCGCCCAATAACTAGCGTTACGTAGCTCAGCTTTAAATTGACTGCATCCGCTTTTGTGACTTTCATGGATCCAGCGGAAGTATCACTGATTGAGATCTCAGTCCATATTCCGGCATCAGTGTGAGTATATGAGGTATTTAATGATGCAGTGATGCATGGTTTGAAATCTAAACCCTTTGAAAGCTTTTCAGTACAATTAGTGATTTCTTTGCATTTTTACATTCTTGCTAACCCTTACTATAGAGTATAAAACTATATACAACTGTATACTTGTATGTAACCAATGTTATTTTAGCATTTCTTCATATATTATAAAAATAGGTAAAATTAGATTAAAGTTTCGCCTACTCCCCAAATAAGAGTTTTTTTGAAAGTTACTAATACTGCGAAAACTCACTGAATAAATGCTACAAAAGTATTAAATTTCACAATCAAGATGATAAGAAAGAGATTTTTAAGAGCAAGGAAAGAACTGGAACAATGAGCGTGGCACTGCCCACCTTAAGGCGAAATCCTATATGCCAATAACTATTTAACCAATTTAAACGAAACATTTCTATCGTACAGTGTGAAAATGGAATAAATTGGATGACCTGCAAAATGTAACTTACCGAACAACATCGCCAACAAGGCATAATAACGGAATATGTCATGCTCAGGCGAAAAATGTAACTTTAATTTATTGGAAATAAAGAAAATTTTGACCCAAATATTTGCATCAATAAGTGTGTTATTGCTCTGTGCATGGCTGTATATAAGTGCGCAGAATGACGAGACGACTTTAATATCATAACCATAACTAAGAAAAATTGATATTAGTAACTGTGATTTGGCTCAGGAAATCACAACAGGAAAAGACAGTTCTTAATCAAAAATTTTGAAAAATTGGGCTTGACTCGCCTGCTAAGAGGTTTAATGTGCTTTTTTTCCAATCCAATTAAGATACAATAATTAAATTCAAAATAGCGATCAATCTGCCAGGTATACTATTGATTAAAAAAATCTCTGCTCTGATCCTTCAAAGTTGAAGGAGTATAAAATGTTCGGTCATATCGGAACTTAGCTCTTCCTTGCCTGTTTTTTTACAAATGTAGTGAGAAGTTTTCTTCAGAGTTTTACTTTTGTGGGCATATTTATAAAATTTTGAATGTAAAGTATTCTCACTGCTATTTGCATATATGTAAGCGAATAGCACATCATCTCTGATGTATAGTAATTAGCTACCAATAGGTAGATAGGTTAGATGTATTTTGACTACTGCTACCTCAATTAATTTTTGTGTTTAAGCCATTTGGTAAGTTCAACGAAACTTATTATCTCCGTTCTAGTTCTTGTAGACAAACATTTAAGATTTGGAACCGGATGAATCCAATAGTTCTACTTTGGGTTTGTGATAGAGCTAAGTACTCACAGAGTAAATTCAGAAACGATTCCTTACTTTAGTCAGCAGCGGCTGCAGATGTTTTTATACGGCGTTTTTGTTATGAACGCATGCTCTGCAAGTGGCCAATACCCCGTTAAGATAGATTTAAATTAATATACACCTATTTAGTAATTTCTTATTTCTTGGCCACATCTGCGCGTTCTGATCAAATTGCTTAAATTGCAAATGAGCTCTCTCTAGTGATATCTTGTATACCCTCGTACCTACTTCACCGTCCATTTTGTTCCCGTCCTTATGCATTGAGATAGTATTCCCCGCTCTTACTACACCTATTCTTCATTTACGTCTACAGGGTACTCTCATCTGTTGATACTGAAGTTCAGTCTGTTATGTAACCACTTCTTGGTGATTATTATTAGACCTCTCTAAAATACAACTACAATGTATACACCATCATTAATTCAAAACTTTCCACGTAGCCGAAACTTTGTAACTGGCAATCAGCGCATATTTCATCTACAAACTTAAGCGTCTAGGCGTATGAGTAACTTGTTGCTGTTGAGTAAATACACATAAACAATACGAAAGTTTGTGTCTGTTATACAACAAATAAAATGTGTTTTAAATGAGACAACTACCAACAGAAACTAACGATTCATTTTCATTGGTTTTAGTATACATATGTGTGAAAGATATTTCTAGCTAAGAAGATTATTTTTCCTCCATGTGTCTTTCAAGTTAGTTCGTTGAAATTCAAAATTATTCCGCACGCGGAAATATTTCATTTCAAATTTCTTGTTTTGCATGGGCGAAAGGGACAGACGAGCTGACAGATAGGCCACCGAATTTCAACTGTTCTTGTCACCCAGATCATTTATATATATATAATTCCATATCTATCTCGATTAATTTTAGCTGATACGTACGCTGTAGCAACTGGTTGCAAGAGTATAAAAACTCAGCATTCTCAAGTTGAAAGAGCTCCCTCTGGAGATATTTTGCAATTCGCCAAAAAACTATTACAAAACGAACTTCTAAATATAAAATTAATCCACATAGTGGATGTTTTAATTCACATTGATTCAGCAACAGTGACAAACAATTATCTGTTTAGGTTTAAATGTCACATTATTTACGTAAGCAATTCAAAATATGTTGAGAATACGAGAAATATATAATGTTGCTATTTTGATCATCTGCACTACGTGTATGTTGCTATAAAATTTTCTTCTTGGTTCTTGTTTGAAAATAAGAGCACGCAGTCTCCATTACCGATCATTTGAATGCTTCTGGGGTTATTATTAGAATTAGTTGCATTTTATATGTGGCATTATATTTCGATAAACAATCAAAATTTGCTAAACAAAACCTACTGGAAGTAGCCACAGAGCAAACGAAATCTACGAATGACCGATGTAAATCTGGGACACTGTACCACATCTGTGTGTACAAATAACAGTACCATAACCTTTACCAGCAAAACTTAGAACAGCAATAAACAAAAAAAATTTAAGAGTAGTTGTTTTTTGCTCTTTTTTTACTTTGTTGTGAATTTCTTAGCTACATATTTATTACCAGAACATTGGTAAAATTTTTTTCGTTCAAAGCAATTCTAACACAAGATGATCAAAGCAATTGCACAGTATGCCTAAATGTTATTCTAAAACCTACAATTTTCCGCTAATAACATACTTGTGTTCTTGGAAAAGATTTCTATGGTCGCGAATCATTTGTTAAAACAAAACCTGCGGCAAATTGTGTAGAACTTATGTAGAACAATGTTTCACCTTATGAGAATTATCATCGTCAAGGTTGGCAGGAATTGCACATTTGTAACTCAAAGTATTACTTTATTGTAAAATTTTAGGTTTAAAGACAATTATATGTTTGTGCCTGTTTAGATGGAAGCAATATAGCCTCGAACATTGAAGATTTTTGAGGAGTTAAAATATACTTAACTGAGTCTATGACCTGCAATATAATACTAAACATGATATATCAATACATTCCTTACACTCTTTCGTCCAGTAATGAATACTGTGTATTTGTGACACATTCATTAAGATATAATTTTTCCAAACTCTGAAGGCATTTCCTCGGCTCTGCTTTTTGCGAGAGTGAAAAATCAAATACACCAGAACTTAATCGCTTCTCGTTAAATAGTAAATAACAACATAAACTAAGTATTTTTACATTTACCTTGAAAAGTGAGTTTGACGAAAGGATAAGATTCAGTTGAATATGTATAATGAAAATAGCTTAATTTGAAAGGGGCAATATAAAGTTACACCTGTAAAAGTACAAAAGTTTACTTTATACTATAGAAAGTTCATAGTGTACTGTATAGATCAATTTCTGCGGTCAACTTGTTTTTTTTGCAAGCAAGTACGCATAACTAGTTCAACTCTCAAATCTCTGTATTTTGAAAAAGCAACTGGTATTTATTAATAAAAATTGTTTACTTCAATTCAAGTTATTTGACTACAACATATGTATGTATACTTATACTAACACTATGTGTTAGAGTTATTGAACAATTTACTATAAATCGAAAGTTTAACTATCTCAAACAAAAATTCACCGAAAACGTAAAATGCAATAATAAAAATATTGACTTCATTAGAAGCGCAAACGAGCTAGTAATTCGAATCACCCACGAAATATATTCAAATGGAACACAAAATTCCGAGAGTAAAACCAAAACCGAACAAAGTGAATAGGGGAGATGTGTGGGTAAACTAAACTTAATTTTCACTCAAAATTGGATTAAAAGTTTATTAATGCAACTAAATACAAATGCCTGGACTTTACGCTACCTCGAACTGGATTGCTTCAGGAAATACAAGCTTAATTGTAGTACACCTAGGAATGGGAATGTTTCTAATGTCGAATATACATTTTTGATTATGTACTATATATGCGAATATATGTACATATTTGCACGAGTGTGAGCATTTAGTAAGTAATAATGTTTGCACACCATGTATTAAGACCCTGCAGAAAATTTAACTTGTAACATTTGGTAAAATGTTAACTTAAAACGTTGTAGCCAAGAAAATCTAAATATTATATTTTAATTAATGATTTTTTTGCAAACTGAATATACTTACGCAACACAATTAAAAAAAGAATGTAAAGTTATACTTTTGTTATATATTTCCTCATTAACCAGTGATAAGGAAGTTCGAGCAATGAAATTATCCACTCATGTTCAACTATGATACTCGCAGCTGGTAGTTTTATACGTATTTCAATTGCTATTACAATGTTGGAACTTTCACTCATACATTTGTATGTCTATATTCAATGTTTGAGGGGATACTCATGCAGAAACCATGATAGTAAACGTGAACTAAACTACCTTGATTAAATATTTGAACAACATTACAAGGCGAATACCGCAATGTGGTTCGGAACTTGGAACGATTAGTATTACCTTCCTGAATATGGAAAAGTGAAGCTGATTTTAATAATTTTACTTGCATTTACAAAACTCTACGAGTGAAGTTGTTAAAATACATGTATGTACGTAAACGTAATACTGTAAGAAGGTACTTTACAATTTTAGTAGAAAAAGATCGCTTTCGAAATAAAGCTATTAGACGACCTTTATTTCAAATAATATGATATCTCATGCACTACCTACATAGACGACATAAATTAATTTGGAGAAGTGCCATCAATTTATTCAGGATGCAGATAACATAAGGATCAAGCATATAAGTGCAATCGTAGTGGTTGACTACTTAAGGGTGATCCATTTGGAGGTTTTCTAGTTTTTTAATGAAAAAACACAGAAAATTCAAGCTTAATGGAAAATGTTTATTATCATTCAAAAGAACATTCTTTAATATTAATTTTTTGAAGATAATCTCTTCAAATATTAGCTGCGGCTACGTCTCAGATGGTCCATCCGTTGGTTCAATTATCTCTCTCTTATTGAGTCACTACCATTTACGGTTACAAAGCACGCAAGTAGTTCCTTTATCTTATACAATTTGGGGCTTCATTACTGAACATACATATGTATATTCATAATTGCGTCGTTCCTACGACACAGGAAGCAAGATAGCCAAGCACACAATAGCACCTTAAAATGAAGGGAGATAGTACTCATAGCTGTAAGTAACCAGCAGTGATATAGTAGATGTGTGCGTATCCTGATATGCAAAGTCAGTTTAACAGACGCAATAAGCAGATGTATGCTTTCAGGAATACCGGAAACACTTTCGAAATCTTTTTCTGATTTACTTAGCAGCAAGCTGGAATGTGTTCACACATTTTCTTGGAGGCACTCAGAAAAGCAATCGATTAGATTTATTAGTTGCTGAAAAAAATAAATAATAACTGCATTAGCTTGACAATTGATATTTGTAGACAAAAATGCTTATTACCAAGTCATAGTTTTGTATTTAGTGTCTTATATTTATTGCTTTCAACACGAAATACTTGAATATAAAGAAAAGTGGCAATAGGAAATTTTTTATGAAGATTTCCTTGTATTGTTATGATGTTGTATTTGTAATTGATACACTTATGTTTGTAAACTTTCAATTCCACTCGCCATATCTTCTTAACTTACTAAGAAATCGGTAATACGATTCATAGCGGCAGCCTTGCAATTCGGTAATGGAAGGTTTGAAAAGCGTTCATAGCTTAATCGGGGGTGATTCAATTTTCATATATTGCATTTTAAAATTTATTTCTCATTTGAATAACTTTATTGAAAAGCATGTTAACTTGAAAAACGGTTTGTCATACATTTAGTTTGCATTTATTAGTGCGTTGCTATACCAAAACCCTGGATAATATGAACAATATTGATTTGCACAATAAACAATGAAATATTAAACCTTAAGCGTATATCATCGAAAAAAGAAATTTGTAATTCTTAAAATATTATACTCCCAAGTATGGTACCTTAAAGAAAAAAATTAAAACATATTTACCTATTCAAACAAATACCAAGTTTTTACATTTTTTACAGTTCTTAAATTGTGTGTGGTTTAGTTAAACTAACGAAAGCAATTAAAGTGTTAAGTTAATTTATAAAATGAAAACGCATACATACTTTCATAATTAACACATCTTCATATGACTCTCCTTAGATATGAACACATCCACCTGTTCAAAGGCGTTCCTTGGATATGAACCCATTAAGTGTTGTATTTCCCCAGAAGATCTCACATTTTCCGGTTAATGCCACTTTAAGTGACAAGATATCAAATTTATGCTCATACCGCTTTTAAGTCACATATAAAATTTAGATATGTCATTTATATGGTATGGCCCAAGAAAGAGTTTTACGATTTAAGCAAGTAAAGTCACAATAAAATAATTTAAAATGGAAAATTCGTTGGTTGGGTGTAACTAAATTATGGTCAGTTAAAAAATTAAAATATGCAAAATTTTTGATGTAATTAGCTTTTTGAGTTTGTACATTATATTTACAATCGAATATAGTGTAAGATATAAAAATTAAACATCATCATCAAGAGACATCGTATAATTTAATCGAGATCCTAACAAACCGATTTTACAGTATTTCTGATATAAAGTTAATGAATTTGAAACAAGCCCAGAAGTCAAGAAGACAAGAAAACATATCAGTGTGCAACAGAAATGCATATTAAATCATTGTTAATTTTTTTTTTAATTTGAATTTGTTTTCATAAAATAATGTTCTCGTATTTATCGTCTTAAATATTCTTGTAACTGAATTTCACTTATCCTTTGTTTTAACCCCTTGCACCTACTGGTGTGGATCCAAGGCACAGCTTTGCTTACTCAACGCTATGTGGTGCACATTGATTGACAAAATAGAAGACGTTACATCCGCTATCAGTTTCCGTCTTTCTATTAGCTGTTTTACAATTTGTCATGACTGCACTCAGCATGTATGAAAACTTCGGTTGGAGAACGAACTTGAAAAAAAAAATAAGAATGAAGAAATATTAAATTTTTTTGCAGGACGCAGGAAACGGAAATTGGCTCCTCTCACTGCTTTGCTGCAGGTAAGTTATAGGTGCTATTTCTGCCTACTAGCCGAGTCATAAAAGGCAAGAAAGGTTTGAGCGTTGCGATCTTAAGCTGCTCAGATACAGAAATAAAAATTTCAACAGCCAAAATTAAGAACTAAATTAAAGTTCATAATTTTTAAATGTTACTTGTTAAGAGTGGATAAAATATTTTTCAGGATATATTTCGGATACGTTGAGGATGGTGCAAAAAGCTCAGCCAATACCATTTTGAAGCATGTTTTGGGCCTCAAACGCGTCAAATGTCGAAGTGTGTGTGTGTGATGAAGTGTGTGAAACGATGCTTTTCGACTGCCAGGGTGTCATGAAACGCATTATAACTAGCGATGAGGCTTGGATCTTTGTTTACGAACCCTAAACAAAATCAAAAATCGCGCCAAAGTCGCTCAAAAATCAAGGTCATGTTGACTGTTTTCTTCGATTATCGTGGTGTTGTGCATTATGAATTCCTTCCAACCGGTCAAACAGTCAACAAGAAATATTATTTGAACGCTATGTGTCGTTTGCGTAACGCTATCCGTCTAAAAAGGCCGGAATTGTGGAAAGACAAGTCTTGGTTTTTACACCACGATAATGCACCATCCCATACTACCCTCGTAATTCATGATCATTTCGCCAAAAACTCAACCCATATCGTTCCGCAACCACCGTATTCACCTGATCTGGCGCCTACTTCTGGCTGTTCACCAAGCTCAAAAGACCGCTCCGGGAACACCCTTTTTATACGATAGAGGAGATAGTGTTTCGAAGATTGGAAAATCCGTTGGCATAAGTGCATTGCATCGGGAGGGGATTACTTTGATTTTGAATTGATTTGGAAGAATAAATAAAGAATTTTCAAAATAAATACAATGTCACCTTATTTTTTGGGCGCAGTGGATGCCTTCAATCGGCTAAGGTACCTTTACCGGGTTTAGCTTCTACAAGTATAATATCGTTATTAGTGCAATCCTTCCAACGTATATTAATATGGGTATAATGGAAGTTAATGCGAGTTTCACATGGAAAAATCTACAAACTATATTATTTATACTTTCAAGTTGCTGCTACCCATTCAGTAATTAGCAATTAAGTGAGGTTCCACAAATTGAAATTGAGCAATTCCAAAGAAAGGTCGTTCGAGAATTTCAATCAAGCTTTTAATTTAATTTCAAAATAAAAACTATAAACATTGAAGTAACAAATCTTTTAACTAGGAATACAAAGTGTTACTGCTTGTCATGGTAGTGCAGTAGTTTTATGTCCTAGTAAGTTCAATATGTCCATTGAGTTGGAATTATAACTAAACGATTCTTTTTACAAAGTACAGAAAAGAAATTTGGGGAAAAGAGTTATAAAGTATGACAAATAAAACGTCTATCGTTATACATTACACATAACTAGTCGATGTATAGATAGTTGCTTTAGGATGACGAGACGATTTTAAATCCACCGTGTAAGCGATGAGTAAGAATTGAGATATCTTGAAGAAGCTTAGTACACATGTTCCGTCATGCCCAAATTGGAATCCATACTTGACAGTAGCATTTCTGTATGTCAAAAATGGGTGGGATCTGGTCAAAATCGGGAAAAAATAAATCTGGTCAATAATGCATCTATCCCCACCTTACTGGCAGTGTGAAAACGCATGAAATCGGAAGATAACCTCGCTTTCTGCTCATATAATGGTACTGTTATAACTTTGAAAAGCGCAATAAATCAGTAGCTAATTTCGATAGAGACTTTAAGTTTTACACCCGAGATGGTATCACACGTCTTAACCCATTCAGAACCAATGTGACGTAGACGTCAAGACAGCATAGCCCTTCTTTATTTGTCGTAAAAACAAAAATTTTTAATGCAAATTTAATTTATAATGCAACATAATCTCTTCTTTAGCGGTACGATCAAGTTTGCGTCCGTTGCAGTTAAGTTTTGCTTGTGAATAGATGCTTTGGCGTTAGTTTGGTTTTGTGTGTATATCGAAAACAAGAAAAATTTCGAGAAGGGCAAAGGCCATAAAGTAAGTATATGTATATTTTTTACTTGCGTGCAACTAAAAGAAAATAATGTATGTAGTATTACTAAAAGATATGTGTAGACAAATAGTGCGAAATAAAAACTTACAAGTTATTGTGTTTTACTAGTATCTGATTAAGTTTTTTATTGCTGTGACGTACACATTACGTTGGTCCAAATACCCTGGTAGTACATACCATATATTGATTTGTTTATATTATTAGACACTTCGAAAATACTAATGGAATGCTAGATTACCTAGAGAGTTTATAGATTGACGATGAAGATATTGATAAAGTGTACCTAGAGCCGCCCGATGAAGATCAGGTGTCCGATGAAAATTCAGGCAAAGAAGGCTGCGGCGGCACCATCAAAACTGCAAAAGCAGTTGCTAGCGCCATGTGGATTAGTGTGTACTAGCAACGACGCTGACATACCTGTAGACGATGCACTGAACAACACGGATGACGGTATAGCTAATTTATTTGCAGATGTTCTTCAAAATTCGTTTCAAAACATTGGAACACATTTATTGACAGAATCTCCATCTTCCTCAATTCAACGACCACTAGAAATTGTGGAGGAAAAATCAACTATGCGTACGTCTAACAAAACTCCTGATAAATTTTCAGTACGTAGTAGAAACAGAAAGAGACACAATACTTCGAAACGAAACGGTCCTCGAGTGAAAGTACAAAAAGTGCGGGCACCACAGTTAACTTGTGTTGAAAGCATCGCTGGTATATTAAAACCTTTTTTCCCTGAGCCAAATTACACAGATTATAGCGGGCTTTTTCCACATCAGCAATTTGAAAAGTTTATTGATGTTGAGGTCCTACAGATATTATGTGATGAATCCAATGCTCGGTTCAAGTATAAAGTCAAAATCCCAACATTTCCATAAATGAGATGAAGGTGTTTATTAGTATTATGATTGTCACTGCGTATACATCTCGAACAAAACACTACTGGTGCAAAGATTCAGATATGCTGTGCTCTATGGTTAGCGAAAACATGCGTTATATGCACTTCAAAGATAACAGCTTGGAAGATCGGGGGACAAAATTTGGAAAATCCGTTCAACTACTGATGCAGTGAAAAAGCAATGCCTCACAAATTTTTATTCTGTACAGGATCTATAATATCTTACGACGAGTCTATGGTAGAGTATTACGGTCGACACGGTTGTAAGCAGTTTATTATTTCCTTTTGGATACAAGATGTGGTGTCTCAATACGCCCCAAAGATATCTTGTAACTTTTGAGATGTACCAAGGCATTAATCTACGTATACCAGAAGAATATCCAAAAATGTACGGAAAGAACCCTGCTACATTGTTTTCCATGCTTGATGATCTAAATTATGAAAAAAGGCAATTACCCAATTGCATATATTTTGATAATTTTTTTGGAACAATGCAAGAAATTATGATTCCTCGGTCTTGCCCTTTGCCTGACAAAAGGCTCTAAAAAAGAAAAACGTGGACACATAGAGAGCATAAAACTGGAAGGTGCAGAAATATACATAACCAAATGGACTGACAACTCTGTTGTCACTGTAGCTTCAACGATTTACGGAAAAAATCCTGTGTCCAAGGTCTGTCGATATTCACGAGAACAACGCCAAAAAATCGACGTCCCCGGCCATATGCGGTAGCCATGTACAATGCTTCAATGGGAGGTACAGATCGAATGATCAGAACGTAAATGCTTATAGACTTGCCGCTAGGGGCAAAAAATTGTGGTGGTCTGTATTTACGAGGCTGTTTCAATTCAAAATGCTTGGATTCTGTATCGGAAAAGCGGTTCAGGCATGACCAAAATTGATTGACGTCGAGCAATTTCCATACACTATTGTGGTAGTCTTGGCGTTAGAAACCCACCTAGAAGTTTTCGAAGACCGAAAAGTGAAGCTGAATGTACGAACAAAAGATACGATGGCATTGATCACTTTGGGGAGGTAGTTCCTGGTAATAAACGTCGACGTTGCCGAGGTCATAATTGCAATACAGTGTGCATAACGATGTGTGGAAAATGCAAATGGGCCTGTGTACTAAATGCTTCAAACGCTATCATTTTATAAATTGTAACTAATCTTTTTTTACTCTTCCTTACTTTATCTCGAAATATGAATGTTCCTTTTTTATTTAAGTGAAATGTAAAATACAAAATAAAAAAGTACGAGGACCAACGTGACGTATACGTCACAGGCTCCTGGCACACCCCCTGTGAACATTTAGATTTTTTCTTTTCAGATTTTAATTTGGCAGCTCAAAGTTAGTATGTCCTACAAATTTCAATATTTTACGTAAATTTTAAGCGTTCTGTCCTCAATGCGTTAAGTGGAACTGGTGCAACAATTGTACTAATTTCTTTAAAATATGCCACTTTAGGATAAAAAATTTCCCAAATCCACAGAAAACCGTTTAAGCCCTTAGGTATCGACTATGTGAAAACCAATATTTAATTAAAATTCAGAGAGAATCCTAAATAAAATTGGGCTAAAACTTGACCTAACCCCCATATAACTAATATATCCGGTTGAATTTACTCTATATTTGTGGTGATGGTATCTTAATAAACCTCCGAAACATTTGTTAGATATGTGGTATATTGGTGGTTTGTATTTACCAACTCCTGAATATATTTTAAAAATGTTCGCTTACACCCTAAATTAATTCTTCGTTACATGTATTGTCAAAAAGACAAGAAAACAAATCAGTATGCAACAGAAATGCATATTAAATCATTATTATTTTTTTTTTACTTTAAATTTGTGAATATATTTTAAAAATGTTCTCTTACACCCTAAATTAATTCTTCGTTACATGTATTGTTAATAGAATTTGGAACTCTGTTGGTCAATACTTAAAATGCCTCACAGCTACAGCATTACTGAACATTTATGGAATGGCAGTAAATATTGGCAATAAATAATTGCATTCTCAAATGAAAAATATTTAATATTAAACTTATTGTTTTAGAAATATTTTTCTGATTTAAAGTCAAGGCAAATGTTTGCACATTTTTTTAGTTCAAAAATGCCTGAACTACAATCTAGGGTCTATTAAGTAGAAGGAAGGTAAATTATTTTCACCCACAAATCAGATACTTTTAGTTTCACTTATTGTTGCTTTCCTTAAAAAGAACTTATTTAAGTACATCAGTAACAGTTTCCATTTCGTGAGGTTCAGACGTTCTCTTCATACAAAATTTGAAACTTTTTGATTGTTTGACCCATTAGAATAAGCACTGAAAATGTTATCAAGAAAAATAAAATTTGAAATGCTTTCATCAGTTGGCAACTGTTACTTACATACATATGTGCTAAACACAAACGCAAGAAAATATGAAAAAAAACCCAAAAAGTCTAAAGCTATTTGCACAAATTTGTTAGCCAAGTTTATCGGTCAGTAGATTTTCTCGTTCAGTTCGTCAAGAGCTTACAATTTAATGGTTTCTTGCATATTTGACATTGAAATTCTTATTCACGAGCCTTGTTGCGCCTTCACCAACTTTAATTTAACTTCAATTTTTTACCAAAAATTGTATTTAAGTTTTTTATTGTTTGTGCTGTTACAATCTAAGTGATTACTTTAATCTAATGATTGGTGATGCGAATTATGAAAGTTGGAATTCCAATCGAAGTGATTACTTTAATCTAATGATTGGTGATGCGAATTATGAAAGTTGGAATTCCATTCCGTCCACCAGTCTCGTACTTCAAAGAAATATTGTTTTTTTTTTTTTTTTTTTTTTTTTTTTTTGTTTTTTTTTTTTTTAATTATATCCTACATTAAAAGGTTAAATAACTACTAAATTCTGTAGTCCAGATAGATGTAGTATATACTTTTAGTATGAAAGCCAACATGCCCACATTATAAGAGAAAAATTTACTAAAATCCTTCTGATACAGCAATTTAAAATTTTCGAATTTGTTACCATTTCATAATACCACAATCTCACGTTTACACGGACAGCGTCATTGTTCACGAGTAAACGGTACGGCAGAAACAGTTGCGATATCAACATCAACAACAGATTACTTTGGGAGCACATGTTGACGTGCTATTATTTTAAACAGAACCTAAGCCAACATTTGCCCCAAACGCGTAAATAGAAATAGTTGGTGGTTACACAATAAGTTTACAGATAGAAAACAATCGTGAAAGCTGCAATAGTTAAGCAGCTTATTGGCAAGGTTGAAAAATACTGAGCACACAGTACTTACAAAAAAGTATAAACGCGAATAAGAGGAAAACTTAAAAAATCTTCTTTTACCTAAACATACAATTGCAACTAATTTAATATCTGATAGAGTTCTTTCGATTTTTTAACTACTCATTATCATTACATCATTAAAAAATCGGAATTAAATATATTTTAAGTCCAAGTTCTTTTCATCAGTATATTTCAAAAAGCAGTAACTTAACTTATTAAAAGGAAAATTTGTTTTGAAGATAGGAAAAGAGAGAAAGAATAATATTTATACACTTAATTCACCAAAATTATTTACTTTACACACAGCTTTCGAAAAAAGTATATTTGTTTAATTGTTTTATGGATAATTTTTGATTTCATGAAGAGTGTTTTAACTACAACTTGTGCAGATTTATATCCAAAAACTTACGTTATCTGCAGTCAACCCGTAAGATTAGTTCTATTCTGGCAGACGTCAGCGTTCAGGTTCATAGTGTAATTTGGAATCATGTTCTCCTTTACATAGGGTTTACCAATAAAAGTGAGATGATTTCTTAAAAAAGAAACACTCTAATAGTTACTAAAATTCTAATAATCTCAAAAACTTATTTTGAAAGTATAAATTCGATGAACCCAATTTTGTAATATTTGTTCCACTAAGTCATTAGGCTTGAAAATAGTCCGGTTTATGGATAAAGACCAATGACTTTAAATAACTCTGCAAGAAGAAGTCTAATAGTGCAAAATCACAACTAATTGGAGGGCTTTCAGTGTCACAATTTTTCGATATATTCAAATCTTCAAACTGTTCTTGGAATAATTCTGTTGTTGCACGTGATGTGTGGCACGCAGCTCCCTGAGGTTGTCGATATTAACTTTTTCAAATTAATTCAATAGAACGGTAACGGTAACGGCAGCTTCATTTCGAAAGAAGTACGGACCGATGATTCCACTAGACCAGAAGCTACACCATACTGTCAATTCAGGTATATATAATTATTGTTTCACCACCATTCAGATGATAGTGAGCCTCATCGGAGAAAATGATTTCCTTAAAAATTCGCTATCGTTTTCAAGTTCTTCCATCAGCAAATCTACTTGGTCCAATGACATGAGTTCTTGAGTGTGAAAAATTTATATGGATGCAATACCAAATTCTTTCTCAAAATTTGCCAGGTTGGGGTTCGAGACAGGCCCAATGCATAACTTCATATTAAAATTGGCCGAAACGACACTTGGAAATCATATCATATCCATTTGAAAACCGTTTAGTATTTGAGCTTAGTGACATCCAAAACTTCCTGCAGCCCCAATACACTAACTTTTGTGTTAGTCAGATTGACTTTAATATAAACAACATGAGGCAGAAATGAGTAATGAAAGTAATACCTGAGACAGACATGTAGTAGCAATACCATATATGATACAAATATAATATGTGTGTCACCAAATACTAGCAAAATACCACATGACCAATGTAGTATTTTGCTGCTAACAAACTTCGATGTTTCATTGTGGTATTTGTATAAACACAGCTAAAAAACGGGTAACAAACTTTGATAAAAGCTTTTACACAAAAGCTCTTCGAAATATTCTGTCAAAATGACTTAAAAAATTAATTAATGAAATGGAAAACAAAACATTTTTCACAATTTTTGTTCCGGAAAATCAGCAAATGCCTCATTTTATGTGAGGATTTTAGAGAAACTGTAACCAAATCGCTTATTTTCTATGAAAATAGATTAACTTTAGAGCATTTTAAATAATTGAACTTATTTTGTCCATAACGCACAACAACATATTTATTGTTTACAATTTTTTTGAAATATTTAACGCCTATGAAACAAAGCTTGTACTTGAGTTTACTACATTGCCATGTGTGTTACCAACATAGTAAACAGAATACCATGATACCTTAATGGTTTTGTTACTACATGTCTGTCTCGGGTATAAGTGGATACACGACACATACGTAAACCCAGGATATTAGCATGCCAAATATCATTAACAGATTTGTTCAGTAATGTGAACGTAGAATTCTTATGGAACATTTTTTCAACGTTTTAGCAACGAACATATTTGAAAACATTTGCAATAATTGCAAAATGCGAAAGTATATAAATTTCAATAACACCTGAACTTAGATCTTTCTTTCTTCTTAGGTTTAATTTTATTGTAGTTGCTTTCGCTTATTCAAATTAGTTATCCAAATTTATAAATAGGGATAAAAATAGTTGTACTGTCGTTGCATTTTGCTTATGATATACGTTGGATATTCTCTGAAATATCGTACCAAAGATAAGAAAAATTAAATCGCTTGTACTGATAAAAATTTCAGAACATTGTATGAAAATAAAGAATACAAGAAAATTTCCAATTAAAACCTATTCTAACCCTGCCGATTAGTCGACCCCAAGCCCGTGTAATGAAAGGGTGGGTTGGTTGAGTCACCCCGATTGGCTTCTAGTATGCGGCTCAAAAAGTAGGAGGATGAAGTGAACAATACCCTCTGAAAGACCCACTCACCTTTTAGCATAAGGTTAAATAGCAATTAAACCGAAATGAAAACTAGAGGCCCAACCCCGCTCACAGAAAACGAAAGAGCACGCGAAATTGCATTTCCACAGTAGATAAAAACCCTGTGTCAGAATGCTGGCAACGCGACCGGGAAAAGGAGATCCACGACGAACTAGAGACATGGTTTCATTCCTCAGTAGAGATGATTGGGCCAATGGTTCTGTGATCGACATTTCTAACGGAGAAATCTAAATATTCACCGAAACAGATAAACCAGGAACAGGAGCGGGCTTCTTATTGACTACAATTCGGTATTTCACAAAACAGACGGGGCCAAGCTGGCTTCTGCTCTAAGCGGTAAGTCCATTATTATTCGTTATGTTATGCAACCAGGCAATTACTAGATTTTTAGTAGGTAACTCAGTTAATGTCATCTGGGTACCCGGCCATATAGGATTTGAAGGTAATAAGGATGCAGACAAGATGGCTCGGGGGCAGCTGGATATTTTGGAACCGTAACAACATAGGGCATACCTCAAAGTTACTTTGGGGTAGTGTTGATGGGGGATAGACCAAAAAGTTCCTACTCGTAGTCAAACGGAAACTTAGCAATATGCACACAGTGCACCTATCCTTAATATCCCACTTTCAGAAAATGGGAAAAGTGAATTCGGCGGAATGCATTACGCTGGCGCATTATGCAAATACAAATGCCCAGCAATCAGCCGGATGAGAAGGGATATATTCCATGTCCCGCAATTTTCCACCTTAAGGGCCATTGGGCAGCAGGGGTCAAAAATAAGTTATTTGCAGTCTGTCAAGTAAGAGCGTGGTCGGGATAATTTATAAAAATAAAATATTTTATGAAACTTTCATATTTATATGCAATATATAATATAAACATACATAATATATTTGGAAGCGAAGGCACACAGGCATACTGCAGACCAAAAGGGGGTCCGTTTTTGTTCACTTTTCCTATCAAACCACGTTCTGGTAAATCATCGACATTTTGAGCCACTTTATATCACCGTATCCACTTCTGTAGAAATGCCTCCGACTTTATCATATATTTAGCAGCCTCTGATTGCGACATTTCGGGACCTTTCGGGTGGATTCAAAGGAACACAGCTTCGTAGCACGACGCGTACGTAGCACTCATGGCTTTTAACGTGAATCTCTTTCAAAAGATCAACGACAACTAAACCTTTCCTGACAATGCATCAAGAACAAAGCTTCCCTCTATCGGCTCGTGAAGGAATTAGAGCGAAATCTTTCAACAACTGTCGGTAAAGTCGACCACGCTCTTACTTGACAGACTGTATATGTAAATGCTCCAAAAAAATTACATGACTGCTTTTGAGATTAACTTGCAAAATACTACAAACACTAAATAAATCCAAATAGTTATATAACCGCAAATAATTATGGCTTCGCCACAAATATTTGTCAATCTAGATACAAATCAAATTAAAAAATATTTAATTCTATTGTCATGCATAATTTCTGTCATACAGAAATTATTAGTAAAGTCCACTGATCATACAAAAGAGAGTTTAATGTATGTAATGTAAGGCAAGTCAGGTTATTAATTAGAAGTTTATATCTAAATAAATAGTTTAACATTTCGGATTTGTAATTATTTTATGATTATGATTACCACATTTTGGAAGTAGCTTATGGTGAAAAAATATGTACATATTATATATATTGTAACCTACATATATATGTACGTATTACATATTGCAGCGTAATTTGTTGAATAAGCAAATATCATTGTTTTATTTTGGACCACACATTGTTAACAAATATAAATTTTGATTGAAACTGTTATTGATACAGATTAGATTTCATTATTAATAAACTACGCCATTATTATACTGAGTTGCATTTTTAGTCATATATTCACCAAATAAATATTTATAGACAGCGTTATTCGTATACGAGTTTAGTAGATGTTAAAATAAAGTAAGAAGAGTAAAGCTCTTCTTCTTTATATGCATGTGTACAAATTATAACGGAAACGAAACATGAATCAGCAGCAATAACAAAAGATGGTTGGTAGGGTGGCGATTGCATAGGAAATTATTCGCAATTTTAATGTTGAATGGCCGCCGCAAACCGTTAACCGTAATTCGCGATACATAATATGCCCAAGCCAATAATTACATATTAAAATTTATTAAATTCCATTCCATGAAAATGAAGTTTTACATTCTCGCATCAGAGTATAATAGTAGTTATATTCATATTAGTGCCGTTAATATCCTCTAACCCTATTCAAGATAGATACATAGTTATATATGTGTTGCAGCACCGCCACTCATTTCGGAGTTAATTATAATTTCATTAAGCATGGTAACTCTACCAGCTACCTTGTCATTTTGTTTCGTACCTTTTTCTTTTATTTTTATTTCAATTAAAATATGAGACTCGTTTTCTTTCTTCTTGACAACTGGTTGAGTAAGGGATCAGGAAAGACAAGCTCGATTCTGGCTATTTTTTTCAGCATATATGTCCGTGCATGAAAAAAATTATGAGTAAAAATAGAGATATCTTGATGAACACCGCGAGAAGTTCGGAACTGTAGACACGCGAAATCGGACTACTGTAACACCTTTTTTCGTCCATCTTCAAACGGTCTAATAACACTATGTACTAGTCGCTACTGATGGGCCTTTATTTTTTAAAGGTATTTAATAAAAATTATTTCGTGCGCATCCCAAAATACAGGCGTCATAAGCTTGCCGGCTGACTGTCGATTGGACTTCGGAGTGAAATGATGGAGTCATGTTTAACTCATGGTCGCATATCGACTCAAAAAATCGGGTTTATTTTGTTTGCTTGACTCCAAACACTGCTCCGAAACATCAACTCGTCGTTGTTTTTGGTCAATGCTGAGCTTTGCACAGAGCTTTGTCACACCCAAATACATTATTTGTGAATGGTATGATGTATTAACATAAACAACTTACATCTTTTGAGTGTTTGCATCTTGAACAACTTCATTTTAACGTTATCCAAAATTATTTTGGGGAATTTTTATAATGTTTCCTCAGTACTAACCTCGTTTGGGCGTCCGGTGCTCAATACATTACGCCTAAACTTAGCATAACAATCCTTGATTTTTCTAAGCCAAGATCCGGGAAGTCGTTATCAAGCCAAGTTTTTACTTTAACTATATAAGAAAGGTTGCTTTACTCAAAACGATATAGTTCTCAAACTGATGACCAGAAAGTTGTTGAGTTAAATAACAAAACTGTCGATTATGGTGCTATATGTAAAAATGTACAAATTATTCATGAACAACTATTACATTCATTTAAATTGACAGTTGGTGTGGTTTTTGGTCTGGAAGAATCATCGGTAAAGACCGATTTTTGGAAATGAAGCTGGTGACACCGTTACTGCCAACGGAGGCCGGTATAGATCAATGATAACTAACTTTCTATTGACTCAATTTGAAGAAGTGTATCTTGACAACATCTGGTTTTAACAAGAGGGAGCTACGTGCCACACATCACAGATTCGATTAATTTAAGAATTAGACTTCCAAAAAGTTGTGATTTAATACCATTAGATTACTTCTTGTAGGGTCGTTGGTCTTTAACAATCAACCAGACTTACTTGAAGCTTCAGAAATCAATATTGAACGTCATGACATACGACTTCATTAAGTGGAAAAAGTACTCAAAATTTAGGTTCATCGAATTCATCTTGGGGGCTATTTTGATGTTGTAACTATTAAGAACTTGTTTGTATTGATTGCACTTCACTAGAAAAAAGATTTTTCTTAACAATTAGTGTATTATTTTTTGAAAGAAATCATATCGCTCTTATTGGAAAACTCTGTAGCTACACGATTGTATATATAATGCCACTGTAAAAGCCCATAAATTTATTTCGTGTGGTAGTGAGTTTTTTTGCGTAACAACTTTCCTTTACATATGTACTTAACATATTTTGCGTGCTAAGTATTGTCATTAATGCTTTGCTATATAATCTTTAAACTAGAAGCATTTGGTAAAAACCTAAGTATATTTTAAAAACTGTGAAAGATTGAAGCAATAAAATGAAAGAGTACGTAATATGCTAAATAAAAAAAATAAGATTAAGAAACTTCCGCTGTTAAACTGCATAGCTTCATACTGTATTCAAAAAACATTTCAGTCAAGCTGCTCACTTTCTGTCCTACAAATCTAAATTTTAAATCTTGTCTGAGGTAACAACACGAGCAACACCAACAACGGACGAGGTATCTAATCGGCGACCAGCCTTATCCACTTCTATTACGTTTTTTTGTTTTTTGCAATGCAACTGCGCGTACAACAGTCTGCACAGACGCGCTTTCATTTTAATATGCACCGATCAAACCTCGCTCTGCATGCAGTCATGTTTTCTACCATGCTTTGCTTTTACTTAGCGTCCGATGTCGGTGTTTTGCATCTAATTCCTAATCGCTGCACTTAAACGACACTGTTTATTTTAGTTGCTGTGAAAAGAATATTAAGAGAACTTGACATTTAGGTGCAAGTTTCAAATGAGGCGAAAGACTAAAACGAGCATAATGCATTAGTTAAATGAACTTGAAGTAGGACACAAAGAAGGATTTAAATAAAAGGTGGTTTTATGGGCTTCAGCTCAATAGTTCTGAAGTTTATACCTCTTAAATGATTTATTATGATTATTTTTAAAAGTTATGGCTTCGGAGCTTTCACAAATTTAAGTTCGGGAAACAGAAAACACAAAATATATACTTTGTTCAAAAAAAAAAACTTAAACGATTTGAAAATGTATTGTTTAATCGTAGAAATGTCGGTTATGAAAATTTGGAAATTATTTGATATATATAAAACAAAAGATCTATCTGAACTACTATCAAAATTAAATATTATTTATAATATAATAGATAAAACCTGGGGCCCGAGAAATCACAATAGACGTTAGATTATCCATAAAGCCATGATGTATTTATGGGTATACATTTTGTGGTGTTACGAAATTATCTGGTGCGATAACATATATTATAGACGATTATTTCATACTAAGTTGAATTCAAAAAAATCTCACTCATTCTAATATTGACATTTGATTTTATTATTTGAGTATTACACCAGGGGCAATGAGCTAATTCGGAAGTGGTATTTATTTAAAATAGTCGAGTGCACCCATGGAAACATTATATTTATGTACGCCTTCTACGTTTTGACCGCAGAGAGCATACGTGATGGTTATTTTTAAGAGCACACGGCTCTCTTCCGGAGCTTGTACTCGCATATGCATATTTCCATACAATTTTCAGTTCTACATGCTAATCTGCACTTTACAACACATGTGATTTTGGTATAATTTTACATACTTACATTTTAATCGCATTGCGGCGCCCTGCCTTCCTGAATGCAACTTAAGCGAAAAATGCTTTTATATAAGTACAAAGTTATACATTCATAAAAATATATTTTTTTCTACTAGCTCACGAATTCAGGTGTAATAAACCTTGTTGAATAAAACACGCCCTCTTATTTTCATTGGGATAACTTACATATATGCGGTCAAAGACACCCCGAAGTTCGAAAAAATTTATGGCGAACTTCCAAAAAATTACGATTTTACTTAAAAAAACCAATTATTTTATAGAATTGATCTTTCCAAAAGTCAATCTCTACAAAAGTTATGGCTATTTGAAAATAAAAAAGCCATTTTTTTTTTTGAAAAATTCATAACTTTTTTGAAGTTGGACATAAAATTTTGAAAAAATTCTCAAAAATGTTTTTCAAAGGGTAAAAAAGGATGGATAAGTTTCAGCAAAATCTAAAGGGGTCGGGTTCAAAAGTGGCCCGGGTATGGAATACCACATATATATAGTACATATATAAAACATAATATTTATAAGACTTGCAACCCGTCAAAGACTGAATTTGTATGGATACATGGGCAAATCATATAGTATGGTTCACCTTATGAGCAAATTAGGGAATTAGCCAAGCATTACTGGTACAAATTAATTTCCTTTTGAAATAGTCGCTGAAGTTATGTCTGAGGGCTATTGATTTTAATAGAATAACCTAGTTCTGACCTATTATTTTGGTAGCTTAATAATTTGTATTTTCTTTAAATAAATAAAATGAAATGTTAATGAAGTTAACTATGGTAAGGTTAACGTGGTAAGGCAGTTTAGCAATACTACCTTCGATAGAGAGCGTGAAATTGATCGACCAGTGTTGTAAGGAAACTTTATTAACTTTATTAACTTACTTTGTTAAAAAATCTACTATATTTCAGTTTTTAAAACGTACTGAACTTGTAGCAGAACTTTTCGCAGGACTTATTATTTTCATTGCAAATTTAAAAATGGTTGTGAGCACATTAACCTTCAAATATAAAAATGACAAGAACTCCTTTCTAAAAGCGTTTATATTGCCAAGTAAATACTTATAATTTGAAAGCTAAGAAATCCAAATTTTTAACTGCTTGTGAGCTGAGCGAGAAATGCTAGCAGATAAACTTGACTGACTTATTTATGCAATTAGCTTTTCACTTTGTAGCATTCATATTTTCTCTACGACAAGTGTTTTTTTGTTGTTGATACCGAAAAAAAATTTAAATTATATTTTTGGTTGCATTTTCACTACTTTTGTTAATGAGTCAAATTATCAAAAAGGTTCGAAGTTTTTAAGAACAACAACAAGACAGCAACAAATTTTTTTAAAATAAAGACATGGGGAAGTCTTCGAAATGAACGCGAAGTGTCTGCCCTGTGCATGAAAACAATTTTTCACTTTCCACTTTATAAACTCCCTCTTCCTAAATGTGATACGCCATTCTAGTTTAATTTTAAACACAGACATTTTTGTCAAACTTTTACATAGTAATATCCATTTAACACTTTTTGTAACTCCTAATATATAACAATAATGTAGGAGCTTTTAATGTCTTTCATGGTGGAGTAATGATTTGGATATTTCTTCTTGTCTTTTTTTGATAAAAATTGAATCCATACGTCAGCAATAACACTTCAAATATTCTCTCCCAAGGCTTCAATTGTCACTGGCTGATCAAAAGTTTACGTCAATAAATTGATTGGTTCGTTAGCATGTGTGGCCCTATCGCTAAATCCAAAAGTCGCCTGCATCAACTTCCTCCAACTCAGGAATGAAAAAGTTATGAATCATGGCTCTATAGCGTTGTTTGTTGACTGTAGCCATATTTGAAGGAAAATGGGCCAATGATTCCTTCTGCCCATATGCATGCCATACTCAGCACCAAATATAAAATTTTTGGTTTTACCGTTTCCACGACAGTCGGGTCTATGTAAGCAAAATCAATTTATATTTTTATCAAGACAAGGAATGCCCACTTTTCAGCAAAGCTAAAAACTGCATGATGAATAATTTCTGCGCATTGCTTGTGGCTTAGAATCAAATATGACATACCCAGTAGAGTATATTTTAGAATAATGCTATAACACAAAGCTTCGACTTATCACAGATTCTACTTACGTATTTTGCCAATTATATACAATACACTAAATTTGTCTGAGATAAATAATATACAGTATACAAGTAGTTGTGGGAAATAATAGTCCACTCATTATAGTAAGTTCACCTCGGAATTCGATATACCCATTTAAATGTCTGTAAATATTTGTACATTGACATCTTAAAATTGTCTCATATCTTACATATGGTAGGGTTTACCTACAGACATATAAATGGGTATATCGCATTCCGAGATTCTTACCTAACTTAAGCTTAAATGACTGGACTGTAATATATATTCAGCAACAAAAGTATTACAAAATTAGAAATCTAAATTGGCTGCTGTTATGAGTAATGCTTTAAATTAACTTATACTAAAATTATACTGCTGTACCCACTTTCAAAAATGATGTGCCTGCACTGCAATAAAATTATTCATTTCAAGCTTTTCTATTTAGTTTAATTCTTTTTTAAAGGCTGTTTACTTTCTGTTTCCTGTTTCCTGGCCACTTTGCTATTTTTCACCTCTTTTCCCTGCAGCTGACTTCTGGGTATTATAAATTAGCAGCTAACTGAGGATTCAACAAAGTGTAGCTGTGAAACCGTTGATTCTTAGCGCAGGGGCTATAAATTTCATTATATCAAGGGGGCATAAGGTATACTGAATAAATAAGAACGTCAGCCACAAAAGTGAATGGAGAATGTTAAGGGAGAGGATAAAATATAATAGAAAATCGTAAAAACTAAGGAAAACTGGAAAGTATTTGTTCAATATTGTTTGCATTAAATGAGCTTATGATAATTGTAACACCCTCAAACATTCATTGAAATATCTCTTTACTCGTGCAACGAGTAATCAAGTACTAGTCTGGAAAACTTGATAATAACGTCTATCTCCATCTCATTTAGTTTTGTTTTTTGTTGGAGCGACCGTTTAAGAAAACAATTTGTTACATACTGTGCCCCGTGCAGTTATGCTGCTACAACTAGATCATGCTACTTACAATTTCTTCAATCAACTTATTTAAAATCAAAATTTTTCAGGCCTAATTTTCTTTTTTGCCTCCAATAATTGTTTGGGCAACTGTTGCTCATTTATATTCGTTGCTCAATTTAGTCAAATTTGCTACACAAACATTACGAAAATTACACCTGCAAACACATATCTACTGGCATGCATTTATAAGCAAGGTGGATAACTGGTTCAGTTTCGTAACTTACATTTCATATGTGAGGCACATCAAATCAAACCTAAATTGCACCCGAAGGAAAAATGACGACAAAATACTTTACAAGCCGAATAAAATCTGAATGGGAACCACCATGCGGCAACAACTAAAATCCAGGTAACGTTTCTCACTATTTAGTATAAATGTTGTTGATGTGATTGTGGTGGAATACAATATATACGTAGATGGCAGCCTAGAGCGGATGATTGTTGTGGCTTTGCGTGTGCTACGCATGTTGCAATTCTATAAAGTAAACACAGACTTCGTGCTGCTATTTTTTAAGGCATGCTTCTAAACAGAGTGTGCATATACATACGTATGTTGACTGTTACCAGACAGTGACTTTCCAGAATATAAAATATGTAAATATTCACCTTGAGGGTCGTTAAACGTTCGGAGTATCTACGCAGGTGTTTCTTTGTGGCTTTACGATTAGGTTAGTCTCTTCATTCCTAGTTTATTGTTTGCTAGTTAACCAGTCCAATGGATATGTGCTAAGACAACAAGTAACAACATGTCACAAAATCAGCTATCGCAGGTAAATGGTACCGCACTCACGTAAGTAGGAAATATTCACATAAAGATATGGTGGAATAAGCAAGAAAAATATGCTTGCTGTCTACACGAAGATATAACGCTTGGAGGAACGATGGTTCTATAACCAAAGCAGGAACAGAATGTCAAATACATAGTAATGTGAATGAAGTATGTGAGAGTGATGACAGAGCATGATGCGGGAAGTAGGTGGCAGTAAGGAAAAGGAATAGTTTTAAAAAAGGATTATAAGGCACACATATTAGCATTGGCAAAAGAAAATTTATTGATGGTTGAGCCCCTTAAGTATGTAAAGTAGGATAGCAAAGATGCTGCATCGAAAGCTGGTGCACATCTTATGGTTTTGAGGTAAAACGTGTTGGGTTTCAAGAAATTTCAAGGAAGTGAGTTTGTTTTGTCAACGAAGTGTGACACGACTGGCTTAAGAAACAGCCAAACATTTTGGCTTGAGTGTGACTGAGGTTTTCAATGAAATTCGTTTTGGTAGATGTCATAAGTATTAATATAGGACAGAAATTTGGCAAATTTATATAAATAATTCAAAAATACAATCTCCAAAAATGTTGCTAATACTATTTTTCTTTGAGATAGATTTTTCTTAAATACTTATTAACCACATAAGTCACAATAAAGTAATAATATAACATTATCCGATGCGACGAATAAAACTAGAACTACGCGCTTTCGGCGCCAACTGGCAACCAATATTTATTTGGGTTAATTATATAAGTTTGTTATGCAGCCCTTAAACCAAAAAACAAATCATCTAAACGTCTTGAAATGTTACCAGATCGTCATATATTTAATTACATTCCACATAAAGTATCGCTAGATATTCTACCTGACATTCTTCTTTAGAAACCACGCACAATATGGCAAACATCATTGCATGCCACAGATGAAATAAAAATAAAGAATTTTTGAAATAATATATGTATAACACTAACTCTGGCAAAACCACATTTTCTTTTTCCATAAAATTTTTAAATCTCCCAGATATAATATAAAATCTCTCAAAAGTTATCAACACTTCAACTTATGCTGAAGTGCAATTTTTCAAAAGCCAGTTTAAGCATATATACTAAAAACACTCTGCCCACTAACTCTAATACACACGAATATATGTAAACAGTATATAGAACTATTTACAAGGGGAACAAAGTTGTAAAGTGTCTTTGCTGCAACAACAGTAAAACTTACTGAACCAAAGAACAAAATGCGAAAGTTGTATGGCAACTAAGCTGTAAGAGCTTAGCTTATCACATAGAACGCGCCGATTGCATCATATGAGGACAAGAGTGAGTTCTTGGTTGAGGGTTAGCGTTGATGCAATTTTTTCTAAATCCACATACATATATACGTAGGCCACCTTTAATGTTTTGAGATTTGGCAACCATGGTGTTGCAGCCTAGAAACTCACAATTTCATCGTAAAGTTTAACGTTTTTGATATTATACAAGTACATGCAAGAACGTTGAAAATATTCATGTTGAACAAAATATGGAAACTCGCAACAGTGCTTTATGTGAATTTAAGGTCAAAGATCACTTTAAGACGAATTTCGCGATGGTCGTTTAAAATTTGTTGTTGTTCCAGAAAATTTTGATGCTGCGCACAAATTGATATTGGAAGATCACAACAAGACGGTCGTAAGATTGAGACGACTATAGGCATTAATGGGATCAGCACACACTCAATAATGCATGAACATTTGATTGTAGTAAAAAAAAAAAATTGAATCCTACAAAATTTATCAGTCGCTCAAAAAGAAGCTCGTGTCGAGTGAAATGATAAAAAATACGATAGCGGTGCTTCAAACCAGGTCTATGGTTATGAAAGATGATAAATCGTGGATTTACGTTTGTGAGTCCGAAAGTAAATTGTATAGGTGTTTCAAGATGAGCCGAAAATTTGTTCCCAATTTCAAGCAAATGAACATAGTGGTAAATTCTGAGTGGTATACAACCGAGTTCTTTTTCAATAAATCTGGAAGCCCACCCACCGAAGGCGGATTATTCTTCACCACAATAATAAGTGGTCTTAACTTGCCACAGAATGGTTAATATTTGTTTTGTTTTCTCTAATCCCGAAACATATATATACATATATTGCATACAGTATGTACATATGTATGTCATGCAAATAAATTTCACTGACTCGAATATATACGTTAATATAGGAAAATTAAGTGTATTAATTACCAAACCGCTAGTATCAGGCTACTATTTAGATAATTGATCAAAATCAAATTTTTCTAGAAAACAATTTTTATTGGACAATATGTTCTCCCGAAATCTGGTATGGACTACTGTCCAAGACAACAGTATAGTCCCGAAAGATTCTTGCAAGTTGTAAGAGTATAAAATGTTCAGTTGCACCCAAAATTAGCCCTTCCTTACTTATTGTTGTTTACTTTACTTTCATCAGCACTCATTGCGCTTCTTCTGTTTTAGGCAATGCTTGCAAAATGCAGTTGTAATAAGTAAATGAAATATATCCACATTTTTTATGGTTTCAAGGAGTCTTGCTGCTATGAAATCAGAGTTGCCATGAGTAAAGAAGTTCAGACAGTGGGAATATATTAAAAATGTACATTATTTTTTAGTTTGATTATGGAATGATGCAGAGTGGGTTAATTAATTACTATAGCAGAAAATTGGTAGTAGAAGCAGAACATTATATATAATTGCATTAATTTCGAAGCGGTTGTGGAATTATCTGTAAAAATTAGTCATGCAAAAAAAAAAAAATCGAAAAGTAAATATATGCACTAGTTATTATATGTACATAAACAACTTTTGTTTAAATATATAATGAACTTACACAATTATTCATTGTAAAATGTTTTCCTGAAACCCTTTTCCATCTATTTTATAATTTATTTATAATTTATTTCCTCACTACAACACAAACATATTTCCAAGCATACTAAACACAATGTTGATGTTCAAACACCGAAAAGCTTTCGCCATCGTTAAGTGTGAGCAATGTTAAGTGGCGTAGATACGCCGCTGTAAGAACTTCTAATTATTCAAAACTGTGTGTTTAAACTTTGCTTACAAGCAATTAAGCACTTTCGGTCATAATTGCGAAGCATGAAATACATGTTTGCTCTTTTGATGATGCTGCAACTTTTCAATTACTTTGCTGTGCATCCGTTTGTTTAGTTTTTTTACAATATTTGGTCTACACTCTCCCTCCCAACCGTCATAGCTAACTAGTAATATATGATTGTTGTATAGTTTTTGGCATAGCTGCTATAAAAACCGTCGAAGTTTTGTGGTGCTTCCAAAGGGATCCATATAAACCTGTTTACATATATAAATATATTAGGATAAGTGTTATTTTCTAAGTTAATTTGCAACCACACATTATTTCCAAAGCAAGTAAATAAACAACTGAAAGAATATGATATTCTAATAGAAAATTTCGCGCTCTGCAAAACAGTTACTAATAAGTTCTATTACAAACATATTAATGTTATGAATCAAATACTAAATACTATGTACCTACAGTACACCTTGTTGTATGAGTAACACGGAATCAATAAATCACTTGTATGAATGCTCAATTCATTTCATGTATAAATGTAACTGCATATAACTTTGAAATAAATTTTGTGATAAAAAATATCACTATGATATTTTTAGTAGAAGGATATATTTTGTATTAATATATAACATTTTCAAAGTTGCCTTGCCTTGCTTAATTCAAAAGAGTTTATAAAATTATGTGCATGTGAAGAGATAAATAATTAAGACACGGTATCAAAAGATTATAAAAGGCTTTCTCATATTGTATAATAGGAAAAATCTCACAATTCAACATCATATAGAAAACTGCTCATCATTAGATTAAGTATCTCTAGAATGAAACAACTTTAATTCAAGAAAATTATTGAAAAATTAAATACCGTCGAAAATATAAGAACTTATAAAATCTATCCGTCAATCTATTTTTAAGTCTGATATCGGAAAATAATTGTTTTTAGTATATTATTTACTAAATAAATTATTAAGCTGATGACTGTTGAAAAAACTGATATTTTTGTGCGGCAAAGCCGTTATTATATTATACTTTTCAATACATAAAAAAAAGACTTCGCTCATAATTTTAAAATACTTAATTTATTCTAAAAAAATCTATGAATCCCCTTGTTCCCGATACACTTGTATCTACGTTTTTTCTAACTCTCGAAACAGTTGTCAATTCCCGGAGTAGCCTTCAATGCGCGTAGCCATTTACGCTTAATGCCTTCAATTCATTCGAAACTGTGTTCCCGAATGGTGGTTTTTGTTTGCTGATTGGCCAGAAGGCACACGGAGCGAAAACAGTGGTTGTGGTACGATATTAGTAGAAAAGTTTGCGAAAAACTCATGGAGATTCTATGCAGTATGCGACGGTATATTATCGTGGTGCAGAAACCAAGAGTTGTCGGTCCCTAATTCCGGTCTCATTTATGAATAACTTCGCGTAAACGACGCATAGAATTCAAATAGTATTCCCTGTTGACAGTTTTGCCAGTCGGAGGGAATTCGGAGTGCACCACACCTCGATAATCGAATCCAAATGTCAGCATAAGCCTGATTTTTGATCTGTTTTGATGAGGTATTTCCGGCGTCGGCTCATATTTGCCACGATATTGGGCCGTCTGTCATCCTGGTGGTCAGAAAGGGTTGTTTCACAAACGTTAACGCGACGCTGTTTTTCGAAAAATTTGAGTGATTTTGGAACTAATCGTCTTTTCACCGAAAAGTTTTTTTAAAATGTTTTCACTGATCCCTCCGATATTCCAATGATTCAAGTAAGATTTTCGACAGTTGTCGTCGATTCTCAATTATCAATGCCTTTATTTTATTGACGTGATGTTCATGAGTTGATGTTGATGGCCATTCAGAACATTATTCATCGTCAATGCGTTCTTTACCCCCTTTGAATATTTGTACCAATCTAAAACAGTTGCTCGGGGTAAACATTTATCACCGAAGGCCTTTTCCAATATTTTGACCGTTTCGGCATCAGAAATTTGATGCACCTTCTTTGTTCAATAATTTCACTCATTGTAAAAATCGCCGAATGCACTTTTTTTGTATTTCAAGACAAGTTTTGAGTTATGATTTTTTAATGTGACTTTACCACAGATGTCACTGATAGACGTACAAAGCCTTACTATCTTTTGTCCATAACGTACTATATATTTAAAAAGTTCCTTAAAAATACGTTCTCAAGTATACCAGAGCAAGTCATGACGTTACCAGATTTGACCATGAATTATTCACGATTTCATCGAAATTTGTAGGTTTAAATCTTTCGCAACATTTTTGTTTTCTTACAACATGTTGTTAAGATTAATAAATGAGGAATGCACCGCGTCCTTAGGTCTATTGTGCCCAACATATTGTTACAGAGTATAATATTTTTGTTCACCTAACGGTTTTATGTATTATGAAGAGTTGAAATCCGGGCGACTGCCTGTCTGCCCCTCCCTGAAAGCTATAAATGCCTTGGTAAAAAAGTACGTTTGTATTATATTAATCGAAAAAATACAAAAACCTATAACTTAGCACTAAATTAAAATAAAGCACCTGTGGACTAAAAATTTTGAAAATATGGGAATGGCTCCAACATCTAATATGTTTAAGCTACAATAATATCCACTTAAGCTACAATATTCAAAATTGCTCAAAAAAAAATCCCTATAGTACATCTTTCGACACGGTATAAATATTTTAAATCGAAAGATAACTCCATCAAATCTTCATATAACGGTAAAAATTACTAAAAGTGCGATAAATCAATGACGTAATATGTCAGAGACATACAATTTTACGGCCAGAGAGAATAAGAGGGCATTATAGGAGCCAGGGAAAAAATTTGACAATGGGTGTGATGTCACTCACTTTTAGGTGAAATAATTTTCCAAATCCTACTAAAATTTTTAAGCCCCCGAATATCGAAGATTTAGACTCCAGTACCTATAGTTTACTCTTTTCCGAAGATATTGGTCAATGCATCAGATTTCTAATTTAAATTCAAAGAGAATCATTTCCTGATGGTAGTATGCCTGGTGCATCTTTGTACTTTGAATGAAAAAACATTAGGAGAAAACTCGCCTTAGACCCCATGCAACTAACAAGCATTATGTACCTAAGGTACTTCGCTGGCCTTAATGCTTGCAAGTTGCAAGAGTATGAAATATTTTGCTATATCCGAACTTATTTTTACCTTATAGATCTTATTCCGATTTCTTATTCTTTTACCGTAATAAATAATAAAAGTAATGCTTTAATAAGATATATTAAATTCCATTACTATTTGCAAAACATATTTGGGAAATATAATTGTTTATCAGTTACGATGCTTTCACGCTTCATAAATGAGCACATACTCACCGGCGTGTTTAAAATATTTGAAACGCAATACTATGTTTTACCTCAAAAACCAAAAGAAGTATGCAAAACCAACAGTCGAAGCGACAGTTTTCCTATTCTACTTTCATCACTTTCATAAGCAAGGTATGGTAATATTCGTATGACAAGTATGTGTAGGCGCTTATACATAGTTACATTGCTCACGATTCTGGTTTCTGATGCTAATCCAATTATCTACGTGCAAACATTTGCTTTCTGTGTGGTTTGTAAGACTGTTTTAAAATAAATCCCACTGCTATCGTTCACTTACCCCGCAGCCAACCATGTTATGACAATGAGCATAATTTTCTTTCAACATCTTTGATATTGAGGCATGGTTGCACTTTCGAAGTCAACGATTTCGTGTTGTGGCTTTCTTGGTTTCGCACATAGGTGTTTAGGTAGTTAACTAGTAAGCAATAAAGTATGAAACAAGAAACTAAGATAGCTATAAACTTAGCACGAATGGTGCGAAGATTGGCAATCAATATTTCCGTACTTTATATTTACGATGCACACATTTTCGCATTCCTTTCAAAGTAACTACTATGTCAACATTCACGAAGTTTTAGCGCGCTTAACATATGTGTAACGTGTGGCAACAAAACTGTTTCGTTTTAAGTTTATTCTGTTTCTGCCTGTCGCACCTACTTACACCACAATTTATGCAAAAGCTTTTACATATATCCAAATATATAGGGACAAATGTTTCTTGGTTTTTAGTTGTTGTTGTCCGTCTTTTCGCGGCAAAAATGCCGCCAAACCCAAATTACACCATATGACAACCCGTTTTCATTATTTTGACAACATTTGACGTCAAATATGACCTAGTGAAAACCTGGCATAAGATATGAAGCTCTCTTTTGGTATTTAGAAGATTGAAGTAGTAAGGGGCACTTGTGGGCAAAAATATTTGAATAAGTGGGCGTGGCTCCACCCTTTAACAAGTTTAATGTACTTATCTCCTAAAACATTTAAGCTGCAACAACCAAGTTCACACTGCATAAATATTGTAAGAACTCCGACCGATTTCGGCTAAATTTAGTACGTAGCATCCATCTTTCCTATGCCACATAGCGAATATGGGCGAAAGCGGACTACAACCACGGCTACTTCCCATATAATACAATTTAATATTCCATTTGATTCTTTCACGTTCCAGTTCACAAATCAAGAATCAATTAATATAACATTATAAAATGTTGCAGTAATAATTAGAATAATATAAAATTGCTTAGATTTTGATCCTCTAGTTCTGGGAACTTTTGGAAAACCCGCTTAAGTCGAGATAAGTAAATTTTCCAATTTCTTTATCATAAAAACACATTTTCATAACGGTCATTTCTGTTTTATCGGCGTACTGATAGCGTGATTAGCGAAGGAGATATGAATTTTGAAAAAGCATCTTAAGTCGATATTTTTTCCTAGTGCATTTGCGAAAACAACTTAAGTCAGATAAGATACAGGGTAGGCCATTTAAAGTTGATCCATTTGTTTCTAAAAAAAAAAGAACAAAAGAAAACAATGTTTTTTGTTCATTTCAAAAATAATTTATTTTGGTCCAAGGGGATTTGTTTCAGCTAATATTTAAAAATTAGATCGCGTAAATGGGCACCTTTAGCTTTGACAGCTAAATGCACTCTTTTTTCGACATTTTCCATGACTTTGGCCAATGTTTCGGATGATATGGCGGCTGTTTCACGTCGAATGTTGGCTTTCAGTTGAGCTAAGGTCTTTGGCTTATTAGCGTATACCTTGGATTTCAAATAACCCCACAAATAAAAGTCTGGTGGCGTCAAATCTGGTGATCTCGGTGGCCAGTCAACATCACCATTTTTCGATATCAATCGCCCGGGGAAAAATGGTCGCAATAAATTGATTGTTGGTCGAGCTGTTTGGCATGTAGCCCCGTCCTGTTGAAACCAAAAGTTATCCATGTCATTTTCGCGAATAATGGGTATCACAAAATCCGTTATCATGGCTCGATAACGCTCACCATTGACTGTTGTCGTGGCTCCATCATCGTCTTCGAAAAAATACGGTCCGATGATCATATTCGCGCAAACACCGCACCAAACTGTTACTTTTTGGTCGTAAAGAGGCTGTTCTTCAATTAATTGAGGATTTTCGGTGGCATAAAATCGGCAATTTTGCTTGTTTACGCCTCCATTCAACGAGAAATGTGCCTCGTCTGACATGATGAGTTTTCGCCAAAAGTCAAGTTCGTTTTCAGCCATTTCGATGGCCCATTTGCCAAAATTAAGGCGTCGCGGATAATCAGCTGGGTTTAGTTTTTGTGCCATTTGAATTTTATATGGAAACATCTTCAAATCTTTATGAATTATGCGTCGGAGAGTGGTGCGAGAGATGTCTAATTCCTGAGAGCGGCGATAACTCGATGTCGATGGAGTCTCCTCAATACTGGCTCGTACAGCTTCGATATTTTCATCAGAACGTCTTGTGCGTTGTCTGGATGCATGACTGGCATTACTGAGATTACCGGTGTTCACAAATTTTGCGTATAAAGACTTAATTGTGTTCTTAACTGGAGCACTTTTCACTTTATTTTTTTTGCGAAACGCACGTTGAGTTAACACAATTGAAAAGTTATTTTGAATATAAAGCTGAACAATTTCAGCGCGTTCTTTTGGAGTGTACTGTTCCATGGTATAAATTGTCTTCGAATGACGCTTCTAACGCGGTATGACATTAGCCGATTTGTCAGCGCTGTTAAAAGTTACAGCGTTGCCAGATGGGTCAACTTTAAATGGCCTACCCTGTAGAAAAGAGAAAAAACATTCTAAATAAACCTCTAACTATCGTTTAGAAAACCATCTTAAGTCAACTTGATGTGACGCTTTTTTTTATTTTGCTTTTGGAAAAAGAACTTAACTCGGTGTAGGTGCTTTTTCCTCTGGCAGAACTTGAAATAATACCAATAGAAAAGGAGTTCAGTTCATTTTAGAAATTTTTTTATGATCAACTCTCGCCGTGTTAACACGTCTTATGCCCTACTAAGAGCAATTTCTGAAATTTTCCGAACAGAATGGCTAAGTCTGGGGGTATTTTAATTGAACTTAGGTGTTTTTTTTTTAATGCAAATATAACAAAAAGTTTGCCAGATAAGTTGTTTTTACAATTAAAAGGGGACAGATTCTTAAATATGGCAAAAAAATTGCCAAAAAAAAACACAGAAATATTAAAATTCAATTCAACAGAGACAACCTCTGAAAGTTTAGTGGCAGATCAGCAAATGCGAGTTACGGACTGTGATTTAACCCCATTTTCCTTTGAAGTTAGCACATCACGTGTTCGTTCTGAGTCGCAACAACGCAAGGTTTCTGATGAATTTACAAGTCAAAGCGAGTCTGAAGAAGACGTCTTTCATGAAACGGATTTTTTAGACTCAGATTTTGTACCTTCAAGTGAAAATTCTGAGCTGAATGCCACCGCTGAAAGCATACAAATTATGGCAAATTTATTAGAAGCGAACATAAATAATTTTGTCTCACCAGGTTTGAATGAGGTCGAGCTTTTTTCTACTCCTAATAAATCACCAAAACAAACTAAAAAGCCAGTGCAGTGATTACACAAATATACAAGTTCTGGGGGAATGTAGAAAGAAATGCAAAACAAAAATTAGCTTCGAAGAACAAACCATCTTCTTTAAAAGTTAGTGGAATAGGGACTGTAACTCACGTCGGCAAATACTATCAAGCCTAATTGACATTCAGCACAAAAAGCTGCCACCTTAGATTACCCGAACAAAAGAGAGTACGTTTTTATTTACCATTTCGAAACTAATTCCGAAAACACAAAAGTTTGCAAGAAATGTTTCCTTCAATTGTATGGCGAAACAGAACAGAGAATCAAAACTATTTGTATTTACAAAACACAACCGGAATACTTCGGAGTCCCTCCTAATGACTGCCAGGGATGGATGGCTCCAAGCAACAAGCTTACATTTGAGAAGCATAACGAAGATTTCAACTTTATAAACTATATACCAAAATATGAAAGCCATTAAAGTCGGCGTCATACTTTCAAGATATATTTCCAACGAGGACTTAGTCAGGCATCACTCTATAGACTGTATAAAGAAAATATTTCTAATCCGTATATTGCTGATTTCGCATATGACTGTAAGAAAAAGGACAAAGAACTCTCCCGTCTAGATAAGCCTGTAAAAGTGTTTTCTTTTGACCTGCAGCAGTGTCTGCCAACGCCTTATTTGAAAGCTTCAATGTTTTTTTACAAACATCCCTTGTGGACCTTCAACTTAACTATTCATGATGGCCAACAAGGCCAATTGCTACATTTGGCATGAAGCTATTGCGAAGCGCGGAACTAATGACATCGGCTCTTGCATTTATAAGTGCCTCGCAAGCTTATCTAATGACGTAAAGCATGTAATTTTATACAGTGATTCATGCACTGGTCAAAATCGTAACTTGTATATTTGTGCTATGTTTGCAAAGGTGTTGGAAGATCATCCCATAATTGAAACAATTGATCATAAGTTTCTGGTTGTTGGTCATACCCTTCTAGAATGTGATACAGTTCCCGCACAGACAGAAAAGAAAAAGAAATACACTTCTGTTTCTATTCAACATCCCCATGACAGGTCAAATCGAATTGCTGCTACGAACAAAAAGTATATTACTCAGGAGATGAGCAAGAAGAATTCTTTACTCTTAGTATTAGTATTAGTATTAGTATTTTACTTATAAGTAAAATAAGTAAGTAATAGTATTAATATTAGTATTTTGCTTATTTAAAAATTATTATTTCTTACAATTTTTTAGGTGAAAAGTTTGAGTAGAAGTTTGTAAGGTGGTTGCGGTATGTGAAAAAGGAGCCTAGACTGATACGCTACAAATATTCTCTTGGCTTGGACGATCCATTTAAGGAATTAAACATAAAAGCACGGCGTAAACGAGATCAAACCTATGAGCTTGCAAAATCTTATACTGGTCCTCTCCCTATTTCTGCAAATATAAAACGCGATTTGCTAGATATGTTGCCGTTGGTCAACCCAGAGCTGAACAGTTTTTACCGAAATCTTAAAGTTGAAGGAGAATCCGTGGTTAAAATAGATTCAGATTTGGATGAAATTGAAGAAAATCTCTAAAAATTTAATTAATAAAATTCAAATATATATATATTTGTTTGTATTCATATATGCATCTGTGTTGAAGTGCCTATTTATTTTATTGTATTACTGATACTAATTTTCTTTTATGGTTTAAAAATCTTTTGTTAAATGCAAATTAATTTAAATCTTTACTTATGAGAACTTGCATATTTTGTCTTTTATATATAAAAATGAATTTTAGATTATCCACTTAAGTCTGGTTTGTGTCATTAAAATGTTTGAAAAATGAACTTCGTCGAAAGTCGTAATAGGTTAAAAATTTTGTGAAATTTTTCGTCTCAGGTGATTTTTGTAAATGCTCTTACCTGACATAAGTGGATATTTTTTTCTAAAATCAGTTTGGAAGAAGCACTCATTTCCTTTAAACTTGGTTTAAAATAAAACTGTTGCGGTTAGGCGAAGATAGTTAACTGGAAAATCATAAGAAATCATGACCCTTTTATGTAATGGTCCTATTTCTTTTTAATATGTCTTAACAAAAGTTGTGTTAACAGTTAAATGTGTTTTTTCGCTCTCCTGTAAAATTTGGTTTTTAGCTTAAGTGGGTTTTCCAAATGTCCACAGAGTTGATCTTAAGATATTTCCCTGACTTTAATTCATTTTAGTTACAAGAGTATAAAATATAAAATATAAATAACCTGAGTTTTTAATATTCTGATAGGCTCGAACTCAGCCATTCCTTATTATTATATTATTATTCAGTAAAATATTTTCAGTTTGCTTTTCCAAAACAACCAACAATGGGATAAAATAATGCAATGGTGTTCATATACAATTGCAGTGATTATCTTATCACTACAAGGTATAAATAAAATGTTTTGTATAACAAAATATAAGAGTTTAATAAAATAAAATGTTTTTTGGTTCGCGAGTGTGCGACTTGCAACGCAAAGTTTTATCGACATTAACTTTGCCAAGTCATTAAAATTGTATGTATTTCCTGGTTGCCAGGCACTTTCAATTAAGAATTGCGTGCACTACATATGTGATTTCATGAACGCAATCACGGCGGTGCCTTTTTTTATTTTCTCTTTTAGGCTTATGTTGATGGATGCCCCGCAGCGTAACGAAATTGCATTCAGCCTTTTTTCCAACCTCGCATATATATGGAATCGCATCAAACATAAATGCAACATGTGGGCTTCATTGTATACGTTCGGCTGTTTCGCCGCACCCTTCACCACTTTTAAAATTCCATTTTGTGCTTTATAGACGGCCAATGAACAATGGAACGGGTTAAAGACAACACATTTCTGTTTGGCCTGCTATTGTTTACTCGATTATTTATTGTTAAAAAAATAATTAATTGCTCAGAAGTAAGTACCTTTATTAAAATTAAAAAAAAAACCTCATAATCAGGTAGCTTAGTGTGAACAATGCGCATGAATTTAAGTAACGGGTTAAATGTTAATACAATATATAAAAAGTATTTTTACATACATATAGTAAATATTAAAAAACACTTTAGTATTTTTGCCAAGAATTAATCTTTCTTATAAATATAAGGCTTTGAAGTTATGTTTTCTAAATGATAGCTGGCTCGAATAAATTCCAATCGAAAGGCCAAATTTTCGAGCACTATTTGCATCAATCAGGGCCGTATGTCAGTAATAATGAGCTACATGCTCCTCCAAGGCGTTAATCACACTTAGAAGCGACCTTTCATAATAAAAAAACGTCACAGCTCCCCACGCAAGATAATGCGCCTCTATGGTACGTGTCATCGTCTTGTGTTGAAACCACCTTTTGCTATGACATTATTACCAGCTTAATTTTTTAAGAAATATGGACACCATTGATCCTCGTCTGCCTACAAAGTACACCAAAAAGTGATTTTTTAAAGATGTCCTCTTTGAACAATTTATACCAATCAAAAATATTTGTTCGCGACAAATATGACCACCGAAGGCCTTTTCCAACTTTCCGAACCTTCTGGAATCAAAAAATTTATTCATACACAAAATTCAATGGAACTTTTTTGTTGAGTAATTCCACTCATAGTAAAAATCGCCGAAAGCACTTTACGTACTTCAGAAAATCAAGCATATAATAAGCAGTAATGACTGATCTGATGTGATATATGGCGCAAATGTCACTGACAGTCATAACAACTTTCAAAAAAATATTTCAACGAATAGGTTTTCGCGCGATATTTAAATTAAAAAGTCTTACTATTTTTTGCCCTCGTTAGTATATACACTACAAATTGAAAGGTGAATTTTTAATTTATACTTCCCGAATTTTTTGACTGGGTAAATTTTTATTTTATAAGTTGGTTTTACTGTTAGTCACAACAAAATATTCATTAATATTTGAGAAACGTGACGTTTTGTGAGGCTATAAACGTGAATTTTTCAACTTTTACTACATCTGAATTTATTGAACAAAGAAGTGCGATAGTGCAATATCTCATACTGCATTGGTTATTCGTGATCATTTCACCACATCTGCAAATAATATCGAGCCGCAACCACCGCATTCACCTGAATTACATTCATGTAACTACTAGCTATTCAGCAAATGGCCACTCTAAGGACACCGTTTCGATTCAATTGAGTATATAAAAGCTGATTCGAAGAAGACTCTGATGGCCATTACGCGGAAGATTTTTCCAATTCGCTGGCATAAGTGTATTGCTGCGGGAGGATATTACTTTGAAGGGGATGAAATGGACAAAATTCACATATCAAATTGATTACAGTAGTAATTAATAAATGTGTTCAGATTCTTCTTCTTGCTTCCGAAACCTGCTAAATTTTAAGGTACATAAAATAGTTTGAACATATTCAAATAATTTGACATTATTATTATGGAGACGACCAAACATGAGATCACTAAACTCAAGTTCTGCTATATTACTATTACTACTAAAAGTAGATATTGAAGTAATTATGTTACCTGTACATCATACATTACTATCAATTCATGTTTATTTATATTTAGTTTTGTATTACCTTTCAATATCTCAAACTGTCTTGCAATGCTCTCAGCGATACTCAGAAAAGCTTTTAGTGCACAAGCAGCAAGGCTACCGACAGTGTAATTCCCAATGCAGCTCAACTTTTATAACTTTTTTATTGTCAATATTTACGTGTGGTATAAACATATTTGTTTTCTATTAAACTTCAGTACTCGTATCAAAAAAGGCTTAACAGAAATGAGCAAAAAATTATGTAATATATAAAATATTATAATGATCTTAAGGAAATAGACAATTTTTATTAATTAACATATTCAATCTAGGTAAATGACAAAGGCTTCAGCATAACCGATGTAGTTATGGCATTTTATAGTTTAGCGATTGGGAATCTATGGGTACGATAGTAGTACAAAATCGCACATCTGTAATTTCAACATCCTCAAAATATCTTAATTGTACTATAGTTATCGATTATCGATATCGATAGTTATTGATTGTATGGACAAATTGGCTGACAGAAAAAACCAAAATATACCTCGAATCGTCATCCGAATCAGTTTGATACAAAGAACTCAACATAATATTGCTTTGTTTTAGATGTCTGTGGAACATGATAAAACTATTTCCAATTATATAAATACCCGCCCAAATATGACAAATTTGCTTATAAACGCCGCCAGTCATACACTGTAGCATCCCTCGTGTTTGCAAAGTACAATGGAAGAAATCATACTCAAAGAGAACGTATTAAATTAAATGATTTTCTCATGACAAAAAAGTTTCCTAAAACAAATAAGTAAGTCAAGGTGAAAATGTTGTTGTAAAAAGTAATAACTAAAATACCACATACAAAAGTGAAAAATAGAATCACTTCCAATGTTATATTTAACTGAAATTCGTGGTAAAACTTTTGATTAATTTCTTCGCATATGTATATATATTCATAAATGCATATGTTCATATGCGCTCATATGTACTTGTATATCCAAGAAGGTACAGGGTCATTCGCGCCCACAAACCAAAAGCGCACAAGTGTGTCGGTTTCACTTCTAAAAAGAAAAAGCGCGTGATTGGCGAAAAAACATTGATAATTGCAGGATTAAAATATTTCAATTAAAACTCTTTAGCCGGCTTTTATAGCACAATAAAAAGTATACATACAAATACAATTGAACTTTGACCAAGGTTACCGCGTAGAAAGTGAAGTTATGAAAGTAAAACTTTTTAATTAACATTATGTGTGGCATAAATGTGTTTTTTAATTTTAAAATTAAACTCCAGAAGAATTTTTTTAGGAACTTTACCAATCTTCCTAAACCTATTGCCGATAACTTTTTATACTTTACATATCAGATCTCTCGGTCAATATGTGAGATACCTAAAAGTTGAAAGAAGTATGTCTACACTATGCTACAACGAGAATGTTCATATAGATTGATATATATTTAGCTATATATCAGCGTACACTATCCTTAATGTTGCTAACTTATGCTTACATAAATATCCTCTTGAATGCAGTGTAGCCACACTTTGAGCTTTAGTGGGTGATTTTGCTCTATTCAGATGCTATCGTCATGACTTGAGTGTCGCATAAAGTGGCGCAAATTGCACTTATGACTGCATTATGTCAGATTCGTATTTATATCTACAAATGGAATGCACATCCAACTAAGTGCAGCTATGCTTTTGTAAGTTAATGTGCACAATAGCACACACCATATCACATTATTCACAGTGAAATATCTCCTTCCTGCCATTGTTGGTCACATTTGCATTTACGCACACATCTTAAACCGTTAAAAATCGTGCTCGTTCACACAACTTTTCAGTTATTTGTCTGACTGCACAGATGCACATGACATACTGTTTGCTGACTTTTATATCACACAGAGACATTTTTCTGATCCTGCCTCTTTTCCCACTCAAAACGGGAAAAGATTTTCCGGTCTTAATAACTAATGCAGGAGAGAGTCAAGCAAGAGTTAACAAGCCATGCTTTCTTTTCTAATCTTCGAAGTGAAAAATTATAAAACACAAATTTTGCAAGCAAATAACAAGTTGCCATCTGCCAATAATATAGATTTGAGTACAAATATTTTTTAGTCAGACCGACTTACTCCAGTACATTGATAAATTCCATCATGCTGATGAGTGCGATTGAGGTGATGTCATCTCTTTGCGGAAACATGGATACGAAGACCTGAATTACGCGTCTGAAGATTGCTATGCAGTCTATAACTCGTGAGTTTCTGTCTCCATGTCGTAGAACTGATTTTTTGTGACGAGGCTAGTTCTTTGTTGAATAAATAATTCTTAAACTTACAATGGCCAGTGCAGAATGTGACAATTAGCCGTAATCAAGTCGTCGGGGTACCACTTTATTATGCTATCAGTAAGTCAGTGTGCTTAACAGTAGGTCGAGCATGCAATCATTACATTCAGCTTTGCTGAAAAGATTAACTGGATCGTGTTGTGCTAAAACGAACTCTTTGTTGTTTTGCAGACCTAATCTTTTTATTGTAGATATTAAGGTTGCATTTACAATCTTCCCAGGTTACCGAACGTTTGGATTTGTTAAAAAGCTTGCGCATTTCGGTGATCATCTTTGGGGACAGCTGCAGTAATAAGCTTCGATGACGGATAGATTAAACACAGATAATCTGCTTTCTAGTCCTGATGCCGTAGCACTTATCATTACTAATGTTCATCCCCGGTATCCCGAAATCCCGAGAAACAGCCCAATCTGTATTTTTAGGAATACGTATGCGTTGGAGTTGCTTGATCTTTACTTTTAGTACGAGTCTTATGATTCTGTGACCTGAGGGTTCTGATGATACCAAGCGTTGCGAAATTTGTAGTTTTGAGTTTGGTACTAAAAGTTTATTCCTTTGTAACAAACATGGGTTCACAACCCACAGTCTCAATACTTATATTACTATTAATAATAAATTCCAAGAGAGTGTGTTGCAGTCTATACTGCCCCATTTCTTGGGGTAGGCGTTCTCGTTTCATCGTAGGCCAAGGGACACCTTATTCCTCCTGCAGTTGTCCACTAAGCTAAGCACGGCCTTCGGGTTGCTGTCAATGTCTCAACAAGAAGCCTGTGCTAAGAATTCAAAAATGCAGTTTAGAGGTATCTTGCTAGAGAGTTTGCAGATTAAATTATTTGCATCCGCAACGAGGACTCTGACTTCCTCTTTGTGGATCCACGGTTCCTGTATTACCAATATTACGAGATTATCTGATATGAACCTGCTCGGGATGACAACCGATACTTACGCCGCGTGACACAGGTTCACTTAAGCAACTTCCACATTGACCACCACTACAGATTCAGTTCCATTAGGAACTCGTCCACCAGATCCTTAAGTTTATTTAGAAGCTCCTGCGTGAAGTTGAATCTATAGTACAGCGGAATCATTCATCGGTTCCAGATGAGTTTGTTTGACTTATTGTCTACACAGAAGCTTAGCCTTCATTTGGAGTCCTCGATTTTATTGCCGACCTCTCGCCAGGCTGCGGTTATGATTCATGGTATGCATGAGGGGAATGTCATCTCCTTTCTTTACCCAAAGGATAGAACGCTTTCAGCGTGGAAGTGAAATTCATCCGAAATTCTGCTCCGGGTCATCGAAAATTGGTGTAAGTGGATATATGCAAACGTAGCCATTATACGATTTTAAAAACAATAGTTATTTGCATAAAATTGCTATATTCTATGCGACATATTTTGAAAGCAAAGATCGTTACTACTTGTACTACTTATTCTGATCATAACCTTCTCACAGTAACGAGTAGTTGTTTAGATATTCCCAACCGTTTTAAATCATAGATTACTAACAATTGTTAAAATTATTTCAAAATTTATAAATTCAAATTTAGACTTATAATTTTCGCTTTGACTTAAAACAGAATCATTGACTTTGTATTATATTAACAGAAAACTTAAGCACTTTCCCTCCAAATAAACCGAAGGTAGGAAAACATTCAACATTATATTATATATAATATATGCAGTTTTGCTCTAAGTCTACTTGCTTTCAAGAGCTGTATGATTCTTAACAACTTTGTCAATGTCAACAATTCAATATTATTTTACTGTAGCCTGCGCATTGAACTCACTGACTCTAGCAACATGAGAGGACTCATTTTATATTACAGTAATCAATCAACAACACGAAAGCGCTAAATTGAGTAATGTTGCCTAGTGTAACTAACCTAGCGTAACGGAAACTCTGCACATAAACTCGTTTATCAGCTTGTGTGAAGGTACTTAAACATTTACATAACATTTACCGTATTTACTAAACCACACAACGGGCAGAACAAAAATCACTTACGCTAATGAGCTTAAGTGGCACCATGGATTCTATCGCAGCCATTGTTAACATAAATTCCAACTATAATACTAATTTTATTAGCGTGTACTTATTTGCATATATCGTAAAACCTAATATGTCCTGTCGTATAACGTCTAATGAAGGTAAAAGGTGGAAACTAATCAATCTTACTAGTAAAATATGTGGCAAACAATTCAATAGCGTGCACGTGTACCACAAATCCGCACCGGTGCCTGATTTGAACACTATAAGTATAATCGCTTAAAATGCGGTGCCAGTCTACTGACACCACAAGTTGTGGAGTAGGTCGCAGATAATGCAAAAAAATATGCGGTGTAAAGAGACACACTCAAAATTTTACTCTGTCTCTTTTGTGCACGGCATTCTTGCATATCTGAAAATCGACCGTTGTGAAAGTCACATAAAATAATGACAATATGCAATACAAGAATTCGAAGTTTATCGTTGCTTTTGCTTATTTCCTTTTGATGTTCCTTTTTATACTCTTGTAACATGTTGGCTCAGTGTATAATAGTTTTGCTCATCTAAGGTTTGTATGTATTACCTAAAGCTAATCGTGATAGATATGGAGTTAAACTATATAACAGAATTAAAGGATTTTATTTAGATCTATAGAGTCTCTATAGACCAAGCCATATGTATTCGCCTATTTGATTATATGCGAACTAGCCCTTTAATTTTAGCCATATCGAAAATTTTCACATATTATTTTCTCCCCAAGCAGCTGCTCATTTGTCGGAACCGCCGATAACGGACAACTAAACGATATATAGTATGTAGCTGACCTATCCAAATCTAGTTCTTGTAAGGAAAACTTTTTTATCTGCCGAATTTCCTTAACGATAATATTTATTATAGTTTCAGTACAACCGAAATTGGAATTTTTCGTTTATTTTTTTTATAAATTATGCAAATATTTCTATAAACGCACATAAATCCTAAGGAGTCGTTTTGTCACGTTGCTTATCGCACAAACCTTTAGTTATTTTAAGGGATGTAGGTGCTTATATATTACATTATAACTTAGTAAAAAAATTTGAAGAGCAGACAGAGTAAACTATATATATATGAGTATCTAAATTTGCTCAAAATCATATTAGAGAATGTGCTTCAGCTCATTTATCATGAGTGAACATATGTAAGTTCTACTAAGACTAAGTTCGGGTGCAACCGAATATTTTATACTCTTGAAACTTGCAGGAATCAAAATCAGGGAAATACCTTACGATGTAAAACGTCAACCAGAGGTTCAGAATCTTAGCAACTTTATATATACATACACCATATATAACTTATACACCGGCCTAAATATATATAATATAAAATCAGCCGGATGTTCGAAAACCCTGGTAATGGTTATATGGGGCCCTATGGGTCCAAATTTTCGGCAATTTATATCCAGGCACAATGATATGCTGTTCCGCGCAAAATACGTTCTGAAATTTCCATTGAGATAACTCAAATATTGGCCGTATGCAGTATAAAATCACCAGGAAGTTCGAAATATTTTATATTAGATATGTGTATGGGGGAAGTATAGACTCGTTTCCCCCCATTTTGGATTCACAGAATTACTACTGCAGGAAAAGGATTTTGTTTGAATTTCTATTGCTTGTCTCTCACATTGATCGATCCTTTCCACATATTCGGTACCTATGGTCTTGAACAGTTCTGGTTGGATTTGAACACTTCTTTTTCACATCCAGGTGGCATATACTAAAGGTATTATTCGTGTAAATTTTCCATCATTATATGCATTGGTTGTAGTCCGATTTCCCCATTTTCACACTATAACATAAAAAGTCAAAGGTGTGCCACACAGCAAATATAGTTAAAAACGGTGGAGAGGAGCTCCGATTTTGACTGTGGCTCCATTAAAGCCCTGATGGCATGACAGGGCTGGTAAAACTTAATGATTCAAGAGTATTTATTTATTGATTTATGGTGCTTTGAGTAGTCTCTAACAGTATCGTTATATGGATGGGGAGAGAGCGGGGTTATCATCTGACTTCATCCATTTTTACACCTTTGGCGCCAGGCGAATTTGGTTTTTGTTGCTTTAGTGTGTTAGGAGATATGTACTTTTTTGGTTAATGGCGTTTTGCGTGTAAGCCCACCTGCGAGCTCGTATTTTTTCGAGGGAATTCGCGTTCCAAGTTTCCTCAAGGTATCTCAACAATCAAAACTATTATACTCCGGAGCAACATGTTGCATAATTAAGAAAATATATATGATAGATGTAAAATCGGAGGTACGTGAGATCAACGGTAAGCGGACGGGTCAGTGTTCGGATCAAGCAAAGTGAAGTGACGGATTGTAATACAATTAAAGTATGGATATTGTAGCATTTGTATCGAATATGTTAACGAATCGTATGTATTAGCGAATAAAGGCAGGGAGTCGGATCCGGGTGTTGACGACGTCGAACATTTTAATCGATCCTGTTATCGATGTTTTTTGTTGAGTGAGTTGGCGTACGAGTATGGTCCAATCCAATTTTTTCTCTATTGTTATAAGATATGCCCGAGTGAAGCAGTGGACTTGAAAAGGGCGATAATTTACTTAATCAAACAGTATTAGTTATTCGGGTACATCCGAACCTAACCCTTCTTTCCTTGTTCAATTCTGGTTTTTAAATTTTTAAAATAATTGAAATATATGTTTGTAGGAATAGTATGTCGGATATTCAAGCATTTTTTTCATTAAATCGACGAATAACTGCTGATGTATCATGTTTAAGACTTTCTTTCAAAATTGACTTAAAATCGCTTCAAATGGACACTGTTTCCTTCAAATTCTTACCAGACTGTTTCGCCGAATTATCCGTACAATGATACATACTTACAAAACCACTCAAAATCTCAAAAGAAAAGAAAAACATTAGTTTAAGTTGTATTGGCATTAATACTTCTGTGACGAATAATTAGCTTGGTTGAAAATGTATAAACTTAATCTTAACTAGATCGTGATATACTTGTATTTATTACGCGGATTAATTAATTCGCTATCTTATTCACCGCCTCCTTAAAAGCTTTAAATATCTAGAAGCAGTTCAGAGTGAAAGCGTTAAAAGAATATATTTTTGAGCTGTACCGAAATTTGTACTCTTTATTAATACTCTTAAGACTAACTTATTATATGGCCCTTACCTCTATTTATACTAACTAGTATGTTTACTTATTACTAAATGATAGATTGTTTGGATATAGATGCATATTATGTATGTTATTTGCTTAGGTCTGTTTACACATATACTATATGTATATTTTGCTTAGATACATTCGTTTGTTCTAAGATAAGGTTGTTGTGGTATTCAAAGTCAAAGTTGTTTTGACAAATTTTCTTTATCATAAGAAATACCTTCCATAATTCGCTCGTGAAAGAAAAGTAACTTTACCGAGGGCACTCAGAGTGACGTTGTAGCAGAAATAACTCCACGTTAGAAATGTGCAACTGCCAAGTAGAAAATACTGAGTCTGCTACTTGAAACTTAATATAGCACCAGAGTTGTGCCCACAGAAAGATTTAGTCTTAACAAGCTAGACTATGGTGAAATGGTTTTTCTAGATGGCTACAGATTGACGTGATTATTACTAGCAAAGGAACTAAACTAAAATTAATTATTGGAACCAATTTCCGAAATGTGTGTATTAAGGGTGAGTTCAAATCATACGGGTGCAATGAATTCCAACTATATGCAATATTTATTAATAAAATAACTTTTACAAATTGTCCTTTGTCTGCCGACTGGAGACGTGATGACACATGTGAAAATGACGCAATTAAAAATGCATTTTCATTTATGTTCACCTTCCATTACAGCTTTTGATAAATAAATGTTTGTAGGTATGCATTTTGTGTTCAGTTTACGAATATCATATGCATAGCCCCAGTGTGTGAATAGTTGCTTCGACAGCAATTTGCATGCGCTAATAACTTTGAATAATTAATCAATAATTGTTGTTTGCATTTTGATTGTCATAACAAATAAGTGTGTTGCAGGTTCACAACAATATACTAACTATTTATAAATTATAACAGAAATTTATTGGGCTTTAGATTGGTATGTAAACACGAGTGTCCACAAATTGGTCTCAAAGTTTTATATTGTATCCGCGTTTCGTTTAGTACAAATTTTATTATTTAATGTTGGTTAACAAAAACGATCTCGCATCGACAAGTTGGGCGCGATCACTTGTACCATGTAGGGGCAGACATTTATTTACGCCATTTATACCAAGTTGTGAGCAAAAATTTAATGTGATTAATATTTTTTAATCTGTTCAATAATCTTGATTGCTAGAACTGCCGTTGAAGATTTATAGAATATAATAGTAATATCTATCTCGACTAGTGTTAAGTGATATAAACAACAGTTAGATCAAATAATGGTATATTAACTGATACATTGTATAACATGTTGTAATCGTAGATTCTACATAAATTTTTCAAATGAGTTATAAAAATTAAATTTACATAAAATATCACACAAACGTGGTGACAATTGACCGGCCAAAAACGAAAAATTAACAGCTCACCACAGTTTTCTCTCAATAAGTGCATTGATTGATTCGGTGTGGGGGAATTGTCACCATATTGTTGAAACCAAATGTTGCCGAGATTACCAGCTTCGTTCAATTTAAGATCTGGGCGTAAAATGTGCCAAATCGTTCAATACGTCAGTCTGAAAAGTTCGCACTCTCGACGATCTTCACGTACACTCTCAGCTACATCTGCTATATTTTCTTGTTAACATTGTGCAGGCGTAAGCCTTTCCATGATGAAATGCTAAACAATACTGAACAAAAATAACATGACATCTTGACTATTCATGTGTGATCTTGGATCACGTTATATATATGTATTATAACATATTTGATTTTGAAGCTCGGTTTATATGTGGTTTATATTGTTTCTATGATCTCAGGTTAGGTTAAAGTATAATATATGTAGAAATTAATATGTAGATATATAGTATAATTAGGTATGTTAAGATAGACGGGACAAAGACTGAGACGAATAGGTCCTTGTGGCATTTATTACATATAAAGTGGCGCATATTCGGTGTGAGATTCGTGGTGGGAGAAAGGCTCTGTCACAGAGTATTGGCATTTAATGTTTAAAAAAAAAATGAAATGTGTTTTTTGTAGAATGCAAAATTTTGAAGTGGAATGCAATTTTTAACTTCATGAATTCAAAATATCAAAAAATACAATGGAAGATATAAGCAGGAAAACACAACTTGGACATAACATACACCCTTAAGGTGCTCACATGTACCACAAATCAACAGAAAGAACTGTATTTTACATTCTTACATATATTCTTATATAAGTATAAATAAATGTTCCTGGTAAGCCGTTGTGTGGTCTGTCAGCCAATAAGACACAATTGGCAATCTGCTTTAGCATGACAGTTCCATGTTTTTCCTTACAATAAGAATGATCTTATCACTTGGTGTTGTTGCAATGTTCTTTATTGCAGTGCACGCTTACATTTTCTGCTGCGTCAGATTTACAGCGTTAAGCTATTGAATAGCATGTGGGGAAGGTCTGTATTAACTGTGCTATTTTAAAATCTAGCATACGCACTTATGTACATATAACATATGTATGTGCATTCATTTCTTTCCTCAGTGTATTATTTGAAATCAGCAAATGGAAGAAGGTAGAACCGGATGAGCTAAGGCACGGAAGATACTTGCACAATACATGTGCTTTTTGTGCGTAAGTCGGAATCTATAGAGAAACATGAAGGGAACAATACAATTGCAGAAAGCAATTCAAAGCTTCATAATAGACATATTGCAGATTTCAGGAAAGAAAACTGTATTATCTGCTGACAAAAAGCACTACACGATATTGAAAGGATGCTACTAAAGTGAGGTGTATGAATAGCATACTTGAGTTACTGTTTCTTTTATCAGCATCCAGATACAATAATGTATTTACATCGGTTGTCATATAGATTGGTATAATAACCTATATAGTTAATCGTTTTTTGGATCACGTTAAACTTCGTTCAAAAATTAATATTTGAAAGAACATTATCTTCGGTTGCATCTTTCTATTTAAATCTTGATTCCGAACCTTCAGTTATTACGGCAGCTATATGTTATAAGCATTCACTCTGAACAAGCGGAGATTGCTTTAAGCACTTGATTTCGACTGTTCAGTTTGTATGGCAGCTTTATGAGTGGCCTGATATCGGATATTCCAACAAATAATCAGCTGAGGGAGTAGCTAGCTTATATACAGACAGACGGACAGAAAGACGGCAAACGGACATGGCTAAATTGAAGCAGCTCATTATACTGTTATATATGTATAAAATTAATTAAACACTACTCAGGTGAAAAGAGGTTAAACTGAGACAAAAGTTAAGCAATTTGATATTTCAAAAGAAAATAAATACTCTTTTCGATATAGGGTATTTGGGCAATCGCATTGCCTCTGTCCCTTTTATTATTGCATTTTAGTTAGGAGCGAGTAACTAAAGAATTTTAAATTAGGGAAGTACGTCATAAGCCATGAAAATGCATTGTCAGCTTGATTTGCACTGGCCATCTATATGTGGACTGATGCGTTAGAATCTGCTATCTTTATCCATTGTCCTGTGAGAATTTCATGACATTTCATTGATTGGAAGTGAAGTTGTTGCGTTTTAAGTGTCAGTGTGTTTGTGTTATCGTACGAAAATGAGCTTCGAACAAAGAGCCAGCAATAAATTTTGTTTTAAAAATGGTAAAACTTTTACCGAAACGTTTCAATTGATGAAACAAGTTTGTGCCAAGAGGGGAAATGAGAGTGTTATAAACCAAATTTGATAAAAACTATTTTTAAAATTAATATTTTTTTTCGCTACGCACACTGCATTGTCACTTGTGCTGTCACTCTGATCATTTTGGAATAGTTATTTTCATAAACATTTGAATTGAGTTTTGATATTTCTAGATTGCTGTTAGATGAAAAAAAGCATTCTATGCAATATGTTGCGAACTAAGGTAATATGTGTTGTTAAATACAATAAAACTTGGACTTTTTCCATTGAACAGGACTTTTTGGAAACCCACGCATCACTTATTATTTATAGAAGCTTCGTCAAGCTTTGAATTAATTACATCAAAATTTTGTTGCTTCTGTCTTAAAAGACTTTTGCATTTTAATTGCAGACGCAGTGATTGCATGCTGAGGGATAATTAGCATTAATCAGTCGAAAACGTCCGCTTTTAGATTCGAATCAAACTCAGCAACGGCAACACTACCCAGCTGTCACACTATACTTGCAGTCATCAACATAGTTATCTCCCGCGCCTGGTCTCCATGGCGTATGCGCTACACAAATTTATGCGTAATTTCATTATACCATTCTGTGCAAGCTAAATGCGCTGAAATTTAAAATTATACGTTTTGAGATGCACGCTGTAGTCTTGAATATTTATAGAAGTTGAGCGCGTTTACTGCGTTCGAAAAGAAATATGGAATGGACGGTTGAGAAATGAAATTGCTTTGAATCAAAGTATAATGATACTTATATATAAATTAATATCTTTATTCTACCTCCTTCAGAGATTTTTAAAAAGATTTTTTGATTTCGCTACTTGGACAAGAAATAGCTGGAACATTTCCCTGTGCGTGTCGGTTTAATAGGCAAATAAAAGTCAAAGTTACAGCTAAGGAATGAATACAGGGTACCATATGCTTTTAAAAATATTAATCCATTAAATATTTAGTTGCGACTGTTTGCTTAGTTACCGCTACCATGTGTAACAGGGAATCTTTGAACAGTGTACAAAAAAAAGAACAAAAAGTGTTAACTGTATGACGATATTTCTCGTACAGAGGTGTTGGTCCGATCAATCGAATTGCCATTATATCGCAAAATGTTATGCTACTATTTGCAAAAGCTAACATTTCGGCTTTTAGAAAAAAATTTATATGGCTAAGCCCACAAACTACAACGAACAGTGGTCCGTAATTCATGGTGCATGTCGATATAACAAAGACATACAGAACTTCAAATTATCTTTCAATGATCAATTAAGATAACATTTTCTATACTCTACCATTTTATAGAAATTCCTTTTATTTATAAATATAGTATGGATAGTTTTGCATTTCCAATGCATCCAGAGCCAAAACTAGTTAAACTTGTTAACAATCGAAAAATATTTAGTGGTTCCCACGACTATTTTTTTTCGCATCTGTACCTATGTTTTTCCCCCTTAAGCTTAAACTAGAAGCTAAGTATTTATGGTTCTAAAATTTATTCAACTAAAGGTAATTACTATTTAGGGTACATTTAACTTTTTAGGGGATCATATTAATTCTCTAACTAAAACCATGTCAGTATTTGATGCCTTTTAAAAATAAAATATACACTCTCATTGAGTTAAATTTTGAATTCAAGAATACTTACGCATATTTAATAAAAATCTGCTTTGATTAAAAATTCTAACCACAGAAAAACTTTCCATACTTGTTCTTACAGCAATACCCTTTAACTTCTTTGTAGTTGCGAAACCGCAGAGTACTTTTTTATTTTTGCATTTGTGTTATCTGAAGTTGATTGGATTTTGTGGTGTAAAATATGTTCAATTGAAATGAGTATACGAGCAGATACTTACGACTAAATGTACGGTTATATTTAAATATGGGAAAGACGCTGAAAGGTATGAGACATTTAAGAATTTAAAAGCAATATTGAGATTAAAAATTTAAGATATTAAGTCACTAAGCATCAAAATATCATACTTGTTTTCTTATATATTGATTTGTATATTTATTTAATGCTAAAAGCTGAACTTACTCCAGACCATATTTAAAAAAAATCCACAGAACTCAGACATTTTTTAGATTGTGAATAAATGGATATGAATTCAAGCTTATTCATCGTAAACGTGTATTTTTTAATGAATGTCCAGCACAATATGGCACTTGAATTTGGCTAATAGTTGTCAACGGTTTTGTAGCATATAAAATAATTACTGTTAGATATTGTTCTGTACTTGTGCTTCTTATAAGAATTTAACCCGATTAGTTTAGTTTCAGAACCTGAGTATTACTTTTAGTTATACCTAAAATTCGTTTAATTCTTAAAAAGCGATGATAAATTTTTAAAGGTGTTATTATAAAATAACAAAGTAAAAATTTGTTAAATAAAATCAGGATATAACTTTATTAATAGCAGGTTCAAAGCCTGTTTACAGAGGATATGCATTTTTGTTCCAAGTTTTGGACACTCGGTATGCATTAAAATGCAGTTTTACATAATCTAGCTCAAAGTACAACTAATAGAATATGAGTTACTATAAGTAAGCGCGTTAGCTGTACTAATATCTTTTACACGCTCTTGCTTATAGCACCATTTTAGTCTTTTCGGCAGTCGTTGCAGAGGATGAAAAATGGAAAAAGAATGAATATTGAGCTTTGGCTTATCAGCTCGTACACAGCTTCTTGGCAATACGAGTGAGAAATTTGTTGATAAGTTGACTTATAACTGAAGATGTCATATACTTATAAAAATCTTCAGTAGGTGTATTCAATTTAATGCAAGATTAAAGAAAAAGCTCACGGGATTGAAAACCTTAAAGATAAGTCTTATCATTTGCGCGTTTGTGTACATTTACTACTTCGAATTTCGAAAAAATAATAAGATGTATTATTTTATGATAAAGAAAAGGTGTCATTGACGTTAAGATCTCTGCCTCTTGTATAAAGTTTCTAACAGTTTTACTCATCAGGGGCAACTTTGCATATCATCTCCCACTCCAACTTCATAAATTTGTAATTAAACCTTTTTTGCATAAATTAAATTTTATTTCCCTTCTTTTGGATAGTGAGGAATGTAATTTTTCTTATATTCTTCCTTTCGATATTTTTACTTAAAAAAGTATATAAGTACAAAGCAAATCTATTCAGTGAAAAAATAATGGTTTGTAATTCCAATTTTGTAAACAAGCTACTTAAAAAGTTACAGTAAATTCATTTAACACGTTGACGGACACTTGCGTCTATAGCCGTCAAAGCGAAGTTCACTATGTGGTATGACGGCGATAGCCGTCTAAAACGAAACGGTCGTTTACAGACACTGACACATAGTGTCAATTTTCGAACTTTACTTGTTCCTACTGTCCGTCAATGTGTTAATTGATTATCGAATGAAATTTCCTGCCTCATTAAGAAAATAATTAAAAAGGCGGTTAAATTCACTGTATGTGATCTAGAACAAGGTATAGGTATGTATTCTTACAGTTATTAAGTTGGTATTAACTAATGTACAATACTGCGTATACGTATTTTTTTTTAATAGATATATGTTGTTTACAATGCAATATTTTGTCTAAAATTAAACAAAGCTATGTAATAGCTATTAAACTTAACATGTAATTATCTCTGATTAATTTACAAATGGTTTAACATAAGAGGGGCAATATAACACAAATCTTTAATGACATCATCACAATTAAGAGTGTTTAAAACCCCAGTTGCTATCTTGCTATTGCAAGAGACCGTAAATGTGTTTTCTGCGCCCATAGTTTGACTTAAATTTAGATTAGAGCATTTGTAAAATGGAATATTTTATTAAATGTATAACAGCGTTTCATCTAAAAATTAATAAACAAGTACAATAAGCCATACAAGAAAAAATAAATTAAACTTTTTCACAGTACAAGTCATTCGAAAAAGCTTTTCTTTTTTCTAAAGTAATCACTAACTTGTCCAGAAAATCGAATATTCGTTACATGAACATTTGCAGCTAATTATTCTTATTTGATCACAGTGGGTCCTCCATTTTGTAGTAAATAAAACTTGTATGCGATGTTATATCATAAACGAGCAGAAAATACGTCGTAAATTGAAATAAATATAATTATTTTAACCTTCAATGGTCAAAAATCTTTAGTTTATGTTATCACAATTGATGGTTTATCTTGTGAAAATCAGAGATCATGTCTAACAAAATACCCACAGATGAACATAATATAGTTTCCTAGCATCACTTCGGAGTTAAGTTGTTGTGCGCTGTTATTACGGCAGTGATTTGCAGATTGTTGATGGCTATCAACATACATTCGCGGCTTGAGCTGCAATATTCGCTTTATTTTTCTCCAGATTTTCTGATGCAACTCATCAACCCACACAGCAAGGGCCTAAGCAACTGCAGTCGTTAGTTTGCTAGCAAAAATCATTCAAAAAATTCAACGCAACGATGGATTGCTTCGGGGATTGGAAAAAATAAAAAGAATAGGTTTATGCCTACAGCAAATTGTAGAATTTGTTCTTATGTTTCTCTTCGAAAATCCAATGCAGAAAATTATGTATTTTGCTTTGCTGGTTAGTAGTTCACCTTAAAAAAGTTGAGTATCTGCGAAATCTTTTGTACGCATGTTCTAATTCGTATAGTATATTTTATTGTGAATCTATCATGTTTTTCTGTTGTTAAAATAAAAAAGGTAAGATTTGTGCAACGATGTATTGCATTACCACGCTTTCAAAATAAAGGTCCAACACAACTTACAAATTTTTCTAAAATAAAATTCCTTTAGACCTTTATCTAATCTCTCTACGTGTTTGTGGCTCAAGAAAATCGGTCTATTCGGGCGGCCAGTTCTTCATTTTGCTAATTTCACACTTACAAGCTGAAGTCCGGGCTGTCCGTCCGTTCGTATGTGCCAGCTTTAACTTGAGTAAAAATTAAGATATTGTGGTGAAACTTGGACACAGAGTGTTTGGCAACAAAGTAAGCAGAAGTTCGACGTAATCACGACCACAAAACTCCATTAATGGAAAACGCAGTAAAAACATAATAAAGCACTAAATTTAGGTAGAGAAATGTAATTTGGCACGGGGGATCGCATTAGCAAAGGGCCACTTGCCGGCTAAACATTTTGAATAATTGGGCATGACCCCGCCCTCTAACTAGTTTAATGTTTTTTTCCTAACCACTTAAGCCACAATAGCCAAATTTACTCCGGATAATTCCCTTAAGTATCCTTACTAACGCTGTAAAAATATATTAAATCGGAAGATAAGCCAGATCTCTCCTCACATAACGGTACTGTCAAAAACTAGTAAAAGTGATAGAAACAAAAAAGTTTACACCCGAGATGGTATGAGAAGGCTTTGTTGAAGCTAAGGTGAAAATTAGACGATGGGAGTGGTAGCGCCCACTTTTAAGTGAAATCACATATCTCGGTATCCGCACGACCAATTTCGACTAAAATTAGCCTGCGGCATTCTTCCCATATTCCTCTGTCAGAATGCAAAAATGTCGGACTACAACCACAATTTTCTTAATCCAACCAAAGCTGTTCATGTTCTTAGGCACCGAATATGTGGATCTCTAGTTGAATTTGACCGAAAATATCGACCGGATATAAAATTGAAATTCAGAGAGAATCTTTTCCTTATAATAATATCTTTGAGTACCAAAAATATGCAGAATTGGATCAATATTTCTCTGAGTCCCCATTTACCCGATATATAGATTTCCAAACTTCCAGGTTAATTTATGCCCATATATCGGTCAACATGTGATTATCTGTATGAAAATAAGAAAGGGTGTCTTACTCTTAACAGTTTATCTCTGTGCATAAAATAGACTCGCCCCATATACGTAACTTAATCCTTCCTGACTTGTTGATCTTAATTTCATTTCGTTGCACTTGGTATTTAATACAGTCGTATTAATTCATGGCCAATCCTTAAATTTGGTACAAATTTTGAAATTTTGAACCAAGTAAGTTAATATTATAGACTCCTCTTTAAAAGTATTTTTTCGAAAAATACTATCTCGAAAATTTTGTTGTATCGTTTAAAATGCAACCACAAAATTTTTGAAATTTACCTATATTCAATGTATTCCTCACGTTTTATTTGAACTACGATCTTGTTTGAATCGCGCCGGTTGTTTTATGTTCGCCTAGGTTTCATTACTTTATTCCACTTTTTTGAATTTAGTTTTTAGAAAGTTCTGCAAACATCGTTGGTTTGCTTTCAATCATTCAAACTTTAAATTAACGTTGGCCGTCACTAATTTCGGATTCCTTTGGAACACATTAATCGTATCGAGCCAAAATAAAGTTCAACAAAGAATTTGTACCATAACTTTCAATATAGTTCCAAAATTAAAACAACAAAATCCAAACCAGCAATTACTCCACTTAACCGAAAACTTTGATCCAGCAGCTTGAACGGCTAAGCCAAACTTTTTCAATTCCTATGAAAGTGGTACGGCTGCCCCTTATGGCAGTTTTGACTGCAACTCAGTAAGGTCAGTATACTCGTTGAATCGAGAATGAAGCAAAAGAAAGAAATTCAAACAACTTGGAACCACTGGAAGCTGGAAGCTTTTATATTTATTGATTAGATTTATTAATTCTGTATTTATATATGTATGTTTCACTGTTATTTTAAGGATTAAGAGATGTAACGGATTTATGATTAAATAGATATCTCAAATAAGCAAATCAACATTTTATGGCAAAAATTCAAACGTAAATTTGAGGCAATAAATTTATTGCATAAATTCACAATTTAATTTAATTAAACAAATACTCAACATTTATTTTTATGCTTTAGTGAAATTTGTGTCACAATTTTCTAATGTAACGGGTGAAGCAAATAAATTAACAGCCACTGGATAAAAAGGTATGCAGTAAGTAACGTAAATTACATACATATACGCGGTCAGTTAAGCTACCAACCGAATGCACAATTCAAAGCTTCTGTTTGTAAGCAACTTTTCAGTGAGGTCACAATGCAACATGTGACAGCTGTAATATATGACTCCGGCGGGAGTATGAGAGAGCAGTCTATTCATTTGCAACGAATGCCTCCTGTTAGTGAGATAGGCTGTAAACGATGGAGCAAAAATGCCTGCAAATCACATTGTAGGAAAAACTCGATAACATTACACAACCTAAAGGAATATACGTCTTTTGCAGTTCACAAATTCAAAAGATATTTTAATGTTAATTATATTGAATTCCCCGGACAAATGATATTTCAAAAAATGTATTTTGATAAGTTAGTGAAGGATATGGTGCTTTGAAAAACGTCAAGCAAATGTTAAAGAAATATCAAGAGAACTCCACATCCCTCCCAAATTAATCCTAAAGGTATTTTGGGTATGAAACGCGTTCTCGCTCTACTCGTCCCGATGATGCTGAATTTTTTCAAACAGAGTAAGATCGTGAATTGAAGGTATTTTTCTGTATGTTTGAACATGTCAGTATGCTTGATACACCCAACTAAACTTCTTAGTGGAAAGCAAAAAACATCTTAATGAATGTTCTCACACATAACTGTAATTCCACATCCATGATATGTTCCATTCATCCATTCACTCACTTCAAATGTAAAAATATGCGAACATAATTCAGTGCCAAGATGTCATTGCAACTAATCGTAAGAAACTACACAAGTAAACTCATATACATACATATACCGTAATTCGAGATATAAAGAAGATTTAGAAGACAACCCCGTCCGCGCGTGTCTCTGGCTAAGGTATACATTACTTATAAACTATCAATGCAAACTTGAAAATTATTGATGGACAATTTTCAAAGTTGTTAGTTGATAACATTTGAGTTAATAAAAGAGGATGGTAGATCATCCTTAATTTTATACTCTTGCAATCTTTTACTACAGAATATTATAGTTTTGTTCACCGGACGGTAGTACGTATCACCTATAGCTAAGCGAGATAGATTTACAAATGGTTTAAAAACAAGATAGGTTATATATATAAATTATCAGGATGACGAAAAAAGTTGAAATTTCCGGTTGACTGTCTGTCTGTTTATCCGTCCGTACAAGCTGTAACTAGCTTACAAATTGCGATATCTTAATGAAACACCAGGTTTCTTCGTACAAAAAAAGTCGAATTCGTAGATAGGCGTAATAACTAAGCACGTAAAAAAACACCCCCAATGAAAAAGAATAAACAGCCTCGGATGAGAGCCCCCCCTTTTGATGACGACCACGGCAAACGAAATAAGGACTATGATTTGAGGGCATGCACTTGGAATGTCCGGTCCCTTAATTGGGAAGGTGCCGCTGCCCAGCTGGTAGATGTCCTCGTAAAGATAAAGGCTGACATCACCGCCGTCCAAGAAATGCGATGGACGGGACAAGGACAGAGACGAGTAGGTCCTTGTGACATTTACTACAGTGGCCATATAAAGGAGCGCAAGTTTGGTGTTGGATTCGTGGTGGGAGAGAGACTCCGTCGCCGAGTACTATCATTCACTCCGGAGAATGAACGTCTAGCCACAATCCGCATCAAAGCGAGGTTCTTCAACATATCGCTGATTTGCGCCCACGCCCCGACGGAAGAGAAGGACGATGTGACCAAAGATGCCTTTTATGAGTGCTTGGTGCGCACTTATGAGAGATGCCCCCGCCACGATGTCAAAATCGTGCTTGGCGACTTCAATGCCAGGGTGGGCAAAGAAGGTATCTTTGGCACTACGGTCGGTAAATTCAGCCTCCACGCGGAAACATCCCCAAATGGGCTGAGGCTGATCGACTTCGCCGGGGCCCGAAATATGGTTATCTGTAGCACTAGATTCCAGCATAAGAAGATACATCAAGCTACCTGGCTGTCTCCAGATCGAAAAACCACCAACCAGATCGATCATGTTGTGATAGACGGAAGACACGTCTCCAGTGTTTTAGATGTGCGTGCGCTCCGAGGTCCTAACATCGACTCGGACCACTATATTGTTGCAGCCAAAATACGCACCCGCCTCTGTGCAGCAAAAAACGCACGCCAACAAACACAAGGATGGTTCGACGTCGAGAAGCTGCAATCACAACAGACAGCCGAACGTTTTTCTACTCGGCTTGCACTCCTGCTCTCTGAGAGCACTCGGCAACAACTCGGTATAAGGGAACTGTGGGACGGCATTTCAAACTCCTTACGTACAGCTGCAACCGAAACCATTGGTTTTCGGAAAGTGCAGAAGAACAGCTGGTACGACGAGGAGTGCCGTGTCGCAGCGGAGAGAAAACAGGCTGCCTACCTCGCAACGTTACGATCGACCACAACACGTGCGGGATGGGATAGATACCGAGAGTTGAAGAGGGAAGCGAGACGCATTTGTAGACAGAAAAAGAAAGAGGCCGAAATGCGTGAGTACGAAGAGCTTGATAAGCTGGCCGACAGGGGTAATGCTCGAAAATTCTACGAAAAGATGCGGCGGCTTACAGAAGGTTTCAAGACCGGAGCATACTCTTGTAGAACCCCCAAAGGTGATCTAGTTACCGATGCCCAGAGCATACTTAAATTATGGAGGGAACACTTCTCCAGCCTGCTGAATGGCAGTGAACGCACAACACCAGGAGAAAGCGAACCCGATACCCCAATCGATGACGATGGAGCAGACGTTCCATTGCCCGACCATGAAGAAGTTCGAATAGCAATTGCCCGCCTGAAAAACAACAAAGCGGCAGGGGCCGATGGATTGCCGGCCGAGCTATTCAAACACGGCGGCGAAGAGCTGATAAGGTGCATGCATCAGCTTCTTTGCAAAATATGGTCGGACGAAAGTATGCCCAACGATTGGAATTTAAGTGTGCTATGCCCAATCCACACAAAAGGAGACCCCACAATCTGCGCCAACTACCGTGGGATTAGCCTCCTCAATATCGCATATAAGGTTCTGTCGAGCGTATTGTGTGAAAGATTAAAGCCCACCGTCAACAAACTGATTGGACCTTATCAGTGTGGCTTTAGACCTGGTAAATCAACAACCGACCAGATATTCACGATGCGCCAAATCTTGGAAAAGACCCGTGAAAGGAGAATCGACACACACCACCTCTTCGTCGATTTCAAAGCTGCTTTCGACAGCACGAAAAGGAGCTGCCTTTATGCCGCGATGTCTGAATTTGGTATCCCCGCAAAACTAATACGGCTGTGTAAACTGACGTTGAGCAACACAAAAAGCTCCGTCAGAATCGGGAAGGACCTCTCCGAGCCGTTCGATACCAAACGAGGTTTCAGACAAGGCGATTCCCTATCGTGCGACTTTTTCAACCTGCTTCTGGAGAAAATAGTTCGAGCTGCAGAACTTAACAGAGAAGGTACCATCTTTTATAAGAGTGTACAACTGCTGGCGTATGCCGATGATATTGATATCATCGGCCTCAACACCCGCGCCGTTAGTTCTGCTTTCTCCAGACTGGACAAGGAAGCAAAAGAAATGGGTCTGGCAGTGAACGAGGGCAAGACGAAATATCTCCTGTCATCAAACAAACAGTCGTCGCACTCGCGACTTGGCACTCACGTCACTGTTGACAGTCATAACTTTGAAGTTGTAGATAATTTCGTCTATCTTGGAACCAGCGTAAACACCACCAACAATGTCAGCCTAGAAATCCAACGCAGGATAACTCTTGCCAACAGGTGCTACTTCGGACTAAGTAGGCAATTGAGAAGCAAAGTCCTCTCTCGACAAACAAAAACCAAACTCTATAAGTCTCTCATAATTCCCGTCCTCCTATATGGTGCAGAGGCTTGGACGATGACAACAACCGATGAGTTGACGTTGCGAGTTTTCGAGAGAAAGGTTCTGCGAAAGATTTATGGTCCTTTGCGCGTTGGCCACGGCGAATATCGCATTCGATGGAACGATGAGCTGTACGAGATATACGACGACATTGACATAGTTCAGCGAATTAAAAGACAGCGGCTACGCTGGCTAGGTCATGTTGTCCGGATGGATGAAAACACTCCAGCTCTGAAAGTATTCGACGCAGTACCCGCCGCGGGAAGCAGAGGAAGAGGAAGACCTCCACTCCGTTGGAAGGACCAAGTAGAGAAGGACCTGGCCTCGCTTGGAATATCCAATTGGCGCCACGTAGCGAAGAGAAGAAACGACTGGCGCGCTGTTGTTGACTCGGCTATAATCGCGTAAGCGGTGTCTACGCCAGTAAAGAAGAAATTGAGATATAAGGATGCAATTGGTAGAGAGGACCGTAGTAGCAAGGAACATCTGTGTGCAACAAATGAGTGAAATCAAAATATAAACCCGCTCACTTCCCATATAACGGTACTGTTCAGAACTACTAAGAGCGCAATAAATCCATAACTAATTTCGCCAGAGACATTAAATTTTACCTTCGTTATGGTATGAGAAAGCTATGAGATCTAGGGGGAAAATTGGACAATGGGCGTAGCACCGCACCCTTTTTGGTGAAATGCCATATCTCGGGACCCTATTAGCCGATTTCGATAAAATTTTAAAAGAGGCATTCTTCTTTCATTATTTATCACATTGTGAAAATGGGCGAATTCGGACAACAACCACGCCTACTTCCTATATAACACAATTTTAAATTTAACTTGATTCGTTCAGTTTCTAAGATACAAATCAAGAAGCAATAAATATATTGTTATACAACTTTGTGCAATAATACTTTTGTTGCGTGCCATATTATAGTCAAAAATTGTTTAAATACAATAAAAAATATTCCAGCTCACAGGTACCGAATATTTAGACCTCAGTACCCATAGTTAACTTTTGTTCGAAAATAGCGGTCAATGTCTGAGTAGTATAGTTGAAATTCAGGGATAGTACTTCCCTCAAAATGGTATGCGCCTATGTCAAAAATGGGTTTAATCGGAGCAATACTACCCTTAGCCCCCTTATACTTATTATAAGGATTTCCGAACTTCGGGATAACTTTGTACCGCAAATAGCGGCCAATATGTGAATTATCCTAATAAAAATTAGGGAGCATGTTTTACTTATAATAGTGTATATTTGCGCCTAAAGGAGATAAATTTGAGCGAAAACTTTGTCTAGCCCCCATTTTCAAACATCCGTCTGAATTTACTCTATATAATTGGTTTTACACCATAAAGTATTTCCCTGGCTTTGGTTTTTGCAATTTGCAAGAGTATCAAATGTTCGGTTTCACCCGAACTTAGCCCTTCCTTACTTGTTTTGTGTCAGATTTTCCGTTTGGCTTGTTATGAATGTCTGTGCGTTGTTCGCCCATAATTTAACAAAGTAGCCGCAATGGCTGGTGATGCATCTGCCAATACAATTATATCCTGATTATATCCGAGTTTTCAAGAGCGCGCAGGTTTTCTTCCTTTTCGTTTTTTGGCGCCAATTGGAGATTATACATGTAGTCAGGTCTTTCTTCACCTGATCTTCCCGCGGAGTGGAGAAATTCCTTTTATTCTGTTTCGCTTTGAAAGCTGGAATTTTTTCGTCTATTCGGACGACATGATCTATCCAGTGGAGAAGCTCTCTTTTAATTCACTAAACCATGTCAATGTCGTCGTATATAGTATGTCATACAGCTCATCGTTCCATGGAATGTTATATTCGCCGGTGTCAATGGGCAAAGAACCATAAATCTTCCCCAAAACCTTTCTTTCGAAAACTCGTAACGTTGACTCATCAGATGTTGTATTCATCCAGTATTCTGCACCAGATGGCAGGACGGGAATACTCGTAATAAGGGATTTATAGATTGTTCTTTATCGAAATTTATAACTCCTATCATAAGTCCCTACTTAGAATTACTTAGAATTAACGTATAAAATACGTGAAGGTTAAGATTAGGGAATATAATATACTACGATTTTACAATCACAAAATTTTGTATTTTTTGTTGTTTCTTCATAAGTTTCGCAACATTCCATATCATTTAATAGGTGTGACGAAATAATTAGTCATTGGAGAAAACTACATTTTAATGTGTTCGGTGAATTGCTGTTTATTATTATATGATGTGAGAAAAGTGTCATATTTTGTATGAACAAAAGCTAGTTTTTTTCGTATTTAAAAATTAAGCATTAACATTATTCTATGCATTTATGGATATGGTTGCATAAAAAATGCAATCAATGAGTCAAACATTTAACTAATCGATACATTGTTTTGTTGTATTGCATTGTTGATTTAAGAATTGCCTTATTAATAAGTCAACAATACAAATAGTTTTCATATCAATTCATTCTAAAGGGAAAAATACCTTTTCAACAGTGGAAAAACCATAGTTACGTAATTAGTATAAATGTTACTCATACGCCATACCACCTAAATATAGTACTATATAATAACTGGAGGCCATAATACTTAATATAAGCATTAACAGCTAAATTGTTCTCTGGTTTTTCCTTATTACTCCAGATATGCAGAATTTACTGATATTCTATAAAGAATATTACGAGGTATGTTTATAGCAAACAATATAAGTCATAAGGATGCACTAACGACTTCAGACTTTTCAACTTTATCGAAATAACAACAAATATCGGTTAGAGTTAATATGTAGAATACTTTAATATCTCGAAAATACTTGATTTTTGATTTATTTTCTCCAACTTTTCAGTTCTTTAAACTAGATTATATAAAACTACCATTAATTTCAAGCACCTTTTGTTACTGACGTAAATTTATATTATAGTACTTTATTGCACTTTTTCCTTAAGAACTTACACCAAAACGTCAAGACCTTGCATTAAGCACGGCTTGCTTAGTCAGATGCTCATAGCAGATAACAAAGGCGCTCTTATGTGCAGCGATAAAGATTAAAAGCCAAGTGAAATAAAACAAGACATAGCAAAAAATAATTCCGCCTACAGAGCAAGGTTTGACATTTCCTTCAGTGGAGATTAAAATGTAAACGCACTCGCCAGTTTTACGCGCAGTTGCACTAAAAAAGATAAAATAAAATCAAGAACGTTCGCAGCCGCCGAAGTGGCTCCACCACTGCTCTCTTATGTTGCTATTCCTATTGCCAATTTGTTTCCTTAAGTTCACTTTGTGAGAAGATTTAAAATTTAGATTTTTTAGACAGTTTGGCGGAAATGCTATAAGAGGTGTTTATCCAACTGAAGTGGAGAATAATGCTAAAAAATGCACTTGGGTCAAAACACGCCAACTGGTCCACGAAAATTTAGAAAAATCACCGATAAGAAGTGGGACCAGACGCATACCCAATCATATAATTATTTCGTCAAAATTCTGTTTTTTTGTTAAAGTTATTGAAAGTAGAAATTTATCTCATGAACTACTGAAAATATATCGATGAAATTTTGTGAAGTCAAAGAAAAATGTTCCTGCTACAATATAATATTTTTTCACGATCCATTTGTTATTTACTTAATTTTTTGCAAAAAAAAAATGGAATTTTTCATGTGTTCTTCCCGCTAAAAAAAATTGAAAAGTATATGACACAACGTGGAAAATATTCACCTTTAGTAATAGGCAAAAAGGATGGATGTGCCCTACGTTTTAAGAGCGGTTGGGGGACAAAAAAATACCTTTCGAATGGACCCCTACACCCCTTGAAATCAAATTTCTATTCAGCTGTGGAGTTGAAGCTATAACTGGTACAAAAATTTTCATATAGGGTATACATATATCTCTCACGTATCGTTTATAACTTAATCGTTATTGAATTCTGATAATTTGATTCAGTTGGTATTTTATTTACAACTTTAATTATATTTAATGGTTATAAAGGGGCTACTTGCTTATTTTCACATTGTATCTAACATATAATGGTTAGAAAAATGATACGTACTAAATTTCGTCGGAATCGGTTGGTCCGCTCCCGAGATATGGGATTTCACTCAAAAGTGCGCGGTGCCACGCCCATTTTCCAATTTTCACACCAACTCTCGTAATGTTTCTGGCTTGTTTAGAAGTTGATTTATCGCGCTTTTAGCAATTTTTAAAAGAACCGTTATATGAGTAGTGAGCGGGGTTACACACAAGTGCCCCTAGCTACTGCGATCCCTTGTGCCAAATTACAGTTTTATAACTTAATTTAGTGCTTAATTAGGACAGTTCATATATTTTCGGTTAATAAAGGTTTGCCAGCATGGCAGTGATTCGGTTACGCCCTTCTACGAATTCGTATTTTCGCCGCAGTTTGTGGTAAGTAGCTTGGAACACGCAATACGTCCCGAGCGTCCAAACAAATTTCAAATGTAGAAGTGGAAGCATTACTCGATGAATATTAATGCCGAATACGAAATAATTTCTAAGAAACCTTTGAGATTTTCCCAAGCAGCCATTTCAAAACGTTTAAAATCATCTGGATACATTCAAAGGAAAAGAAATATGAGTTGGACCCAACAGCCAGAAAAGCGGCGGATGATGAAAACTCAAAACATAATATTCAAAGCTTCAGCAAAACTTTTCTTATCCGTTTGCCATAACAGCTCTCCTGAATATATTCTAAGCATTAAATTTTTTTTTTTGCTTGATAAATATTCTTCAACTTATCAGTTTTACTACAAGGGTGAAAATTTATGGTAAACAGAATGTTACTTTTGCTTGATGAAACTACCAGAAAGTCATTCAAAGAATAAAAATCAGATAACATACGAATTGATTAGCTATAGCAGTTACTGGATTAGAGTGAACAAATAATTTCTGATTAAATGCTTTAGTGCTTAATTCCTCGAAATTCTCACCTCGAGTTATGCGCTTAGTAAAAAATTGTACAAGATTGATTCTTAGACATCATCATATACGAAGTTATCAGTTTCATAAGCGATAATATCTAACGGATGCTCATTTACTAAGGTAATATTGCAAGTGTCTCTTTGGAAAAGAAAATAGCCCTTCCTTAATCTATACCGATTTGAGGGTTCCAGGATAAATATAAACGCAGCGCTTGAAAGTCTATATATATAAATTTAAATGCAGTTTAATCAATTTTCTGGTATTTTGACGCTTAAGTTTTGCTGTTATTTTATGAAACAACAACAATAACAACACTATTCTTAAGCGCTATCAGTACCATTATCTTCAATTTGCAATCCCCTAACACAAAAGATTCTGGTATAAAGCATCTAAGAAATCTTAATGACAAACAAAACGCTTTCAGCGAAACACAAAAGCTAAAAAAACATAAAAGTTATTTTTTAACCTCAAATTTTCAACGTAAACAGTACAACAATGATAAATTAGTTTCTTACATTCTATTTTCTAGCTATTCACGCAATGACCTGGATGCCATAGAGTACTGCACGGTGGCTGCGGTGATCCCTTTGTTTTGAATCAATGTCATGCCTTAGCATCGCGTCAACACCACTACTATTGTGCAATCAACTGCATTCACTTCAACAAGTATGAAGAAGCCTCATTGTACTCGCAGACATTGCAAATAGTGAATTTTAAATTCAAATAACAAAGTGAAGAGCAAGCGTCATATACTAGTATACATGCATACTTGCATATATTTAAACGATCTAATGGGATCCTAATCTCCATGTGTTTGTAAGTGATGACTGGTGTGTAGGTGAATTTAATATAATTAAAAAAATTAATCCAATTAGCTAAGAGTTGCCTAGAGCAGTTGTTGGAGTTGTGTATTACCAATGCATAGTGATTCATCAAACTTCGACAAATATCGTGCTTTTTCCTGGGATCAGTTCTAATTCGTGAATTAACTCAGTATTGGTTTTCATATTCAATATGTGGGCTGCCTTTTTTATTTTTTTGCAATTTGGCAGCTCACAACTTTAGTCTAAAATTGTGTTGCCTACAGTAATTTAAAATATTCGTCTAGGCAAAGAAAGAGATTTTATCGCAAACATTTGCGTTAGATTATTTTTAACGACTTTCGACGTGGATTAACTCAGAAACAGTGCACTAATGAATTTAATTAATTTTTTGGCCATGAAAATCCTTCAATTATCGATAGTATAGTGAATTCAATCGAGGTCGTAGATCACGAATTTCTTGAAGATTGTCCAAAATCAGTTGTAGTTCCATAAATTATTGTTGCTGTGCTAAAACTGATATTGCCAGATCGTAATGTAATCTATAGAGAGATTGAGACAACTATAGGCATTAGGTACACTAAATATTGCATAAAAATTTGACTGTTGAAAATAATATTTTTTTTTTTCACGTTAGATCCTAATTTGTCACTCGTTCAAAAATAGGCTCGAAATCAACAAAATTGTTGGCGCCCGAAACTCTTCCAAGCCTATGCTTTACTTTTTTTGAAAAACTGATCATATTGAAATCCTATACCTAGAACTACGCAGAACAGTAAATTATGAGTGGTACACAACTAGTTGTTTGCCAGTCTTCCAAGAAATCAGAGAAACCTACCGCCACAGACGGACCATTCCTCATCACGACAATGAGTGCTCTCACACATCGACTGAAACAATTGTACTTTATAGCACTCAAGCCGTTTATTTTTAGAGTCATACATGGTTGATGTATTCGTAACGCACGTTATGGAGATACCTCTATCAGAGTGACAAAATTGCTTCGACAATTGGTTCAAATTCATACAATCAGCTATAAGAAAAATGTATTGAACCTTTCCCAAATCTTCTTTAATGCTTTAGCGAAACATTCAAAGAGGAAGTGCTGAGGTAGTTCTTTTTTATTTTCTTCCAAGCAGCTGATGCAATAGACATGCAGTAAAATTTTTAACTTTACCGCGTGAAACCCGATAGCACAGGGTCCAATTAGAACTTCTATAACCATTGGCAGATGGACTTTGCTGAGAACGAGGAGATCACTATACATCTTCCGATTCAATATGAGCCAGAAGAACTACCGCACAACTGCTACTATTTGATCAACACTCGTTCATCATAATAGACTCTTCTTGATTTTCTTGACTCTAACTTATATCTTATTTATATCACCGTGACTGTCAATGTATTCTTAAAAACAAGAAAAAAACGCTATATTCAATCCCACCAAAACTATGCTACTCTTCACAAATGCACAAAAATTCCCTACAGGAACTTCATTTCGATTATTTCATTACTGCTCTAAGCTATTGCTTTAAGCTATGACCTTTTCCAAATATCGTGAAGATATCTCATCAAATTAAAGTATATACAGACAGGGAGACAGACGGACTGGCAGATGAACATGGCTTAATCGACTCAGCTCGACACACTGATCATTTAGTTATATTAGGTTGACCGAAAAGAAACCGGTGATTTTTTTCAAAATATTTTTGAATTTTAGTTTTTTTTTACCATACCAAAACGTCGTATATGATCTTGTATGGTTGATTGTGGTATATTTAACTTCTCTGCAATCTCACGCTCAGTTACATGACAATCCGATTCGATTAAAGCCTTGATGACGTCCTCATCAACTGCACTTGGCCGACCAGAACGGAATTTGACAAACCAACTTTGACACTTTGTTTCTTTTAAGACTTTGTCACCAAACACATCACGTAACTTTTTTGCAACCTTAGCTGCATTTGTTCCTTTACGGAAATAATAAAGTAAAATATGACCAAAATATTCCTTTGTGGGCTCCATATTAAAATTGCCGCCAAATTAACAAATATAAATCAAATTACGCGCGCTTTTTTTCTAAGGCAAGGTAAAAGTGCAAGCTGATATTTGACAAAAGCAAAAATGCAATAACAAAGTTATAAGTCGTTCAAAAAATTGTCAACGCCGTTTGTATGCAAAATCACCGATTTCTTTTCGGTCAACCTAATATATTCTATGGAGTCTCTCTGTTTCCTTCTGGGTGTTACAAACTTCGTGGCAAATTTAACATTACTCTAACGCACTTACAACTGCACCATCCAAAACCACGAACACTGTGCTCAAACAATAGAATATTTATAGAAAATCAGTAGCAGGAACCTAACAATTAGCATTTCATTGAGCTTGCCACCAGCAAACTGCAAATATTTGCACACTCAATACAAAATTATTTAATAATAAATGCTTTCGACACTTAAGTTGCATTGCATACTTGCAACGAATTCAATTTCTCTATTGCCATCAACAACCTGCGACTGCATCAACTGATTTACGATTCTACATTATCATCGTAAGTGTCAACACAGCTGCCTTCCACTTCCGCGGTCATACATATATCCCTGTGCTTTTAGAGAACTGCAAAAAGATACTTGAAAATTCGCTCGAAAATCGAGGGTATATTGAAAATTTTTGCGTTCACACAAAAATACACATACGTACAGATGGTACATAAACCAAAACATAAAATAAGGAACTAAAGTTCCTTAAGGTAGAGCATTTTAATTTTTATTTTACAGGGGCTTAGACTCTTAAATACCTTTGTCAGACATATACGTTAATGGTTGTCACCAGATGACTAACAACACGCTGGTTTGAATGGTGAAGTTGAACTCAAATTTATTTATTAAACGCATTTCTTTTATACAAAATTTGCTTATTTACTATAAACTTACATATGTACGAATTCTTACTTACTAGTACTTATTTCTATATACTCTATAATGATAACGTAAGCAATAATTATAGCGAAACAGCAAACCTCAGTTTGGTCGAGAAACGGCTCACATTGCGGCGGCACGGCTTCCGTTCTGGTTTAGTGCCGACGAAATGTGCTGTTATTGTAATTTTTGGAAATTAACTTTATTGAGCAATGATATTGTATATTTACAGAATATTGCTGAGTTGAGTAATATCAGTATATTTTGCTAGCTATGACAACTTTGTTGTTGTACATTTTGTTAGCTATGCTACCTGTGGTAACTTATATGTATTACAAACTTCTATGCGACACTATACGCGTAGGGTCGTATAAATTGTCTTCGATTAAATCGCGGATGGAATTGTAAGCTTCTGTACTTCCAAAAATGTGCTCACACCGCATACGCCTTTACTTTAAATAAAATTATATTTCAGCTCTTTATCGTTGAGTTTACAGCACTACTTCTCATGCTGCGCCCTCCACATCTTCTATTTACTTTGACTTGCATTGCTGCTGATAATTTGTAGAAATTTGTATAAACCATAATTACACGGTTTTGCCCGAGAACTTTTTTTGCCAGTCGACGTTCAGATATGTACTATTTAGAGAAGCTATTTTCCTTTGTTGTGGCAAAAGTTAAGTGGGTTCTTGTGCACCAGCAATAGAAAACTCCTACTAAACTTGCATTCTGGAAACTTGTTGAACCTTTTTAGTTAAGTACCAGATGACGTAGTGCTTTGACAGAAATTTGAATTTCTCCTATTCTGTTCTGGTAAATGGTCGACATACTCTTGCACGTACTGAAAACTGGAAAAGTTTGCGCTGAAGTTAAAGTCTCGTGGTAAGGAGTGATGCACAATTCAATTCTACTTGTAGTTAAAAAACTATACCAACAAAAAGCAAGGATATTCCTATTATCAATTTACTGATTGCTATAAATTTTGTACACTATAAAAACCTGAATCCCTAAACAGGAGGCTGTGTTCGGAATGTAAAGGTTGGCCGCGGATACGCCTCCTGGTCCATCCACTGCGTCGACTTATAGATGACTCGTTCGAGCACTTCGACTGCTTACTGGAGAATGAGAGGCGTGGATGTTTTACTCCAAGTCACAAAACTATATTTTTCTGGATAAAATGACAACTTTTGAAGCTCCTCAAGTTACTCTTCTTCCACATGCGGCAATTTTGCTTATTTATATACCAATTGGGAAATAAGCCTCATTGTTAAACAAAATTAGGCTCGATACCTTCGGAACTTCTTGGAAATTTTCAATACCCCATATAGCGAAGCCGCTTCAGCTCCAGCACAACTGTATTTGGTAACATTTCAGTTTAATATCTCGACCTAAAATGCGCCAAGTTGTTCCATATGTTAGTCCGAGTAGTCTTCGTGTACAATCTCAGCTAGGGATGTCCATTAAAAAAAAACAATGATGTTTTAGTCGATATGATGCATCAAAACTTTACATCGGTGTTATGCGATGCATCGAATAAAAACATCAATGTATCACTTTTTCCGAAAGTAGTAGGAAATTAATAAAAAAAAACATTAAGACTGCAAATTAAGTGACATTTGTTTATTTGCCCATGTTTACGAAATATGTTTATGCAAACTTTGAAATAATATCATCAAAGAAAAGTTTGCTTAATAAAAAGAAGTTTAACAGCTTTTATAAAATATTTAACAACTATAGTATTCAGTATTTATAACAGTATTTCTACAAATCCCAATCCTCCGTTTCTTATGCTTTGTAAAAATATAATTTTATTCAAACTTTTAAATAGTTTGACGGTCCAAATGGTCGGATGGAACTGATCTAGTAACAATAGTTAAGAGTTTCAAAGCTATTTTATATAATTAAGGAAATTGTGTTTGTAAATCGTATAATATTTCCAGCAGAATTTCTGTTAGCCTTCCAACTGGAGTGTAAAATTTACGGACAGCTCATCTGGTATATCCACTAAATTGTATCTGTTTATCTTCCTTTTCTTGATGATTAGTCCAAATACTAAAGGAGTTTTAAGTTTTATCAGAACTATCTGGAGAGTCCATGTCCATCCCTCGGCTTCTGCAATGGCATTAATAGAAATATGAATCCTCGTTTAAGTTTAGTCGAAATCGGCCGGTCGGGTCCCGAAGTATGAGATTTCACCAAAAAGTGGGCGGTGCCAAGGCTAACGTTCAATTTTCAGACTGGCTCCCATAAAGCCTTCTCATACCATCTCGCAGGTGAAATTTCAGGTCTCTGGCGTATTCATTTATTGGTTTATTACTTTTAGTAGTTTTGAGCAGTCACAACTCAAACATGGGATTAACGCAAAAACTTGTCAAACACGCAAAATACAAGAAATTAAACTTTCTTAATTAATCATTAAACAGCTTAAGCAAACAAATGCAAATAAATGCAAATCAGAACGAAATGGAAAACTTTTGCTTATCGAACTTTTTTTTTACCTCTTAGCATTATAGCTTTAAAAAGGTATATTATTTCGCCGCGAAAGTTGTAATACTTACATGGAAGCGTAAGTACATATTTAAAAGTATATATAAATGATTATCGTGTAGAGCAGAGGTAATCTTAAATATATAAGATCGGTTGAGTTATACACCATGGACCATTGATCCATATATATCTTTCGGAATTCCACATATGTGAGGTTAGGTTAAGTTATACTGGTAGCCTCGTGAATTACACATAGACCAGTTTTGGTCTTTTGCGATGCCTGATGGCATGCCGTTACGTATCTCAGTTTCATTGAGCATTTCCTCAAATGTTTAATCTTTCATTTTATTTACGGACCCACAAATTTGCTCTCCTTAATTTTTACTTCACTGACTGCTAGGCATTTTTTTTCAGCTCCAAGAACACTCTTCCATTTCCGTCCAATGCCTTAACAAAATTCTTCATTGAACACAATTTAATATGCAAAGGTGGTAGTAATACCTTTTTGCAATCAACTGGTAACGTTTGTTTTTCCCGTAGTGAGTGTCTCACGTACTAGCCACTGCTAGGATTGGTCATGTGAATTTGCTGAATAGCCAGAAGATACACGAAGGCAAATCAGTTGAATGTGGTGGTTGCGGCAGAATATTAGTTGAAAATGTGGCGAAATGATCACAAATAACCTAATGCAGTATGAGATGGTGCATTATCGCACTTCTTTCTTCAATAAATTCAGACATAGTAAAAATCGAAAAATTCACTTTTAGAGCCTCACAAAACGAAGCGTATCGCAAAATTAATATTTTGACGTGAAAATTAGCATAGATGTCACTAACAGTATTACCAACTTACACAAAAAAGGAAATTTACGATTTGGAAAAACACGCGATGTATAAATTAATTCAAATTACTTCACCTTTTAATTTGATCACAGTAGTATTGTAAAATCTAAAGCCGCAGGTTACAGAATATCTGTGGGTGATAGAAAAATTGCGTTTTCAAATTTGACATCAGGGTATCAAATTGCATTAGAAACACGTAGGAATTTTCATTTCATAAATTATGTGTCTATAAGTGATATTATCCAATAATAAATACTGTATCCCAAGATGGTGTTGCGAATAGTATGCTCAGTAGACCTATTATGTTGACCACAATTTGGGCGAAACGCGATTTAACGAACGAAATCCTTACGATATAAACAGAATGTATCAAAATGACATTAAGGAAAATTAGTCAAAACAACCTTGAGTTTGAATACCGTTGTTGTGGCTATCTGAGAACAAGGGAAATGCATCAAACAAGGCAAACAATATATATGTAAACAAACTTAAAAAAATAATATAATATATATCTGTATCTAAACAAAATAGTAATAAGTAAATATAGCAGTTAGTATAAATAGATGTAAGAAACATGTAATAAGTTAGTCTTAAGAGTATTAATAAAGAGTACACGTTTCGGTGCAGCTCAAAAATATTTTCTTTCGACTTGAGTAAAAATTAAGATAATCCTTCTCTTATAATGTTATGGGTGTATGTCAAAAATGGGTTGAATCGTACCAATACTTCCGAAAGACCCCATATACTTAGTGTAAAGATTATCGAACTTCAAGGTGACTTTGTACCGCATATAACGGCCAAAATGCGAGTTATCCCAATCAGAAAAAGAGAGCGTGTTCTACTCATAACAGCGTACCTTTCTGCATAAATAGATAAATTTCAGCGAAAAATTGACTTAGCTCCTACATAACTAATGTCATAAATACGGCTGACTTTATTCTATATGATAGGTTTTGCACCTTAAATTATTTCCCTGGCCTTAATTTTTTTACTTAAATTGGTAACATTTAAAGCAAAGAAAAACCTACTACTGTGGGAAAGATTATTCTGGCAAAATATTTAGCTGGCTTCAAAGGGTTAATTATATATTCAAAAACATTTCTTTGACTGTTATAAGTGGTTAAAATTCATTGAACATAATCGTAGGATTGAAAATTTATTAAACGATCACTAAATCGCCAATCGCCTTTAATCATGGCATTAGTAAGGTGTGTTTTCTGTAAGCAACTCAGCAACTCAATTCGTTATCTGCTGTGAGTTCTTATAGGCGTTCAACTTTATAACAGAGAATAATTCAAAGTACTATGGCTAACTACATATTATTTACTAATTATTATTACAAAATGATTCTGGATTACTCCTGAAATTAGAAGCCATTATTTATACATATATGATAAAAGTTTTCATAATAAATTAATTTTGGTAAGGACTATTACCAAAAAGTTTTTAACTTGTAATATTTGTTTCATAGATGTAAAAAATTTATTTGTGTATAAACCATGTATGCAATCCAATAGTCAGTAATAAATTTGCAAGCTTCGCCAGAGGCAATTGTGAATTCATAACAAATAAAGCAAACATATTAGAATTACAAACTTTCACAGAATTTCGGAACTTGAATAAATAACAAGTGCCTTGTTGAACATAAATTTACAATACCTAGAGGCTTGTAATATATACCTAAATATATACATATATATATATATATATTTGGTAAGCACATCTCTATGATAATTTATTCGGGTTAAAATTTGTTATATCAAGTTTTTAATAATTTGTATTTATTAATCTCACATCTCGAGAGAGCTGTCACAATTGTTTACTAATACAATTTATGGAATATTCAAAAAGCATATATGTAATTACTAAGAACCAACTGGATCAAAAACAATTCATACACTTCTTTTTCCTCCTATTGGACCCGTGTTTTATTAATAGAAATTTAGAATTTCCTCTTATTACATTTTTATGCCATATTAAATTGAATTGAAATGCAAGTTCGCATATACATATGGTACACTCTTTTTGTTTTTATCGTTGCGCATATAATCTCTTTAGTTCAATGATATGAGTTTTATGAAACGATTTGTAATTAAAATTTTTTTACGAATGCAGAAGTGTAATTCTTCTAGTGTAACAGAGTATATTTATCAATTATGGAGCTTTTTTAAGGTTAACTAAACTTAATTTTAGTTATTCGAAAATATACTCATATAACAAAATTCGATGAAGGCTATATAAAAACTTCTGATGAAAAGTGCTTCGAGGGCTGCAGATATCATTGCCACAAGTGTGTTACATCTGGTGGGGATTACTTTGAAGGCGACAAAATAAATATTTGTGAATAGTTAGTTATTTTTCGTTTTATTTACAATTTCAAGATACTTTGTCCCAATCTATTTACCATATATAAGTTTTATGTGCCATAACTATCATTCATACAAATTTTTATATTATTTGCAAAAAGTTGCGAGAGCATTCTTATTCTGAGTGATAAAAATATTCGATGATGCTCCAAAATTGGTTTACTCGTACACTCGTGTATCGCAGCGATTGTTTTTGCTGCCCTTCTAACTAAAAATGTGAGTCATACACAGAGTGTGACAACAAATGGCAAGTATTTTTATGTATAGCTAAATATATTGTGGACAGCAAATATTGTTTTCAGTTGCACACCATAAGTTGTCTTCGCTGATTTAAACTCGCATGTTCTGGTATTTTCACAAGCTTTGTTGTGTTGCTTCGGCAACAAGCATGTACCAAAAGTAATGCCATTTTAATGCGATTTCTTTGCCTTCCTATTGCATTTTCTTCATTCTTAACAATGGCTGTTTTAAAGTTAACTAGTGTAGTAAGATTATACAGAGTATTTGCTTAAATTTGTCGATATATATACTATATAAGTCATTGAATCTTCATTAAGAGTGTGTAGTATTGGCATGAACATTCAACTAAGGTTTTTCAAAAATTATGATATACTATAAGTAAATACTTCATAGCTGTTTGATTAAAGGCAAGGGAAAATAAAATATCTGAATAATCAGTTGTATGGGAGTTATGTAATATAGTTGTTTGATCTTCTATGTCAGTATTTCTTTATTTATTGGATCTGTTTGGTAGAGCCTAACAATAAGTATTCAAATCTTAAATATATTTAAAACTAAAGAATTTGGTTGAGCTTTTTTGGTAGAACGTTGTTCTCCATTAGGAGCGTAGTGCCGGTCAACGCTTGAACATCATTATCGTTGCCGAGGGCGCCATCGATCTTGAAGGCAATCCCATCACCGCTGAGGATGTGAAAAGGTGGTTGTTGACACGCTCATGTGCTGTGCTCGGTCACGTGCAACGTGGTGGCAATCCCAGCGCCTTCGTTCGTGGATCAGTAGTAACGAGCAACGGCCCCTGTTGCATTCCCGTTCGTCGCGACAACATATTCTCCGGCGGTCCGCAAGAGTGAAGCAAGTGCTGACAACAATGCGTTTCTTACAAGCTATTGTTCCTAAATACCAACGTTCAAAAGTGTTTTTGGTATTTAAATACAAACGTTCAAAAGTGTTTTCTGTGATTTTTACTAAATACCTCCAAAGCGGGCTCTTGCTAAAAGCAATCAAAGTGTTCTTTGCACACAATAAATTAAAAGATTCTTTGCAAAAATACGCCAAAGTGGTTTACAAAACAATCACCACTGGTGTTTACTAAATAAATTCAAAGGTGTTGAAATAATTTGACGTCTGGAAAAGGATCCTCGAAATCGGTTCAGTGAACGGAGGGGCCACGTGTGTGAGATACCCAACCGCAGCAAGTTTCGTGGAAGCCAACCAAATGAGTAAACATATGGGTAGCCTTCGCGAATGAATTTACCAAGGCATTAACTAATGGGTTTGGATGTTCGCGCAGTTTAGAAGCACATCTAATTCTGCTGTCTTCTACTCCTTCTTTACTATAAAACTGTGTCATCTGATGATAATCATTCCAGGTTTCAGTTGAAGTAGAGTTGAAGGTTCGATCTGACCGATCCTGGTAAATAATCAATAGAATATTAAATGCATTTATATATTAAATTTCGTTCGATTATCTCTAAAACTAACGAAAAAAAATTTGGCTATTCCTAAAATATAAATTTTGTCTTAAGAACAGCTGGCTCGAAACCAATTTTACACCCATGGTATCCTAAGCAAAGTTATCAGAATAATAAGTAAAAAGATTTCCGTATATGCGATATTTTCCTTTTTTGGCGCCCTGTAACTCAACCCGCTTTAATGCACTTGCACATGTATGTGTGCATATTTGCGGAGACAGAAAGTGAATTTAAATATATATAAAACAAATATATATGTATGTGTATTAATACTCTACTCCAAAACGCTACCAGTACAACTTTTACGGTTGAAAAATTGTTTAACTTCTTCTCCTGACTTGCTCTCAAGACTGTTCTGGCTGCGAAATGCCACGTAAACGTAGCTAGCTTTTAAAAGGTATATAAAATTTTTAAATACGTACATAGGTAGAGTTGCACGTAGGTATATATATTTGTATATGATGGTATTTCACTTTACTATAATATCTCAAGCAGAAATCCTTCTCCCTCATTTTATCAGCTAGTTTGTGTATCCTACCACAAGGTTTTGTTTTTGGGGCTATACGGAGTTCATAAGTCTCTCGTTGTAAAGCTGCAAACAATTTTCGATATCATGGCCAGGATTTAAATTTTTCTGTAGTATAAAAGAAAAAATTATTGACAACCACTTATATCATATGTGCCCTGGCATATACATTTAGTAGTGTTAGTACTTTTTCCATTAACCTGATATTCCGCTGAGAAATGAGAGTTCAAGGTGCTGTTCTAGGAGCTTTCACCGGTGACAATGATTTTAATATGCATGAACTGGCAGTCTGTGCAAGTTCTGCATTATTTTACCTGCTGCCGGAAACTACTTTTCTACTGGTTAATATCGATCGCCTTAATGGGAAAGCCATGGTGAGGAAAGAGTGCTCAAAGCAAACGCAGCTTTACTCTAACTTATTGAGTTGCTATAAAATATTCTACTTGTACTTATAAGCACAATCTTTTGCTGTAATAGCACTCTCATTGGCTATAAAGTAGATATTCAATAGAGAGATTCAATTTGGAAATAAGGCAAACTGCAAGATATCTTATGGATAATAGTTCAAATATTTTAATAAGAATGTATGAAATTCCTAAAAATTTAATAAATATAGTATGATAAAATGTTGCCTTAAATGATAGTACAAACTTGGATAACTTCAATTTATATCTATCAATTTGAGTCGTTTTCAACTTACCTTTTGCATGAAGACCGAGATTATTATCCATTTTCAAATCGGAGCAAATGCTCCTACCAAATGATGAAAGTAGTTTGTGAGATATATACATGAAACTAAATTGAGGCAATACGCTAGCCTCTTTTTTAAGTTTTTAAGCTAAAGATTTCCTTTCTTACATTGAGCTTCGAGTTTTAAATTGATTTTTTTTTGCTTACGTTGAAGCTTAACTATAGAACTTTATGGTTCTTGGTCTCATCTACAATACAAAACTTCGCAGATTATCGAGCAACACGTGTAATTGTACCAAATTTCATAAAGATGTCTGAATTTTTACCGAAATTACCATTAGGTATAAAAAATTCTTATACTCTGAGCAAAATATTCCGAGTATAACAAATCTACCGCAGTAATAATACATTATCACAGGTAGAAAGCAGATAAGTGAGCACGTTATGCAAAAGCTCTGCGTTTAGTAAAAATTATTGCAGCGTTGCGTCACTTACTCTTTACCTCGGGTGGGGGGCAATAAGTGATAGGCACTGCTATTTTACTTGAAATGTTTCTTTTTATTTTCGTTTGCGCCTTACCACTGGTGGGGGGAAGTAAAAAATACAAATAAAATTAATCTTTTCTATTGAGATTGTCTTTCAAATATGATTTTATTTTGATATTTGATTGATTTGATTGATTATATACAAATTTTAAAACTATCATAAATAATTAAATATTATATATGTGTATGTGTGTATGTTTATATGTATTGCAGCATATTGTTTACTGCTGCTTGATATGGGGTTGTTTTTAAGTGTACAATTTAATGAAAGGCGTTTTGCTTCAGTACTTATATGTTCGTTTTTGTTTCCATGTTTGTTTACTGTCTGTCAAAAATCGTTAGCATCCAAGGACATGTAAGTCACTAATAATTTACTGTTATTTCTATATTTTTTTTTTTGTTGTTTTACTACTTTCTGTACTTTTCCATTATTCACGTTCTCCAAAATTCCATTAACAAAACGAAATTTTAATTTTTAGATTTTCTCCGACAACACATCTGCGCACATGCCAAGTAGAATTATAAAACTGTCAATCAACTCCGCTGTAATAGCACGCCATGGCGTATGAGTAATCTGTGCTGTGAGTAAATACCGAATATTGCAAATTTGTGTACCCAAAGTATGAGAAATAGAAAAAATTAATGTCTGTGATGCACATCCTTCTCTTGAGAGTCATCATCCAGGGGTTTTACACTATGATATGGCATATTTCTATTTCTTATTTACCGTAAACTCGAGATTTTTTTGCCATATTCGGCATTTATAAACCATTTTTCACTCCACTTGATTTGAAATTAAACTACTGAGTTTAAACTACTTCTTCTACTTTCCCTTTTCTCTCAACTTTGCTACTAACTAATAGTTTCATTCCTTTTCGTTTTTTTCTAAATCATTGATGCTATCCGTATTTGCCGATTTCCCCAGTCTCTATTCCTATCTATAAGCATATATTAGAGTTTGAAACTGTTGTACACACTGCATTGTTCTCTTCGCTTTGTTGAAAATGCAAACGAGTTTTTAATATTGATTTATTGTGACTCATAGTTGCTCATAAAAATGTATTTTTACTGTTTTCTTTCCGGATTGCTGTTATTGGCTAACTTTGATGCAAATTGCAAACGCACTGCCAAAAATGTAGCAGTAATGGTTTTGACCAAATGCAGCCAAATGTATATTAGGGTGTGACAAGTTAATTATTTTGTGCAAACGCCCTCAAATCTCTTTAGTTGCATATACTTTTTAAAAGCACTAATTTTTCGAAAATATCATACATATGTCCCTTATATAGAGCAAACAATTTTGTATAGCATATACTTTTGCAAAGTTGCAGATTTTTTTGTTTAATGCAAAAGAAATAAAATTTAAGCCCGACTTAATTTGAAAATAAATAAAAGATCTTTGTTCTTAGGATGAAAAAATGTAACTTTAGGTGTCGTTTGCACAAAAACAATGAAGTTTGTAAATCCCTAATATAAATATACATCATGCATTTACGAAAAGCGTGACCTAGCATTTGGCTATTTCGTACTCATAAAATTTGCTCACTTCTAAACACTTTTGTTAATATGTTAGCTTATTTACATGTTATCTCCAAAAGACTATTTTGAGTGTAACTAGTCACTTATTCGGCATATTGTATTCGTGCAATCCATTCATGGTTACAATTGATTGGTAATGAATTTTGTACGGCAGTCATACGTTATAGTAACCTGATTAGGACAATTTCTTTGTACATTACTTTCATTACTTTACAGCGTTTATGAAGATATCTTTTCAAATGAAAAATGATTCCATGCTGGCATATGTTTCCGGTCATTCAATTTCAGTTCAGTTCAGGTATGTCTTAAAGTGATCCGAAGTCGAAATTTCTTCAAAATTTGCAGCTTCTTGGTGATAAAAGGAGGTGTAAAAAATTTGAGATCGATATCTCAAAATCAGAGGACTAGTGTGGTTACACATAGACACAGTAGGGCATATCTAAATCGTTTTAGCTTATCACGCTCCGAATTTGCCTTAGAGTTGTTATAAACTTCGTTGTTATATTAGTATACTATTCACGGTATAAAGGTATGTTATTTTATACTGCCTAATGAAAGAAGTGTTGTTCAAAACTACTTAATGGAATATGAAAAAATATACAATTAACTAGTAGTCTCGTTAGCTTGCTCTCTTTCATTTTGCAATCAAAAAACACACCGTTGAAAAGAAATTCACTTGGAAGCCAATCATAATGCAAATTGCTTAAAATTTATATAATAAAAAAAGCAGGTCAAATATATTGGAATCGAAAATATTAATGTAGAATTCTTTCTTTATTTTAAATGAAACAGTTTCTTAATTTTTATAACGACACGTCTGTTCTTTATTAGGTTCGACTTGCAATTGTACGTTCTCGTTCGTCGTCGGTAAGTGTTCCGCTTATTCGGATTGCAATTCAATGCCCTGATCGTGTTGTCTGCAATTCGTTCGCCCCGAACGCTGGGTTCCACGCCTTCGTATATTCGGCCACCATTTTAGTTCTACCCGTTCCCTCAACGTCACCTAATTTTTCCAGAGTGTATAAGATAATAAGAAGATGCTGAATTCCTCCCGCAATAATCTTCAAAACTCCTAGCTGTAAATGCTGTTCCCCTATCGATGATTATTCTTTTTGGATTTCCGAACACAGAAACCTGTTTTTGTAATCTGTCTATTACCGAAGCCGAATCCGTACTCTTTGTTGGGTATAACCACACGAATTTTCTAAAAGCAACTATCACTACAAACAAATGGTTATATTTTTTATGGGTCAACTCCATAAGCCCTAAGTGATCAAGATCATATGTCAACAACGGTCTATCATCTATAATACCTATATTATCTATAATACAGGGAAACCCCTCCTTTTTCCCTACCTTCGCTTCCCCAATAATGCATTCTACACAATTTCTAATAACGTTTGTCACCTTTGGTCCTATTTGTGAAATATAAAACGATTACTTTAGTTTATATAATAATTTGTTTATTATGTAAGCTTTAATAAAAAAAAAAAAAAAAAAAACGATTTTTTCAGGTAATCTCGAGTCTTTTTTCTGACCAGAGGTCTAGACGGTGTCCCATCCGAATTATTTCCGCTCCATTTTTTGAGGTGCTACCACCAACTCTCTCACGGGGTTTTTATACATTTTTTTGTTTTTCAAATAAAAGTCTTCGTAAACATTTTCTCTGATACTGCGCATACCGCTTTCACCCAATCATCACTTTTTTGTGTTTCTCTCAACCGAAAATTTAACGAATCGTCAAGTAACATGGATGTCATTAGAGCGTCGACATGTCTCATTTTTGTATCCGGTATGTGCTCAAAAACATAATCGAAATCTTGGAAAAACATAGCCCAACGAGCGACTCTTCCACGAACCTTCTAAAATAAGGAGAAAGTCCTAGGAATCTTTCAAGCCATTTTTTATTATGCGGGACTGGAACATTTTTTTACTTACTTTAATTTACCACTTAATCTTCAACCCATAACTTTCGCCTCTGTTTAAAACGACTTTTAAATTATGTAGCCCTTCGTCACAGGTTGGTGCTGGAATAATTATATCGTTCATATAAATAACGATGACTCCTTGCTGCACCAGATCTCGGAAAATCGCTGATATATAACGGCAAAATACAATAGGAGAACTACAAATTCCGAAAGTTACGAAATTAAATTCTTACTGCCCGCTCTGTGTTACGAATGTGGTGTAACCTTTTGAGTTCGGTTCGACAGGCACATGGAAAGATCCATTGGAATCAGAAATGTTATTCTAAGTATAAGAAGTAGGCATGGTTTTCTCTAATTCTGTCCATTTTGCATTGAAATGTATAAGTTCTAAGATAATGTTTCCTACAGAATTTTTCTCAAACCGATCTGGTAGGTCTCATCTCGAATGTAAAATTGCATGTTTTAGGCGCAATTATTTATATATTGTGTTAATCGCACTTTTAGTAGTTTTTAATAAAATCGTTAAATGGGAAGAATTCACCAATTTTCTTAGACAGATTTGCCCTGAGTGATTTAAGTTATTCTTGATTGAATGGTTTAGGAGCTATTTTCACTTGGCACAGGCGTGCCTACTACTAGTAATGATCCAAATTGCGGTTTGAATATTCAAGAGAGAGCACAAATGAGATTGGCTTGTACTGCTGTAAAGGAGTCATTGGCAAAAGGTAGGTGTCTCTCCGAAAGGGTCCTCTACTTCTACACCATAGTCAAGCTCCTACGAGTTGAAGGCGTGTCAATCACGCGATCAATAAGAGCTAACTTTCTGCATTCTGTTTACTATGCAAACAGTTTTTTAAACATATATAACATATGGTAAATATGTTGAAATATTTGGAAATAGTTGAAAAATAATACTAAGCTTTATAATGAAGTGAAAATATGAAAACTAAAATAATATTTTCATTACGTTACATTGTCAAAATTATGTTAAGTCAAATTTTTCTTGATCTCATGGTCATTTAATATGAGCCTGCGTAATATTGGAGATTAAACTAATAGATATACCTAAGACGGCAATCACTAAACATAAACTCGCGCGAGTTAGTTTTTACCATAAGTAAAAATGAGTCAAAAGAATATATTTTGAGCTGCACCGAAATGTGTGCTCTTTATTTATACCCTTAAGACTAACTTATTACATTGGTTTTACTTCTATTTATACTAACTATCACACTTACTTGTTACTAGTTGATAGTTTGTTAAGATACATATTATATTATTTGTTTGGTTTGTTGACATATATATTGCTTGCTTAGATACAATCGCTTTGTTTTAAGATAAGGTTGTTGTGGTATTCAAACTCAGTGTTGTTCTGATACTTGTTTGTTTGGGATTGTTTGTTGTAGTGATAGTGCATTTCAATTGTTCTAACTCAAGGTTGTTTCTGCATTCTGTTTACTGAAACAAAAGTTTGTTTTGATGTTTGTTACTATTACAAAGAATACGTTCCTTAACTCGCGCGAAGAGTGGTTCTCGCGATCTTATAGTTGTAAGTGATATTCGGTCTTACGTTACCTCAAGTTTATACTCATGTGTAGAAAAATTCAAATTAATAAACTTTTAGTAACGTCTCTTGAGGCCATAAATCAATTATACATTTCCCTTATGTAGACCTTAAAACGAAAGTGTGATTCAATTCTAAGAACGGAACGTAAGTATACTTGGAAGACATGGGTCATGGCGTATGAGTGACTTTTAAATTATAGGCATTATTTGTTTCGACTACCTATCCATTATTATTCCTAGTTGCGATGCAGCTATAATCAATAAAGCCATTCGAGTTTTTTTAAACTTTCGTTAATTTATAAACGAAACATTTTCACTGAGAAATATGTATGCATCATCTTTACATCGAAATATAAAAAATCGTTTAAAGAAATATTAGTAAAACTACTCACTATAAAATATAAGAACATACACACACTTAGGTTATTCATACAATCTATGTGACCAAGAACAGCAGCTGTATTTAAGCAATACACCATAACTTTTAAGAATAATGTTCAATGGCATTACCCTCGGTTTGTCGCTTTGGCTATGCCAACTTTTAACTTCCGGGCAATGTTTTAAGAATAAAAAGTTTCGTGTCTTTCTTGTCGGTAAATTAGTCTTAATTGTATTGAAGTGTTTGTTTGTTTCCTTTTACATACTTTTCAACTTGTGCTCAGACTTTTTCCATTTTTAATGATTATGAATTTCAAACGAATGCTTTTTCTGTTGTGTACAGGTTTTAGACATTTTTCTATTTCTATTAAATCTCAAAGTTCTCCATGTTTCTTAATTTTTTACATTAACAAACAATGTTTGTAAAATTTTTGGTGCCGAAGTTATCTTTCTACAACAAAAATAATTTACAAAACATAAACTGACTTTCACGGTCTATTCAGTAAAAGTTAAAAAGAATTTAATGTTTTATCCTGTCTACTTTGCTTACTTTTCACAAATAAATGAAAATCAAATAAGGAGTTACAAGTACATACACATCCGAAGTTAGCTTGATAATCACTATTAGCGCAAATCAAAAATTTATACAATCGCTGTAGCGACTCTTCTTTGCGCAAAACTCATAAATTATTAGTTCATTAAATAATTAAAATCATACAGCTAAGAGCATAAGACACTACCATTGCAATTGTTGTTTTGATGGCAGACTTTCAACCGATTTTATTCATTCTAAGCCAAAGTTGCACCATTATAAGTAAAACACGCTCTATCAATTTCATTAAGCTAACTCACATCCTTATATTAACGGATTTAGGTAGTATAAAGTCATCCGGAAATCTTGACTCAATTCATCCCTCTTTTAACAAACAGACATATAAAAAGAATTCACTCTAAATTTGAACTGAATATCTCACACATTGACCGATATTTTCAGTAAAAAGTCGTCTATAAGCACAGGGCCTACATATTCAGTACCCAGAGCCTTGAACATTTTTGATTCGATTTGTGAAAGAGTAAAGTGGAATTTAAATTGTGTTTTATGAATAATAGCCCGATTTCGGTTACTGTCACACTGTAACATAGAATTGTCAAAGGAATGCTATGTGACGAATTTGGCAAAAAAGGGTCGAGCAGGTCCCGAAATTTGTGATTTTACCTAAGCGTGAGCGGTGGCATGACCACTGTTTTGACCCCGGTTCCTTTAGAGACTTCTCTTCCTATCTCTATGGTAAAATATAATACCTTTGGCGTATCAAGTTATTGATTTTTTGCGTTTTTAGTAATTTTTTACAGTACAGTTATATGGGGAGTAGGCGAGTTTTCACTCGGTTTCGTACATTTCCCCGATCTCGGTACAATTTCTTACAATATTTGCCCTAGGTGAATTCACACGTTCTACCCGGGGCATTTTTTGCATGCTCGCATACACCGTGTGCACGAGAATCCAAGTTGTTTGCTCAACGGAACTCTTCTACTGCGCAATAAAAAATTAAAACCGCCCGTCTTAAAACAGTTTTTTTTGCTTAATCTAACTGCGATCAGTCAAATTTTTTCGCGGATTTCGTTACTTGAATGTTTATTGCAAAATACTGGAAAAAAAATTATGTTTTGAGGGAGAAGTCATTAAAATGTTCATTTGTTAACTTAAAAGTTATTAAAAACAATATGAAAAATTAAAAAAAAAAAAAAAAATTCATGCATATTTTTTGAAAATTTTATCAAAAAATCACCAATAGTTTTTTAATTATTAATTTTTTAACTAAAAGTAGTAAAATTTTTCACTTAAAAAAAAATTATTGTTAAAATTAAAATTTAAAAAAACTGGTCGGGGGATTATATGTTCATGGTGACTACTTTATGAAAAAATACTCACATTCAAATTCGATGATCAAGTGGAGAATGAGGGGTCCACTTTACGTATTTTTACTCAATATATTCAGTTGAAAGAGCACCAGCACAAACTTTAGTGAATTTTACTGACATTTATAAATGGTTACCAAACAAAAACTAATCAAGTAAAGGCACAAAGGCTAACTATAATCCCAGACAGGTCTTTCATACTCAATTAATTATATTGTATTAATAGGTGATAACTTATATTTTTGCTGTATTCATAAATTGCAACATGCAACATACAAGGTTGTCTTGGTTTTAGATCTCTTCAACAGGACAATTGGATACATCGGTATATACATATCTTTTTATGTCTACACATCACATTAGGATCGAAGGAAATTGATGAGCGATGTTGCTTCCACAAAGTTCTACTTTAAACAGGTAATGAGCGCACTTTGAACACTTAACCTTGTATTACTATAATTTGGAAGTTTTGGGAATGTTAGCAGGTTTTACCTATCGTTACAATGAATCCTTAAATGGAAACATCAATTGTTGACGAAGTTGTTGAAAATTGAATAAAATACATTAACCTCAAGGATAAGTTTATCGTAAGAATATTTTTAAGATGTCTTCTTTGCCGAACTATATTCTCTATATTGACTGACACGTGTAGTGAAAAGTTTATGCCAAATTAGTAAAACTTAAGAAAAATAAATTAAGTTTGGGTTTTGAAGGTGTTTGTTCATTTGAGAATACCAATATGCCTTGACTCAAAGCGATATCTACTTTCAAAAGTTTACCGCACATTTCCCAGTCATGCAAATCTATTTGACACTACATGGGAGAGCTTAGCAAAAACTATGTTACAAAATTTTCTTAATTATGTATTCTGAGCTTAAATTGTAGAGGTATTCCAATCATTCCTGCGTCGTGCGTATCGTTCGTAAATCGCAGCTCATTTGGTTTGTACGAAATATTAAGTACAATGAAATTACACAGAAATTAGTGTTTCGCATACGCCATGGAGTACAAACGCAAATGAGGGCTATGCTGATGATGGCAGCATTGACGTTCTTATCTTTGATGCAACCATGACAGCTGCACAGCGCTGTCTTCTCCAAGTTTGGCGTGATTACCACGCCGGACGCTTTTGAATGATTAATGCTAATTTCACCATATAATTAAGGCATGTTGCAGTTGAATTGTGACTGTCTTATTAAGCAGATGCAACAAATTTTAACGAACCAGTGTGCACTAAAAAGTTTTTAAATCTGATGAATACGGTGGATGCTCTAACAATTCGAACTTTAATTCGTTGATTTTAGCCATTGTCAAAATGCTCTTGTGATACGGTGCATTGTCCTTCTGCAAGCCGGGTCTTTTTTCAAGAATTTCTTTTGATTCACAAGGTTGCAATAATATTCAGAATTAATGGTTTGCCAGTAATCTGCAAACAAGATTCCTCTTGCATCCCATAAAACTGATGCTATAACCTTCTTGGGCGATTTCCGGACACGAACTCGTTTCGAAACCGAACAACCAGGTTCACATGGAGTCTCTTGATTTGACTTAGGATCATGGTGAAAGACCCAAGTCTTATCCATAGTGATGAATCGACTCATAAAAGTGCTGCAAATGTTGCTGAGAAATTCATTCGAATGTGTTTTTGTTCCATTGTTAGCCAATGTGGCACCCATTGTACACACAGTGTTATAAAACCCCTAATGAGATGGGTAGAGCCCCTAATAAGTATCTCTTAGTTAATCGACGATCTTCCAAAACCATATCCTGTATTTTGGCTATGATTTCTGGTGTTTATGCCTTTTTTGGACGTTCTTCACGTGGATCATCTTCAAGGCCTGTATGACCACGTTTAAATTCAGGAACCCATATTTCTAATGTGCTAATGTTTATTCACCGGACACGTTTAAACAATAATCATTGAAATGTATCTACAAGCCCGTCTGTTTTAATATCAGTTTTTTAATACAGTGTTTATACAAAATATAATACTATCAACACTGTATTGAAAATTTCCAAAAAATACTGAAAATAAAAATTTAATTTGCATAGTGCAAAGTGAAATGAAAATTTATTGCTTTTTTGCAAGAAATTTGTGGCTTCGTACAATTTACTGCTTAAATAAATTCTTCTATGGGCAGAGAGAATGAAATTACTGTACTTCCGCTGTTGCAACCTTGGGATGCAAGTCCTTTTACCACACTGAAGTTGCACTCAATGTACTGTGGACGTTACCGTATTTCTATGTGTTCGTAGATATAACGGATGACTATAAATGTTGGCGAAAGCTTTTAGATTCTATTACCTTCCGCCTTCATATTTCTCACTTTATTCAACTAATGGGAGCATAAACCTATAAACTATTAACTTGCTTTACTGTCATGTCAACGGTACATATCTCTAAGACAGCGATGCTGGTAAAACACAAAACTCGCGCATACCATTGTTTTCGTCCATTCGGACAACATGACCTAGCCAGCGTAGCCACTGTCTCTTAATTCGTTGAACTATGTCAATGTCGTCGTATAACTCATACAGCTCATCGTTCCATCAAATGCGATATTCACCGTGGCCAACGCGCGAAGGACCATAAATTTTCGCAGAACCTTTCTCTCGAAAACACGCAACGTCGACTCATCCGTTGTTGTCATCGTCCAAGCCTCTGCACCATATAGTAGGACGGGAATTATGAACGACTTATAGAGTTTGGTTTTTGTTCGTGGAGAGAGAACTTTGCTTCTCAATTGCCTACTCAGTCCGAAGTAGCACCTGTTGGCAAGAGTTATCCTGTGTTGGATTTCCAGGCTGACATTGTTGGTGGTGTTTACACTGGTTCCAAGATAGACGAAATTATCTACGACGTCAAAGTTATGACTGCCAACAGTGACGGGAGTGCCAAGTCGCGAGTGCGACGACTGTTTGTTTGATGACAGGAGATATTTCGTCTTGTCCTCGTTCACTGCCAGACCCATTTCTTTTGCTTCCTTGTCCAGTCTGGAGAAAGCAGAACTAACGGCGCGGGTATTGAGGCCGATGATATCAATATCATCGGCATATGCCAGCAGCTGTACACTCTTATAAAAGGCTGTACCTGCTCGATTATTTTCTCCACGATAGGGAGTCGCCTTGTCTGAAACCTCGTTTGCTATCGAACGGCTCGGAGAGGTCCTTTCCGTTTCTGACGGAGTTTTTGGTGTTGCGACTCTCCTTTCACGGGTCTTTTTCAAGACTTGGCGCAGGGTGAATATCTGGTCGGTTGTTGATTTGCCAGGTCTAAAGCCGCACTGATAAGCACACCTTAATTCCAATCGTTGAGCATGCTTTCGTCCGACCACATTTTACAAAGAAGCTGATGCGTGCTCCTTATCAGTTCTTCGCCACCCTATTTGAATAGCTCGGTCGGCAACCTATCGGCCCCCCTGCTTTGTTGTTCTTCAGGCGGGTAACTGGCAAAAATATATAAAATCGGGTAGATCCCACTTCCAACTTATGGCATAAAAATTACAACACTGCAGATAAAAAATGTACATTTAGGAACCTAAAAATATTTGAAAATTGTGCGTGAGCACGCATACTATGGATGGCGGGCACCCACAAAGTAGAGGTACATGTAGTTATAGCAATTACCAAACATCACACAGTTTACGAAAATTCTATACAGGGTATAGAACATTTTAAGCATGCGTTCCAAGCGTAATTGTAAATGTATAAGTCGATTTAAACAGAAATTGTGGCCACTTAATATACAAGGCAAAGTGCAAAAATGCAGATTTCTTTTATTTCCCCCAAAGCGTTTTACCGATACAATTTTATTTTAATATGCTTTGCCAAATTTCGACACTTTCAAACAAAGGTTATTTAATTTGTTAGTACCTTTCTATTGGTATTCTCCCTTGTTTACAGTTACGCCTTCTGTAAATTCCTGACTTCACTGCTCTTTGTGCATAACGTTCGAAGAAGAAATTAGAAAAGTTTCTGTACTTTCACTAGATTTTATTTCCTTCTCGCTAGCTGCGTGCGCGCAATTTGAACAGCGGAATGTTTGCATTGAAGCTATGGACGAACAAGATGCTACTGTGCTCGCGAAAACTAATAAAAGTAAGAAATGGGTGCAATGCCATAGCTGTGGAAAGGAAGAAGAATAAAAATAAATAAATGATAACGGAAAATTGAAACGGTAAAATTTGTGTACTTAACTTCAGGCGGCACTTTATATCTACTTTACTATTTTAACAAGGTACTAATGACCCTATGAAAAGAAACATCATATATAAATACATATATTTTGAAAAAGAGGTGAAATACCATATTATGGTGTAGTTGCTAATTATAGTTGGAAATGTAATGGTCTGTGCAATGGAATTCATTGAAATGTCGTTTAGGTGCTGATATCAATATTTCCATGACGGCTTGATATTTTTCAAAAGTCTACAATTTATTTAAAAGGTTGTTTTATGAAATTTATTTGTGGAAAACAATTTTGGACAAATGACCACCACGGCTGAGTTTATAGTAGCTTATCCAATTTTGGAGTACTTTCTCGATGGTTTCAGGCCTTATGGCAGCTACAGCAGCTTAAATCTCGTACTTTAGATCTTGAATTGTTTAGGGATGGTTAGCGTAAGATTTTTCTTTAACAGCTCCCCACAGAAATTAGTCCAACGGAGTTAACTCGCAGCTTCTGAGAGGCCAATTCACATCACCTCTTTTGCTGATTATGCGATTTTCGAAAATAGGGCGTAAAATATTGAGTGTAGCGTTTGCTGTGTGGCACGCAGCGCCGTCCTGCTGGAACCAAATGTTGTCCAAGTCTTCTTTAATTTGCCAAGTCTCTTAAATTTGCTTGAAGAAAAATTCAGTTAACATTGCGCGATATGGCTTATTGATGGTTACGGCGGTTCCTCCTTCATTTTCGAAGATGATTTCACCAGACCAAAATCCGCACCATTCGTGCTGGGTGCTTTGGCTTCTCGACGATTACGTGCGGGTTTTCTGTGCCCCAAATGAGACAATTCTGCTTATTAACGTAAGCATCGAGGTGGAAATGAGCCTCGTCCGAAAAGATGATTTTCGGTAAAATTGACCATCCACTTGACTCCCCACTTTGGAAAGAAATTTTCAATATTTCCCAGTTTTCTTCTAGTAAATAGCGACCCATTTCATAAATTTAAGACTTTTTACTGAATACCTGTCACTTTCCAAATGGTATTTAACGTTTCCAATGTCGAAATATACATAGATAATCCTCGTGACACCAAATCCGCGCGGCACCAAATGGTATCAAACGGATCGGAGAGGTCCTTCTTATCATTTCTTTGCCGCCGTGTTTGAATAGCTCGGCCGGCAATCCATCGGCCGCCGCCGCTTTGTTGTTCTTCAGGCAGGTATTGCTGTTTGAACTTCTTCATGGTCGGGCAATGGACCGTCCGCTACATCGTCGTCGTTTTCATGCCGAACATCAATTCTGTTTGTCTATCCAGCCTTCTGCAGATGGTTTAAAATAGTTTGGTGACTTAACTCCCATTTTCTGGGCGATGTCATGAGATGCCACATGCCGATCTAACTCCATGTTTTCCATGATTTGATCGGTATTCGTCGTCACAGGTCTTCCAGCGGCTGGCTTATCTATGGTGTCGTTTTCGTCCGCTCTGAATCGTCGAAATCATTCGTCCGCAGTTCGAAGTGATAGAGTAACATCATCCAAAACACCATTAATCTCAGAGAAAGTTTCTCTAGCAGATTTGCCTTTAATGAAGGAAAACTTTAAAATAGCGCGAATTTCGGCGTTAGTGAGCTCTATGGTTACATGTCTATAACTGTTAGACGGAATATCCAAATCAATTATGCATAGCGTCGTTTTGTATGTAGGTTATGTCAAGACCTTTCAAAGATGTATAGTATTGCTAGATACTATCTCTGTAGCGCTTTATACATAGCCACGAAATTCAAAAGACAAAAGGGCGGAAGGGAGATATTTGACAACCTAATACACTTGTGCCAACTTTTTTTTTTTAACCTCGATAATAAGTTGTCAACTTCCGGGTTAGCCTTCAATGCGCGTAGCGATTCACGTCCAATGTCTTTAATTGACTCAAAACGGTTTCCCCAAATACTATGGTTATGCAAAATAACGTAACATTTTCTGAAATTCACAGGGGAAAGAAAGAAACCCGTTATAAAATGGAACAAAAGTTAAACAAAATTTAAATATTGGTAAAAACTGGGTTATATCTTATAGCAGAGCCTTAAAATGTTGTAGATATGTACATATGTGTATGTATGTAATTTGAAGTTGTGGGTCGAAATCAATGAAACACTCAATTTCGAATTTTTTGATCATACGATATTTTGCATTTTAGGTGACGATATGTAATCTGGCTTCCATGTTTACATTTAGAATCCTCATCTATTAGAAGCTGCTGAAATTTTAAAATAACAATATACTATATATTTTATCCGATATTTTTTTTAACAAATACTCTTTCATAATTGAAATTTCAATCGTAGCGTATTGGTTTAAGTACTCAAATTAACACGTATATAGATTAAAAACTTGCAATACATTTATGCTCATTACAATTATGCTACTAATGTGAAGTGAATGCTACTGAAGCTCACACAACAGCTCACGCACTCTTAAAATTGACGAAAGACATAAATGTACTTTTGATTGCACTTTTCATTTATTTATAAGTTTTCTGTTGTAAAGAATGTCTAAGAGTTTATTGCTGCTTACCATCTGCGCTGTTGAAGACTCTCGGCGGATTGTATAATTGGATATATATATTTAATACCTCTTCGGAGTTCAACAAGTTAAAATAATTGGATTAATTAAGTCAATATCGTAAGCCTCTTATCTTTCTTACATCTTCCTTCTACTCCTTGCGTTGCTACTATAATCGCACTTGTACTGAAAGCAATTGCAATTTCGTTTGAAATAATCATCACTTATTAATTTTCAATTCTATTTTATGAACTGTCCGTACCCTGCCATATGGAATTGCCATAATTTTGCACTTAGAATTCAGACTGAAAGTGCCAATTGGAAATACATAAATATGTTTTTTTTATTTCCCTTTTTTATATATTATTGTGTTTTTACGTGCTTTAAAAAATTGGTACCGAATTCGAATCAATTAAAAAACATAAAAAAGCCGCCGTGTTCGCCTGATTTAGCTCCACGTGACTTCCGGCTGTTCATTAAACTCAAAACTTGACTTGAGGCAATAAAAGACATATAGTAAGTGGTTTAAAACTTGTTGTTTTTTTAAGCACCGTGTTTGGTTCTGCCCTCTAGAAAGTTCTATGAGATATTTTCGTTTACAAAGGCTTCATTAAATTACATAAATACGAAAATTTCCTTTCTGAAACACACATTTTTGCTAATACATTTCATGATATTAGGTAAAAGCAGTTTAATCTTTACTGATATTAGCTTTAATATTGAAATGTCAGATATTTACAAAACTATCTTCTTCTTTTTGGTATATTGTAGTTTGCCATATGAAGAATCTGTAAAGTTTCTATAATTTTCGAATGCATTTTACATATGTTTCAATAATTTTACGCTCAAGGATTTTTCACGTTTTTTTTTAAGTGCGATTTTCGAGTATGCAGAAAAATTTGAGATAAGGAAATGAACATACTGTGCTTAAGAACAAACGGCAAATAGCGTATCGCAATAACGCCACCGGCAAAATCCTTAATTGCATTATACTGGTCAGAGAAAAACAGACATACATACATGCCAACAAGCTCATTGCTTTATAAGATAAATATGAAACATTTATTGGTGTGGGTAATAGGTACGAGGAAACGAAATTGCAATCTGTCTTATCAAGGCACTGAACTGATAAGTCCGAAACGTTCATTGTGGGAATGAAAGAAAAGTTGAGTGAATTCATGAATATTATTTTGTGCTCGTATGAGTATAGTAAACAAAAGAATATGATTTATCATTAGTGTATAATAGCACTTGTGCTTACGCAGCAATATACGCCGCAATAAAAAAGTGGAATCCACTATATACATAAGTTGGACAACTATTTGAACAGTTCGAAAACTGCAAGAGATCGCAGTAACGTGGAGCGACCTATGAAATAAAAATTTGGAAAAACAGGCGTGGCCCAACCCTCTACTAGCTTTAATGTACATATCTACTAAACCACTAAATATTTAAAAACGAAATACGCCCAAAAAAAAAAATGTTATAAATACTCCTACCAACAGTATGAAAATGGATCATAACCCTGACCACTCTTCATATAATGGAACTGGTGAAAACTACAAAAGCGCGATAAATCAATAACTAAACATGACAGAGACATTAAATTTTACTCCGATGTCCAAATTGGACAATGGGCATGGCTCCCCCCACTTTCAGGTAAAATCACATATCTCATGACCGGCTCGACCGATTTTAAAATTGAGCAGATGGCATTCGCTTGATATTCCTATATCGTAGTGTGAAAATGAGCGAAATTCAATTTTAAATTTCCATTTGAATTTTCCGCTCTCCAGTATACAAATCAAGAAGCAAGTAGTAAATGTCATTTTGTGACCAAGAATTCTCCAAATCGAATCAAAACTGTTGAAGCTAATAGGTGCATGATGTGGGCCCCAATTCCTATAGTTGACTAAATATCGGTCAATGTGTGAGATTTATAATTCATATACTTCTTTTATAGTAGTACGTTACAAATGACTTGAGTCGGGTCATTGCTTCCCGTAGTCCCCATAAACATAATGTAAATATTCTGATTTTCGAACTTCCGGGTGACTTTAACCGCATATATCGGCCAATATATTCATAAAATTGGCAGAGCGTGTTTGTACCTGTCTTTGAAGTAGCAAACGAATGTAAATATATGTTTGTCCAAGTATTGTTGGAAATTCTAAAATAGCAGTGTCTAATACTTAAACTAAATCTGAATCTTTTGTTGCATTACCTTTGTGAAATCTCTGACGTCAGAATACTCTAGACATTTCAGATGATGCAAGAACATTGTGGATATGGTGGATATGAGTGAGCATTTTTACATAATAGACCAGCATGCATATTTAAATTCACGAAAGATGAAAATCTACGGTTACCAACTTCGGCCAGCCAAAGGAAGCTGTGAAACATTGGAAATAAATGAAAGCAGAAATATGAAGATTACAGATTGCATAAACTTATTCATATGACAAAAAGTCGGTATACGCATCTTTCCGCTTAAGCTAAAGGTCCGTCCTTCTAAAGGCGTTCATATGGCGGCAAGCAAGTAAAAACAAGTAATTGGCTGCGAAAAGCCGGTTACTCTATGTACATAGCCAATGAAGAAGCACAAAAATGCAAACTTTTGACTGTCGGATTTATCGACAAGTGACGGTAAATATATATTTGGGTATATGTGCATATATTAATAAAGGGACCATAAAATTCTGAGTAGAACTTTCATACTTTTTATACACTGGGAAATTTAAGAAATCGCATATACAGTTTTACGACCTCTGAGTAGAAATTTTTACTAGATTCTTCTTGTGCTGATGAAGTTACTGCTTCGATTTTTCTGCCTTTAAAACATGGCTTTGCACTATTTGTTTAAGTTTTCAATTACTTAGATTCTCTTTTATTATAAAACGGTTAAGGTTTTTCGCTTTATACTCCGTTTCTTCTTATGAATTTCAGTTAGACAAGCTCTAAAATAAAGTATTTAAACAATCTCAAATACGCCCAAGCAAGCTAACATTCATTATGATTTCAATTGCATATTTATTTGCAAAAAATTGTGAGCGAAAATTACTGGGAACATGCATTATTAAAACATTTTGAACTTCACACGTTGTCTCAGTTAATAATAGAGCTTTGTTATAGGTATATACTTCCACTATTTTAATAACGACTGTTCTAAAATCAAATTCCAAACAGTACTTTTATAATTTTACGTAGATTTAAAGAAAATTGCATTTTCAAATGTTCAACCAAACTCAACCAAACCCACTTTTCCTTTTCTGGTAAAAACCGCTGAGTTCTAGCTACAGTTTAATAGTTTTCATTATATCAAAAATGCATTATTTTTGTAAAAAATTGAAATCAAGGGCAGAGCATAGTTGACATTACATTTTTCCACCTTTTAATACGGAAGGTTTATTAATGTTCTTTTGAACGTACACTCTTTGGTATTTATTTTTTGAAGATTATCTCTTTCAAACGTTGGCCGCGTCTACAACTTAGCTGGTCCGTCTGTTGAGACCTTTTCGATGAGTCGTTCAAGTAATGCGACGCCTTGTTAAAACCAAATGTCGCCGATATCAATTCAATTCCAGGTATGAAATAGTCGGTTATCATGGCACGACAACAGTCATCATTGACGTTAACGTTCTTTATGAAATAAATTTTAAAGAAAAATCCACGGCTGAACAAAATTTGGCTGTGAATGTCGAGCGGCTTCAGTTCTTGTACAAGTTGTATTTTGTACGCTTTCAATTTAAGACCTTAAGTCTTTGCGTGATGAAATGCCAAGCAATACTGAACAAAAATAACATCACAGCTTGACACAACTCACGCGTGATCTATCAAAAAAGGCTGTTGAGGAAAGTACTACTTATAAGCATTAGCTAAATTATAGCACATTTAAAATATATTTTAATAAGCTTTCCAAAATACAGTTCAAGATATATACATGAGCATAAATACAAATATTTCATTCGCAATTTTCACTCCTCTTGTCTAGAAGAATGCAGGGTATCAAGAGAAGATAAAGAAACGTTAGGAACATTAGTCTTCTCTTGGGGAAGCGAGAAATTTCACCGAGATTATTCTCCGAACTCTTCAGCATTGACTAAGTTCATTATGTTTAAATCAACCATACTTTAACTTTTTTTTATGCACAGCACCTTAAGAAGACAAGAAATAATATTATGTGATGTGGCTATTTACCGGACTTATGATTTTAAGCATTTTCTCAATGAACTACAAACGCTAATAACATATTTGATTTACTTATCGGTTAGCCTTCGATAACCACTATGGCAACTTTCCTGCATATATTTGCAGATTTCAAAAATTAACAACATGCGATAGCTTTGTTCTTTATGAACTCCAACACCAATACAAATAAAATATTTTTTTTTTATTTTTAGCTTTACATAGAAGGTTATACATGATGTGAAAGTCATTATACTCCCCATGACTCAAGTTTCCCATTCACACTCCAGATAGACTAGCTTCTTTTCAATATTAATTATTGTACCCTGAATAGGGTATATTAAGTTTGTAACACCCAGAAAGAAGCGTCGGAGACTCTATTAAGTATATATTATATATAAATGATCAGTATGTTGAGCTGAGTTCATTTAGTCATGTCCTTCTGTCTGTCTGTCCGTCCATCTGTCTGTATATATACGAACTAGTTCCTCAGTTTTTAAGATTTCGTTTTGAAATTTTGTAAATGTAATTTTCTCTTCAAGAAGCTGCAGAAGCTGCTCATTTTTCGGAACTGCCGATATCGGACCACTATAACATATAGCTGCCATTCAAACTGAACGATCGGAATCAAGTTCTTTTATGGAAAACTTTCACATTTGACAATGTATCTTCACAAAATTTGAGAGAGGTTACTTTCTAAGATAATAGGGTAATCTTCTTAAGTTAATCTCCGAAAAATTTGTTCAGATCGGATTACTATAGCACATAGCTTCCATACAAACTGAACATATAGTTACTAAATGAAATGCATCTAAATCAGATAAATTTCTTTTTCTAGGGAAATACTATACAACGTATGCATCGATGTGCATTAATTAAATTTTTTCTAACTATGTAGAATCAGGTATAGACTATAATACACAGTCATTTCTCCCATTATTCATTGTTATAATTTCTTCCATTTTCTGATTTCAAACATTGCATCTGTATTATCAAGAAACTGCATATGTTAAAGTAGGTTTAACAATAGCGCTGTTATGGCATCCTTTTCCAAAAGTGTGCGCATATATACAAGATACCATCACAACGCGCTCTATTATAGCATCATGCTGGTTGTAAAGCGGGTATGGACTTATCATACTGAAGGATATTGCCATTTGCCTCTTGGAAAGCAGTTGACCATGTTTATTTATTTATAATCGTAAAAATGTGTGTGAATGTAAGCGCAAATTACAATGTAGCGCTTTTTCCGTCACAATGCGTATGGTTTACATATGCATGTGTTACGTCGATTTCTCTCTTGCGTGTTCTTAATTTATTGACTCAGTGAGTGCTCGCATACATATATGTATAGTTACCAGTATGTGGTTGAAAGTTCATCTTTGCATTTACTGGTATTTCTTTAGGCTATATTTTTCCATGCACATTAACTCCGACAATTTCAGTAGTAAAAGTATTTATTTAGAGCAGTGGTGTAAAACCGCAGAAATACAATGTTCACAAATTGTACTGTGCATGAATGTAAATTGTGTACATGTATAAAATGAAAGGTAATAAAGAAAAGTCCTCACAATCTCCAAAAATAACAGCACAACATTGTGTCATTAGTGACGAATATATTGTTGGCGCCTTGGACACTTTTGTCTCAGCAATAATTTTATTAAGTAATAATAGGTCAGGATGATAGTAAACTGTTTTTCGTTATTCACTTCCAACTTTTTTCATGGTGTGCTTAAGCTTTCGTTATAATAGGTATTCAAATAACTTTTTCGAAATGATGCAACATGGCCTAACCACGTCTATAGGTCAGTATCTTTTATTAGCAACTGCTTATTCTTTCCATTTGTCCGCTTCTGGTGGTCGATACTTAATTTAAAATAAAATAATTGAGCATTCTATATTTCTGAAATGATGAATTCTTTCATTATTTTGTATAAATTTTGTGTAAAATTTGAAAATATTTGGATTCAGATGGTATTAAATCAGCGAAAAATTATACCAAAACATTTTCAAAGTAGTTTAAATAAGTATTTTATGGCTTTTTTAATTGTTACTCACGAACTACTCAAATCTGTTGACCTAGTAAATATAAAGTTTTCCGACGAATAAGTGAATATTGAACTCTTACGTTACTGCTCGCAGTCACTCATTTCAAATCACTTTGCAGTTCTACAAATTAAAATTGAACAATTTCAAAATAAAGTTCGGCAGGGAATTTCTACCTCACTTGAATAGCCAAAGTGGAAACTGCAAAGACCAAAGCAACGAAACTTTAACATAACAGCGTGCGCAACAAAACGAAATATTGCTTCTTGCAATGGCTGTTGCAGCAAATTTAACTAAGGTACATCCCAGTTAAGCAAATTCACCTTTTTATTTGTTAAAGAAACAGAAATAAAACTTTTCCGTTTATGATAGAAGCCGTCGATTTTGTATAATATTTGCCTACATACATGTTTCTCCTTTTTATGTGAAATAATATAATTTGTTGTGCAACAAAAGAATATTGATATTATTACCTAATGTTGATTGGACATCGGACATCGACGATTACCAATTATTACCTAACATTCTAAATAAGAATATAATTCCGTCAAAATGAAAATCAATGGAAAATTACTGCCATAATTTCCAATGTAAGCTAGGGGCAAACCAACAATTACGAACGCTGTCCAAGCCAGTACACACACTGAGCTGACAGCTAGGCCAAGTAGTGGAAATAAAGTCTAGGAAAGGAGTATAATGTCTTCAGTCAAAAGTTTTTAGCAAAAATAGAATATAAAAGTTTAAGAAAGGGCTAAGTTCCGAATTTTATACATATGTGTAGGAGTGACCTATTAACAACAGTACAATTACGCTGAAATGCAGCCCTACAGACTTAACGCTCGCAACTAAAACTGGACGAAACTAGGACGTGACGCTGACTCGACCGAAGACAAACGGACAGTTGCTATTAAACATTGAATAAAGATACTTCGAAATGTTAAGAACCTACATATGTATTGTATATATATCCGAATATCTTATATATTATTGTGTCACAAAGTAATAAAATACTCTTATTGTTTCATCAATCATACTCGTAGGAAGCGAGGTTAGCTGGAAGTTCGAAAATCCTGATTATAGTTATATGGCAGCTAGGTAAAGCCCAATTGCATCTAATTTAGGCACAAAGATGTACTGTTATGAGTAAAACACGTCCGGTAATTTTCTCTATTATAGTCCGATTTCGACCATTTTCGTACGGTGAGATATGAATTTGAGCAGGATACTACGTGTAAAATTTATCGTTCATTGGGTTTATGTGATATGTGATTTCACCAAAAAGTGGGCGATGTCACGCCTGTCGTCCAATTTTCACACCGGCTCTCATGAAGTCCTCTCATATCATTTCAGAGGTAAAATTTGATGTCTCTGACAATGATTGGTTTATTGTACATTTAGTAGTTTTGAACAAAACCATTATATGGAGAGAGAGCGGGAATATTTTCCGGTTTCATAGATTTTCAATTAGGCATTTTTATAATATTTGGTTATTGTAACTTTAATGGCTTTGGAGATAGACATTAAGCATATGAGACGACGAAATTTATGTATACTTACTATCTCTTGTATCTGGACACTGTTCGAAAATCGGGATTTTGGTTATAGGGGGCTTGGTCAAATTAGGCACAAAGATATTCTGTTATAAGCAAAAAATACCTTCTCGTTTTCACTAAGATAACTCAAATATTTGCTAACATATGCGGTAAAAAGTAAACCGGAAAATCGAAAAACTAGTTTTTGGTTGCTGCTTTACTTGCATACCGGGAATTGAAAGATTCAGATTGAACTCAAAGTTTTTGCCTTTGGAAAGAAGGTGTGGTTGTAATCCGATTTCGCATATTTTGGCACTGAAATATAGTAATGTTAAGATAATATTACACAAAAAATCTTTTCAAAACCGGTGGAGTAAGGCTGAGATATTGGTTATCACCTAATATGCCTTGCCCATCACTCTATTTTGACCCCGGCTCATACAAATCCCTCTCGTACCACGTCGGTTGTAAAATTTAATGTGTCGTGCGTATTATTTATTGATTTATCACACTTATAATAATTTTTAATGGAAATGCTATCTGATTTCAAACACAGACAACAGTGCCAATAGTGGTGTATAAGGAATTTGTCCTAGGCGAATTGCGTTATTGTATCTTAGGTGGTTTAATAGACATGTGCCTTAAGCCTTTTAAAAGGCGAGGTCACGAATATTTTTTTGAATTCTAAATTCGTTATTGCCCCTTGCTTGCGCTCATATGCTAAATTACAGTTTTATATTTTCATTTGCGGCTTACTATTGCAATCCCGATTAGCCACACCTACTACTCCTCCTTTAGTTAAAATTGTAACAATTAAGTTTATTTTAGTCATCAATTTTAATTATATATAATCAATCTGCTGAAGAGTATTTAGGTAAGGAAAATCAAATAAACTTTCCCACCGTGTTTCTTTTATTTTAGCCCTTTGTCTTAAGGAAGGGGCAAATAGGCAATGAAATAGAGAGAATATTTATCTATTTATATACAAAGGGCATTATTCAATTGATGACCACTAATCGCTTCTTGACAATTTTTAATATATATGCAAATTAGCGTAAATTTCTATCATTACACATAGTGTCCTTATATTTACCGGTGCACTTCTTTGTCTAATGAGGTGTGCACATCTTTTCCTGATTATGTTGTTGCTGGTTTATAGCGGTATATATATTCAGTAATTGTTTGTCTGTTCCTTGGCTCTATTAGTATGGACTAATGACTTGTGACACGCGCGGAATTCGAAGCGTTTAATTAAACAGAATTTTAATTAAACGGAGTTTGATTGCAGTAATGTCGTGTTCCTCTGTCAGGGTTTGTAAGCAATGCGTATTAGTTGAAAATCAATCGTTTAACGAAGTAAGAGTTTGAAGGCATGTTAATTAGTTTGCTGCTATGAATTTCGTTGAACGTTATATCTATTTTATTTACTGCTAGAAAGTCATGACTATTCAATTTTCGTACAATTAAAAATTATTGTTTACATTATGCGCTTGTTTTATTTGTTCGACAACCAAGAATTTTTGACAAATTGCAGTTATTAAAAAACCGTTATTGTATTTAGCAAAAGCCTTGTTAAATATGAAGTTAATAATATGTTAAAATGTTAAGAGCTGTACTAGTGTGACACTTTCAAAAAATCGACTTTTTTTGCTTTTTTGATAGTTTATATTGATTTTTGATAGTCTATATTTCAACGAGAAACTGATCGATCGGCTTCAAATTGAAGCTGAGTATTCTTGAATATATGCAATGACCTACTATTTTTTTAATTGGTTGAAAATTAACAATTTGGCATTAAAAAAACGACATTTTTTACGTAAAAATAGGACACTTTCTTCATAACTACGCCATTAATTTTTAATATTTTTCAAAAGTCGTAAGTCTTTGTATAAGAAATGCCTTCAACTTTAATAACTTTTTTGAATTTTTTTTTGTTTCAGCTACTCATTCGCTCTGAATCATATCAGCAGAAGGGGAGCTTTTTTTGCCACCTCCGAAGACGGCACATAACTCCGTTATTTTTCAACATTTTTATGAAAATAAAATCTTATAATATCTTATTATGTCCAAAGAAATTCGAAACATTCGAACTAGTATTTTCATTTAAAACAAATTTATGAAAATCGCCGAATTATTCATGGATTACACAGGTATAGCATACAAACTTCTAAGAACTGCCTGTTGAAACTTATCAATGTCATGAATATTATATGGAAGATAAATGAATATGCAAAACGATTTTAAAAAATGCAGCTGCGTTTCCAATTAAAAACGTCATATTAATATATTATTATTATTATATTATTTATTTCCAATAAAGTTCTGTAATTTTTTTATTTGATTTAGGCTTCATTTAATTAATACCGTCGTTCTGTGGTTGATATTTCATACAAAAGCTCTTATTATTATTATTTTCATTGCTTTGAAGTTGAGCAATCAAATGAATCAATTAGTTTTTTATATAATATCTGTCTATACGTCTATGGGTCTGCTCGTGGAAGCAGCTTCAGCAAAATTGAATCACCTATCGCACGGTGCGCAACACACCTGTGCAACACACAACCGAGGAAAACTGGGTTAAACGGGGTCGATTGGCAAAACTAACTGATTTAACCTTGAAAAAAAGATAAACAAGTATGTATATACAAGTTTAACAGGCGCATTTGTTATCTACTATGAACAACTAAACTTACCATAAAAAACTTTGCCGTATAATAATTATACGGTAATTATACATATATGGGAAGGATCCAAAATTTTAGTTTTACAATATGCATTCACAAAATGAAAAACAATCGACAGTTCAAAGCTTTATTGTCAAACGTCTCTGTCATTCCTTTGCCTTTTCTTCAAGCTGGGGTGTTCGGCTTTTTACATTTGGTGCTACATCAGCTCGAGTTTGCATTTGAATTGAACACACAAAGTGTTCAATGAAATTCAAATGAAAGACGGAGCGATGTGAAAAGTTAGTCTTTTATTTTTTTAGCCCAGCTTGTGAAGCATTCAAACAATGAATTTCAGGGTTTTCGAAATGCGGGGAGTATACGCAATATTCAATGATATCTGTCAAGAAAGTTTGCATTAAAATTGCAACATTTCACAAAGAGTTTTTACTTACACCTACTTCGAAATTCCAGAACTTCGACAATGCACATATGAAATTTTAGCTGTTGTCGGCTTCATTACGCAACTTGATTCCATATAAGGTTTTTCCTAAAAACAAGTTTCGTTTGAAATTATTTTTGTACACAAAAGATATAAAATTACAAACCGGTTGACGGCGCAAGTGATAACTTGAACAGAAGACTCTTTTCACGAAAAAATATTATATTTGAATTAACTACCGACATAGATCTCCAAAGGCAGAGGATGCGGTTCGAATAATTAAAGTGGCAATGTGGCACAAAACCTCAAAGTTTATTTAGACAACAGAAATAAGATTGCGAAACCATACAAAAGTTCCAACTGTACAAGAGAACACGCAATATTAAAAGCTTAAGTAAATAAAAAAAATTATTGTATGTATGGTGTATTAGTCAGTTATATTGCGAATATCCAATAAAGCTTTGTTGCACATTATTTCAAAATGTCCTAAAACGCTTGAAACGCCCTTATGATAGGTTGCTACAAATTTTATCGATGAATCAGTTTTCATTGCAATTTCAAAATCGCGTCTGTTATTCTCAGAAGATTTGCATATTTCTAAAGCGATTGGTGAATAATTTTTTCACGATCTTAATTTAGTGCATTTTAATAAAAATTCGAATACAAGTGAGTGCAAACATTGCAAATTTAAAATGAAAGGAAAACATTAAGCAAATTTGGCAAGACACATATGGAGAAAGAATGCCGACGTTGATTTGGCGAAATTTCGATAAAAAAACGCAAGAAATATTCCAACAAACTGGTATAGGACAAAGGATTCCGCAAAATACTAATTGAACCTTTCTGCAAAGCTGTTGGTATTTCTATCAACAGCCAAAATATGAAAGAAAAAATTTAAAAAATTCCAGATAAACTGCGATCTTGCATTATGCGAAACTTTCTATATAATAATATACTGTATTTATGTTTATTTGTGCATTGTATTTTCTTACGGCAGCCTACTTTCCATAAATTTTGACTGCGTTAGTCGTTTTGATAGGTCCATAATTGGAATCAATGGAAACTTGACCAAATGGAAAAACAATTGTAGACATGATTTATTGTTTTGACAATATCAAACGCCTATCACCAAAAGGAGATGTTTTGCAATTTTGGCAAAATTATCCTGAGATAGAGTTAAAGAGTTTGGCTGAAATTCTCCTAGCTGTACCTGCAACTGAAATGTTGGTCGAAAGAGCATTTTCAACTTTAAAATTTATCAGACTTAAGAGCAAGTATAGACAGAGAATTATTACAAGACATTATTTTAATATTCTTAAATTCTGTCTAATTAAGCACGTCGTACAACATGTAAACAATTTTACTAACATAAAGGTAAATCGATGGAGTTTAATCTATGAAATGTGCCTTTAGCGGCTTATTATATTCACATTTTATATGCCTTTTATTCATCTACTAATTTCATTTTACGTTAGAATTGGGTCTCAGTAAAATTATGTATTATTATATTAATAATAAGTGTCAGTATTGTCATGCTGCATATGTATGTATATATTATAACAAATATTTTTATGTTTCACACTAGGTGTGGTAAATGTATCCGTTTTTGTAATTAAATTGAACAACTTAAAATATAAAGTATACATATTTGCAAAAATGTCCTCAGAAAATAAACAACGCGGTTAAAAAGAAGTAGAAATATTTTTTTCATTTTATGCAAATTGCAGATTACGTTTTAAATTTAGCCTCACACAGTGTTGGATGGTGTCAAGGGAACTAACTTTGATCTCTACTTCCGTAAAGCTTTCTGCAAAACATTGCACTCAGTAAGCAAGACCAACCAGATGTAACAAATTTGTGCATTATTTTAGCTTAGCGGCGTCTGCTTATGATGGCAGTGTGGGTTAATTAAAAATTATATTGCAAAGCTTTTAGCTGGCGCGAAACAGAATTAAGCATAATTGTCCGAACCAACACGAATTGTTGCTACGTACATAGAATCATAGTTATAAAATTTTAAATTCCACAATAAAAGCAAGTAAGGAAAGGCTAAACTCAGGTGCAACCAAAAATTTTATATTCTTGCAACTTAAAAAAATTAAAGTCAGGGAACTGCTTTAAGGTGTAAAATAAACATACAGAGTAAAGTCAGTCGGAATTTGGAAAATCCTGATATTAGTCATATAGGGGCTAAGCCAATTTTTGGCTCAAATTTATATATTTTAAGCATAAAGACACACCGTTAAGAGTAAAACACGCTCTTCATTGGTATAACTCACATAATGGCCGATATATGCGGTACATAGCCACCCAGAAATTCGAAAATATTTATATTAAGTATATGGGGGCTAAGACAAGTATTGATCCGATTCAACCTATTTTTGACATACATATAGTACATTATAAGGGAATGATTATCCCTTAATTTCAGTTATACATATCACAAAATGAACCGACATTTTCGATCAAAAATCAACTATAGGCACCGGGTTATAAATATTCGGTACCTAGGGGCTATATTATTGGTTTTAGTGAATTTTTGGTCATAGGATGACAAACACTAAGGCATTATTCGTGCAAAGTTTTATCTCGTTATATTAATTGCTTTTTGATTTGTGTACTGGAAACTGAACGAATCAAGTGGAATTTACAACTGTGCTATATGGGAAGTAGACATGGTTGTTGTCCGATTTCGGATATTTTCGCACTGTCATATAGGACCATAAGAAGATTGCGACGTACAAAATTTAGTCGAATACGCCGGTAAGGTCATATCTCGGGTTATTTTATTAAAAAGTGAGTAATGCTACGATTTTTCTTCAATTTTCACACTGGCTCCCATTAAACCCTCTCATACCATCTCGGAAGTATCTGCCGTTAGCGGGGTTATCTTCTAATTTTGTCCATTTCAACGCCGATGCGTCGGTAGGAATTCTTATATTATTTGGGGTAGATAAATTTAGCTGTTGTAACTTTAGCAGTTTAGGAGATATAAGCAATAAACTTTTTATAAGGTGCGACCAAGCCCATTTTTCTAAAAGTTTGTGCCCATAGCTGCTCCTTGTTACTGAAACTACGTGTGACAAGGTATAGTTTTACATCTTAATTAAGTGCTTAGTTATTGCATTTTAAAAGTTGTCTGTTAATGGCATTTGTGGACGTGACAGTGATCCCATAACGCCTATCTAAGACTTCGTCTTATTTTTATCTCTTTTACTAGAGACGAAATTTTATCAAGATAACTCTATTTCTACTTAAGTTACAGCTTGCACGGTCGGACGGACCATTCAACGGACAGACAGTCACTCGAATTTCAACTCGCCTTATCATTCTGCCTAATTACTATATACATGTACATTCAAATTTAACCCTGTATCTATTTCTATTGGTTAGATTTATGAGATATGTACAACCGTTAGGTGAACAAACCTTTTATAGAGAACTAATCCTAGTATCCAGCGCGCTCTGATGGCGTCATCTATATGTCTACTAGCGCATTAGAATTTGCTATATTTGCAATCTTTATTGATTGTCTAGTGAGAATTTCATGACATTTCATGGATTGGAAGTGAAATTATTGTGTTTTAAGTGTCAGTATGTTTGTGTTATCGGTGTGAAAATTAAAAAAAAAAAAAAAAATCAATATTAAATTTTGTTTTAAAATTGATAAAATTTTTTGCAATTGATGAAACAGGTTTATGGCGATGATTGTCTATTCCGTAGCAGAGTGCACAAGTGGTTTCAATCTTTTTCAAAGTGGTTTATGAGGACATAAATGACGATCAACATGTGGGCCAATCAAAATCCGTGATCACTGGATATTCCATCGAAACGTGCGTTAATTCATCAAAAAATCAGTCGAAATCGTCACTGAAATTCAGGGAAATGGAATTAAACATCTCCAAAACATCGATTTATCGCATTTTGACCGAACATTTGGGCTTACGAAAGGTGTGTGCATGGTCCCAAAATGATCCCGAAACGAAGCGTCAGAGTGCTGAATGGAACGCACCGGACGAACCGAAAATTAAAAAATCGCGCATTTAGAAGTCAAAAATGAAAACAATGCTGTTGCACGATAATGCGTCGTCTCATCGATCGACGCTTGTGACCGACTAATAGACCAAAAATAACAATTTAACCATTAAACACTCCCGGTGTTCACCTGATATGACACCGTGTGACTTCTTCCTTTTAAGAAATGCATTTGTCCATGAAGGGAAGTGTTATGCAGACGTAGAGGTCATTCAAAAGGCATACTGACAGCCATACCGGCCAACGAGCTACACCACTCGTTCGACATGCTTTTGTACCATGCAAAAAGCTGTATTGAAGCTGACGGAGACTATTTTGAATAAAATAAATTGATTTTGCCGAAAAACCATTTGTTCGGTTTTTTTTAAGTGCTGTTTACTTTGAAACGCTCCTTGAACTCTGTAGCAGCAGGTAGCAAGTGGGCGGGGTAACACCTAGTCTACAACCATGCCTTATTCACACAATTTTAAATTCCATCTGATTTTTTCCTTTCGTGTGTACAAATGAAGAAGCAATTAATGTACCAGCATAAAATTTGGGGCGAGTAATGCCTTGGAAGTATTCCTCTTTATGACCAATATTTTTCAAATCCTAACTAGATACCGAATATTTGGATCCCAGTACCTATAGCTGACTTTTTACCAAAAATATCGGTTAATAAGTGAGATATATAATTAAAATTCAGAAGATATCATTTTCGGATAGTAGTATGTCTTTGTGTCATTATACTTGTATTGGGGACCTGGGCACACTAGAAATATCTTACAGGTAATGATAAATGTATTGATATTTGCCATATTTTAGAAGAACATACATATTTTCTATTTCTTCCACACTTGCAACATTTCACCTTAAACGTGATTGTAGACACAGATATACATAAATGCGCCTACGTGTGTACAAATTTTAAAAAGTATATATCATAATGCAATTACTGAAGCTTTTAACACACTTTTATGAAGTGAATTGATTTTGATTGATATTATGTGATAAAAGGTTACGCACGAACTTATGTAATAATGAGTTAATTGCATTATATTGTGTTTAAATGTTTCTTTGAAATTTCGTGGCTGAAGTGCCAATAGGAGTTATGGTAAAAGCCAATTAACGCAAATGTATGTAAGCCTGATATACAGAGCTTGATTTGATTCTATTAAATTAAATTAAAAGCGTATTGCGTAAATTTTTAGTTGCTTTAGTTGCAAGCGTAAAAAGATTTTTAAGAAAAACAAGTAAGGAAGAGCTAAATTTGGGTGTAACAGAACATTTCATACTGTCGGAGTTTGCAAAGATCAAAGTCGGAGGCATAATTTCATGTATCGAAAACAGTTTGTCTTAAAAAATGATGATAATAGGAAGGCATCAACAAGAGGGTCGGAAATCATCAAATAAAAGATATCAGATTTTGATCAAACTCTCGACAAATTTCATTAATATTTAGCGCTAAGCTCTAACCGATAGATGATTTAGAGGAAGTTTGCAATTTTTATGTCGGGTATATGGACATACATCTATTTAATCCGTTTTGACATTATAATATGTTAATTCTAGGAAAAACTTATAACTTATTAAGAAAACTCACAAATTAAGCCGGATCTTTAAAAAATCTATATTATTTACATACTATATATCAGACATACGCACTGGGGTTCACACAGCCGTAGCATCCATTTATCTCAATTGTGAACTTTAGTGCTTCTGACGTATTAATTTTGTGAGGTACATTTAGTAGGTGGGAACATAACCGTTGTGGGAGTATTTGGCGCTATTATCATCCGAATCCAAACATTTTCACACTGTCGTCAGAAGCGACAAAAATATTCATATAAGACATGTTTGGTGAATAAAGCATAACCGTTTTGTGAGATATTTGCATTAAACCTATTAGTGCACGAGGTCGCGGTTCCCTATGACTCCCAATGACTCTAACTACTGCTATCTCCTGTACCGCAAACATTAGTAAGTGCACTATTGTGTTTTAATGTGGTGCTTAGGTATAGAAATTTGTCTCTGAGATAATATTTGTACGTGGCAATGTTTTAACACGATATCTCAATTATTGCACTAGTTATCCCTTGCATAGACTGACGAACGGGCGGGCATAAATTAGGTGCCGTAAAAATAGTAATAAATAACTCCCTGCATTATGTGTATTTTTGTTAAAATAATATAATAACTCAAAAACAGTTTTACGACAGTTTTATGTTCGGTTATATTTGCTTTTATATAAGTACTTTGATTTTGATATATTTTAATTACATATTCTTGCTATTCGTATAAATTAAACACAGATATGTTCGTGTTTGGAAGAGCTATAAAGCGATTTAATTTCTTTTATTGCTTTTAATATCACAATGTTAAGCTATGTGTACCTATTTGACAGCATAAATTACTCACAAATAGTAAAAATAAATCTTAGGTAGACTTACGAACGAAAGTCATCAAGTTAGTCAGAAACTTTTATTTACGACAAACACATCACAAAATCAAGTACAATTTACGCCATTTTTATGAGTTTCTTATTAACTTCATTTATAAGTTATAGTTTAAATTCGAAAAAGAGTGGAGATTTCCCTTAAATGATTACATAATTGTACAGATATACAGTTATTTAATTTTGATATACTAACCTAGTTATTTTGAACATACAGATTTTGTACATACAAAAATTGTCAGAAAAAGGTTTGTTAGACATCTCATCGTTTATGTTCAATTAGTTGAATCAACAGGCAGCCAGATCTTAATTAAGTGCTTAGTTATTGCATTTTAAAAGTTGTCTGTTAATGGCATTTGTGGACGTGACAGTGATCCCATAACGCCTATCTAAGACTTCGTCTTATTTTTATCTCTTTTACTAGAGACGAAATTTTATCAAGATAACTCTATTTCTACTTAAGTTACAGCTTGCACGGTCGGACGGACCATTCAACGGACAGACAGTCACTCGAATTTCAACTCGCCTTATCATTCTGCCTAATTACTATATACATGTACATTCAAATTTAACCCTGTATCTATTTCTATTGGTTAGATTTATGAGATATGTACAACCGTTAGGTGAACAAACCTTTTATAGAGAACTAATCCTAGTATCCAGCGCGCTCTGATGGCGTCATCTATATGTCTACTAGCGCATTAGAATTTGCTATATTTGCAATCTTTATTGATTGTCTAGTGAGAATTTCATGACATTTCATGGATTGGAAGTGAAATTATTGTGTTTTAAGTGTCAGTATGTTTGTGTTATCGGTGTGAAAATTAAAAAAAAAAAAAAAAATCAATATTAAATTTTGTTTTAAAATTGATAAAATTTTTTGCAATTGATGAAACAGGTTTATGGCGATGATTGTCTATTCCGTAGCAGAGTGCACAAGTGGTTTCAATCTTTTTCAAAGTGGTCGTGAGGACATAAATGACGATCAACATGTGGGCCAATCAAAATCCGTGATCACTGGATATTCCATCGAAACGTGCGTTAATTCATCAAAAAATCAGTCGAAATCGTCACTGAAATTCAGGGAAATGGAATTAAACATCTCCAAAACATCGATTTATCGCATTTTGACCGAACATTTGGGCTTACGAAAGGTGTGTGCATGGTCCCAAAATGATCCCGAAACGAAGCGTCAGAGTGCTGAATGGAACGCACCGGACGAACCGAAAATTAAAAAATCGCGCATTTAGAAGTCAAAAATGAAAACAATGCTGTTGCACGATAATGCGTCGTCTCATCGATCGACGCTTGTGACCGACTAATAGACCAAAAATAACAATTTAACCATTAAACACTCCCGGTGTTCACCTGATATGACACCGTGTGACTTCTTCCTTTTAAGAAATGCATTTGTCCATGAAGGGAAGTGTTATGCAGACGTAGAGGTCATTCAAAAGGCATACTGACAGCCATACCGGCCAACGAGCTACACCACTCGTTCGACATGCTTTTGTACCATGCAAAAAGCTGTATTGAAGCTGACGGAGACTATTTTGAATAAAATAAATTGATTTTGCCGAAAAACCATTTGTTCGGTTTTTTTTAAGTGCTGTTTACTTTGAAACGCTCCTTGAACTCTGTAGCAGCAGGTAGCAAGTGGGCGGGGTAACACCTAGTCTACAACCATGCCTTATTCACACAATTTTAAATTCCATCTGATTTTTTCCTTTCGTGTGTACAAATGAAGAAGCAATTAATGTACCAGCATAAAATTTGGGGCGAGTAATGCCTTGGAAGTATTCCTCTTTATGACCAATATTTTTCAAATCCTAACTAGATACCGAATATTTGGATCCCAGTACCTATAGCTGACTTTTTACCAAAAATATCGGTTAATAAGTGAGATATATAATTAAAATTCAGAAGATATCATTTTCGGATAGTAGTATGTCTTTGTGTCATTATACTTGTATTGGGGACCTGGGCACACTAGAAATATCTTACAGGTAATGATAAATGTATTGATATTTGCCATATTTTAGAAGAACATACATATTTTCTATTTCTTCCACACTTGCAACATTTCACCTTAAACGTGATTGTAGACACAGATATACATAAATGCGCCTACGTGTGTACAAATTTTAAAAAGTATATATCATAATGCAATTACTGAAGCTTTTAACACACTTTTATGAAGTGAATTGATTTTGATTGATATTATGTGATAAAAGGTTACGCACGAACTTATGTAATAATGAGTTAATTGCATTATATTGTGTTTAAATGTTTCTTTGAAATTTCGTGGCTGAAGTGCCAATAGGAGTTATGGTAAAAGCCAATTAACGCAAATGTATGTAAGCCTGATATACAGAGCTTGATTTGATTCTATTAAATTAAATTAAAAGCGTATTGCGTAAATTTTTAGTTGCTTTAGTTGCAAGCGTAAAAAGATTTTTAAGAAAAACAAGTAAGGAAGAGCTAAATTTGGGTGTAACAGAACATTTCATACTGTCGGAGTTTGCAAAGATCAAAGTCGGAGGCATAATTTCATGTATCGAAAACAGTTTGTCTTAAAAAATGATGATAATAGGAAGGCATCAACAAGAGGGTCGGAAATCATCAAATAAAAGATATCAGATTTTGATCAAACTCTCGACAAATTTCATTAATATTTAGCGCTAAGCTCTAACCGATAGATGATTTAGAGGAAGTTTGCAATTTTTATGTCGGGTATATGGACATACATCTATTTAATCCGTTTTGACATTATAATATGTTAATTCTAGGAAAAACTTATAACTTATTAAGAAAACTCACAAATTAAGCCGGATCTTTAAAAAATCTATATTATTTACATACTATATATCAGACATACGCACTGGGGTTCACACAGCCGTAGCATCCATTTATCTCAATTGTGAACTTTAGTGCTTCTGACGTATTAATTTTGTGAGGTACATTTAGTAGGTGGGAACATAACCGTTGTGGGAGTATTTGGCGCTATTATCATCCGAATCCAAACATTTTCACACTGTCGTCAGAAGCGACAAAAATATTCATATAAGACATGTTTGGTGAATAAAGCATAACCGTTTTGTGAGATATTTGCATTAAACCTATTAGTGCACGAGGTCGCGGTTCCCTATGACTCCCAATGACTCTAACTACTGCTATCTCCTGTACCGCAAACATTAGTAAGTGCACTATTGTGTTTTAATGTGGTGCTTAGGTATAGAAATTTGTCTCTGAGATAATATTTGTACGTGGCAATGTTTTAACACGATATCTCAATTATTGCACTAGTTATCCCTTGCATAGACTGACGAACGGGCGGGCATAAATTAGGTGCCGTAAAAATAGTAATAAATAACTCCCTGCATTATGTGTATTTTTGTTAAAATAATATAATAACTCAAAAACAGTTTTACGACAGTTTTATGTTCGGTTATATTTGCTTTTATATAAGTACTTTGATTTTGATATATTTTAATTACATATTCTTGCTATTCGTATAAATTAAACACAGATATGTTCGTGTTTGGAAGAGCTATAAAGCGATTTAATTTCTTTTATTGCTTTTAATATCACAATGTTAAGCTATGTGTACCTATTTGACAGCATAAATTACTCACAAATAGTAAAAATAAATCTTAGGTAGACTTACGAACGAAAGTCATCAAGTTAGTCAGAAACTTTTATTTACGACAAACACATCACAAAATCAAGTACAATTTACGCCATTTTTATGAGTTTCTTATTAACTTCATTTATAAGTTATAGTTTAAATTCGAAAAAGAGTGGAGATTTCCCTTAAATGATTACATAATTGTACAGATATACAGTTATTTAATTTTGATATACTAACCTAGTTATTTTGAACATACAGATTTTGTACATACAAAAATTGTCAGAAAAAGGTTTGTTAGACATCTCATCGTTTATGTTCAATTAGTTGAATCAACAGGCAGCCAGAAAATGCTATAAGGGATAAGTGCAAATAATAAAATAAGCAACTTTGCTAATCTATTATAAGGTGAAGGTGTTACTTGGTATATAAATATGGTTATGTCGCTGGCCAATAAAAAAAATATATGTGCAGCTTAAAAAGCTATAAACATTTGGTGTTTACTATGCATATTCACAAAATGTATGAAACTCTGTATCGACAAGCAAAAATTCAAAGTATATTAATTTATATTAAAATACTGCATAGTATTGAAATAAATGCTGGTGGAACCACACCAATATTTTTCGAGAGGTTGAGTCATTAGTAACAAAAGTAATTCTTTTTTTTTCGAGTTATCCTTAGTTTAATAAGTTTCATACGTACTTATCTATTTATTTGTTTACTAAGAAAGTGTAAAAAATTCCTTCACCAATATACGAGTATCCCCATATTCAGACTTTATTACTTATGCTTCCTTAACTTGATAAATTTTCACAGTCGCGTATTCTCATTCCGAAATAACTATTTTAACTCTTTTTTATGATTATAATATGTTATATTAATACACCATTAAAATTTACTGAAACCCAATACATACGGTATCAGTGAAACGTAGTCTCCAAAAATATTTGGTTAACAAAGGCTTACTTCACGCTTCAGAAAAGATCATATACTCATTGACATTCTTGAATCGTCATATGTTTTACCACAACAACACGAACTATCAAAGCAAAAACGTTGCTGTCATACTTTAAACATTTCCATAAGCAAAACACACCCATTACTATTAAATATTTATGTATACTCCATGTGTACATATTTGCGTTTGCTAGTGCTAATCCAATTATCAGCGTAAGCTTGTGGCTTGTAAGTTTATTTTAAAACAAATCACTTTCCTGCATCTTTCCGCTTAATCATCTCTAATAAACTTACTTACTACATTTGAAGCCATGCTTAGATAACCTCCGCTCCTCCTTACCGCGCAGCCAACTTAGCCTTGTTATGACAATGATTCACATATTCTTAACTCGGTGTCGTAGATAGTTAATTTTGTGGCAAGATATTTGTTGCCTTAGCACATCGGTGTTTAGCTAGTTAAGAAGAGACTAACCTAAATATAAAGCCAGAGTGAAAGGCATAACGACTAGCAATCACAATGAAAATACATACTTGTTTTGTATTATGGTAAACAACCGTTTCAAACAAATGCAACCATATATGGTCACACCCATACGAATCATTCAAAGTGTGTTAAACTTTATGATGTTTTGCCATGCGTAACACACGTTCGATGCCGAAACGTACCGTAACGACACAGCTCTGCTTTAGGCACTTTAATTGATGAACAGTATACTCTTTCAAGATATATATAAAGTTTTCCAATACCTGAAACATAAAAATAGTGCAATTTAATTTAAATAATGTCTTTTATATTTCGGGATATATCAACTCTAATACTTTTTTAATTTTTATTTTTTTTGACACCTAAGCCTCCTTTTCGTAGACAAGGTCACATATATTGAATTCCGGAGGGCTTCCGACAAACCGTTACCATAAGGAAATATTTTTCCAGGTGCAACTTGCACATAATCATGTTAGACTCTTTTGACTACAGTAAGCTTTGGGCTCTACAATTCAATTTTCTGACTTGCCAACAGTTAACAGAATATGATAATGTGACAACGATGTTAATTTCGAATATGCTATGCGAGCTAAAGAAGGTGCTGCGGTTGCATTCTATATACATAAACGTTATAACACTATTTTTCTGTTGCCCCAGCAACTGGCCTTTTCTACAAGTTTTCTATAGTTATATCCTCCACCGGAAATAATTTTCTTTCCTTCTTCGAGCTAATACCGGCTGCCATAATAAGGAAGCCATGGCGAAGAATCTGCGCACAAAGCAAAAATTGATTCTGCTTATTGAGTTAGTGTACGATGTTCTGTTCGCTGTTGGACGCATAAACTTTTATTATTGAAATAGCACGTTGACCGTTTTTCTATTTGACATCTTTTTGCAGAATTTTACTTTAAGTATAATAAATTTTATATATTTATTAGAATAAAAATGTATTCAAATACCAACAGTGAAAGAAAGTGTTTGATACTTGACTTAATTTTCAAGAAAAATTTCAAGATTTGCAGTTTATTTTCATTGCGTTTTGGTTTTAAGTTCAATCACAAACCTGGCCGAATGTAATGGTACATAATCGATATCTAAGATCCATGAATGTGTTTCAGAGAAACAGATAGAACTCGTTATTGACCTTTCCATCATGTAACTAACCATCAACATCGGCAAAAGTTATGAGCACTACCTTGATATTTGAGTATTTTTGGCGTAGTTTTTTTTGGTTCCTAGTCGTATTTTTTATTCCATTCCGATGATTGTTGACTTGTTTACTTGTCAAACTCATAAAAACATGTCTCTTTGGCAGCCACCATACCATCGCATGAATGTGGGATCGGAATCCGTACCATTAAGCATGTCCAAAGAGAACTGTTTACGGTGCTGTTTTTGAAAAAAAATTAGCTTTTCGGGACGCGTTTTATACCCAAGATATTAAAGATGTTCTCCATAACGAGGCATGTCTTCAACGATCTCTCGAAGGCTTTGTAAAACTCGCAGGCTTGAGTTTTTGATAAAACTGAATCACCGAAATTTGGTTAGAATTACAAAATTTGGTAGAAAATACAAAATTTAAGACAAATTCTTTCTTCGATATTTTTATCCATTGCAAAAATCAACGAAACGATCGGGCACATTTTTGACATATTCGTAGTAATTAGGGACAGTCCTACCAACTCAGCAAAATATATTTCATTGAAATATAGTTTACTCGTGGAATTAATAACAATTGCCAGGTGCTTTTTTGTCACAATATATTTTTTCATTGTTAGAAAGCGATTTTGTAAGTGCAAGTATTACATGTTTTATAAAAATTTTATTCTATCATACATACAAGTATGAAGACATGGATCAATTTTTAATAAACTAATATAATTTGAACAGTTATTTGAATGAAAATAAGCTGGTTGAGAGATGACTTTAGAATTTATTCTTGAAGTCAGTGAAAGTCGAAGGAGAAAATTTTATTATTCCCGTAATTAACAATTTCTATGTTGTTAGCGTTTATGTCGCGAAGGCTTATTATGAAACTAGAAGGTTTATTATGAAACTTGTACTTCTAAAAGTTAAAGAATAGTATATATAAAAGTTTGACAGTCATATGGCTAAATACCATTAATTGTCAAACAAGGAAGTTCAACAAAAAGAACTCCAACTGCCACAACACAGTTAACCACAAAAATTTTGCATTAAATCAGTTGTTTCTGTTTTTGTGTTCGCGAGGGATTGTTAGATTAATGTTGGTGAAAATTGCCAACAAAAACAATTATTATGCCCACTTGAACTTTGTCGCTACGCTTTTATTATTTCCTCTTAGAAAATATGCAAATAAATGTTTGCCAACTATCGGGCGACGCTGAGTGACAGAATTCTTTGAGGGGGTTATGTGGAAATTATTCCAGAACAATGACTCGTTTGTTTTTGCTTCGCTTATTAGTCAAGTTGTCTGTGCTGCACAGCGTGTGACAACAAATGGCATGGCTTTTCATTTGAATGTAATCAAATTTTCTGTGGACAGGACAGATCGTTTTTAATTGCACGCGATAAGTTGTCCTACTTGATTTTGGCTTAGCGGAGACATTGTTTTGCTAATGTGAAATTAAAGTGTGTACTGAGGTCATTGCCATTTAAGAAAAGGGGTTCTCCTGTCAACGCGACGATTACTTGAACCACCACGGCGTTTTTCAACTGAAAAAGAAATAAGAAAGAAACGTTTGTATATATACCATATACACATAATTATATTACTACCCATGATTATTCCTGAAGAAAAACGAAGGAACGTGTTGAAAGGAACATTGAGAATGTTTAAAGCAAAGTTAAAATCTAAAATAATAATACAAATTGGTTTCATCTCAAGAGCTCTACTCGTATAACAATTTATTTATGTAAACTCAATTCAGACCGTATCTGTCACAAATTCATTTCATATTTTTCAGGCCATTTGGCATTGAGGCATGTATTCTAGTGTCTGTGAAAGGAAGAGTGGAGAACAAAGTAAAATAAAATTTCCCTGTACGCAGTGCTTAAAACAAAATTCACATACAAGGTGAAGTTCAAAGTAAACAGGAGTTTTTGAATCTAGCCCTGGTGGCGCCATCTACATGTCGACTGGTGCGTTGTAATCTGCTTTCCTTATCCATTGTCCGGTAAGAAAGACAATTTATGACATTTCATTAATCGGAAGTGAAGTTATTGCATTTTAAGTGTCAGTATGTTTGTGTTGTTGATGTGAAAATGAGCTTCGAACAAAGAGCCAATCTTGCACCGGCTTACTGGCGGCCATACTGCCCAACGAGCTAAAACATTTGGTCGATATGCTTTTGGACCGTTTAAAAAGCTGTATTGAAGCAGAACCTCATATAACGGTTGTGTTGAAAACTACTAAATGTACGATAACTCATGAAGCAAATACGCCACATATGTAGCCTATGGACTCTACATAACTGTCATCCGCCTCATACCAACGTATGGTGGGGTGGTATGCTAAGTGTCGTTATCGAAAAAGCAGACCGTTAAAACTCTGGGACAAGTACAAAGGGCCTGCTTGCTGGGAATTACGGGCACAACGAAAAATGCCTCAAAAAAAGCTTTGGAGGTTATTCTCGACATCTCGCTAATGCATATACAAATAAAGTATGAATTAGGGCCAACCTATTTATGATTTTAGGCCTGACTTGGCGGCACCATGGACATAGAATCTTACTCGTCCTTGTTAGGCCATAAACATTCTAATGGATAGCCGAGCGGCAATTAAGACTATTCGCAGCGCCACTAACACATGGCATTGCGTTAGGTTATATGCAGTCAATAACTAGACTTTTAGTGTGTAACTCGGTTAATATCATCTGTGTTCCCGGTTTAATTACTATTGTATATAAAAATATAAGGAAATGAAAAAGCAGATGTGCTGACTCACTCGGGGCAGCTAAAAGTGCAATTCCAAGTGCGAGAGAAGTGAGACAATAGAAACACGCGGACTATGCAGTGAAAATAGGTTAAAATTGATCTCTTATAATAAATTAAATTGCAACATAAAATCGTCTTTAATCCCCACAAATCGAAATGAGTATTAATAATAAAGGTACATGTTATAAGTGATTTTTATGTAATAAAATGTTGTTTTATTATTTTAAAACAATTGTTTTCTAAGTGGTATGTTCCTCTTTATACATCGATTTCAGGTATACAAAAAGTTGTGATCCCTGTCTCGCCCTCAAATGAATCAAGTTTTTTTTATATTAGTTAATGTTTTCTAAGTCTATGCTATTGATTTCAGCTACAAATTTTTGCAACTTTCTTTGTTATTCATGTTATTCTATCAATCAACTTATTAGAAACTTAACAAAAAAACTATTAACTATTAACTTTGCTATGCCCTGGTATGATAGCATTTTAAAGGAGAAACAGCTATCCTGAGCAAATAAAAGACTTAGAATCTGATGTTGAAGTTGAGATAAAAAAATTATTAGACCACATTGCGTCACAATTGTAATTAATAAAGGGAATGTGTCCTTTAATTACCTTTTATCAATATGAATATGTGACTTTGATGGCAGTTCTGGTCAGAGGGAATATAAGCAGAAATTGGAAAATAATAATTTGGAAGACAATATTTTATTTGTCCCGACATATGTATATCCTTGTATAAATGATAATAAAATCGGAAAATGATGAAGAGCACAAACAAATTTGGAAAAACTGCATACCTTCGTCCACCCGCTATTGCCGTGCTGTTCGAATTCAATTTCACAAGTTAGGGTTAATTAAACCCTAAATGCACTAGATTTGCGCTAGATCCTGCAAAGAAATTAACTTCAAAATATTTCAAGTATTACCGTCCTTCCTCAGTCCGTAAAATTTTGAATCACGCTCCCGATGTTATTCGATATGCAACAGTTTCAATTCGAGAGCTCTCATGAGAATCTGCTGAGTCAAGCAATGAGAACGTTAAGATGAATCGACTTCATAATACACATAAGAACTAACGGGTCGCTACAAATAAGCTTACAAATCAACTTGCTAAACCGATTACATTTGAGCTTAGATCCGTTCACCACCAGTCAAAGAAAACAATCAGCGGTTGGAGCCCGAGGAAGACGACGACATGAGTTTCGGTCTCTTTGACTAAACAATTCAACACTAAAGTTGAATTAAATCAATTTCATTAAAACCTGTTTTTGATTTAGGTAAATAATATTCACAAAATTCCTTTTTTCGTTTATCAACTTTTTTAATTTAATATAATTTAAAATTCGTTACCATCGGGTGGTGGCGGAGTGGGAAACGGGAGAGGGAGATTTTAAAAAGCTTTGGTAAAAGTTTGACTTTTATGTAGGCAGTGAAAATATTTTTGGCCGCTGATTCCATACAAGACCGACCGCTGTGCAATGAGCACTAGAGGAATACCACAGGTTTTGGAACAAAAGCAATACAGGTCATGGTACAAAATTAATTTAAAGAATTGTTGATGGTGGAAGGACCGAAATGCTCCAAAAAAGCCAAAGAGAGCTTTGCTACATTGTGGGGTCATCACAATGCACCTAACTTTAAGATCCCAAAAAACCGGAAAACTGAATTTTTGATTCAGTTAAGTTCATTCATATATGATGTATTTTTATTTATGCGAAAGATCAGCTGGACGAGGCAGGATATATTTAACGGCTCCCAATGCTCCAATTTAGGAGACATTGGCAGCTGAGTTGGAAAAGATTTTTTAGATTTTCTAAGATTAGATAAGGCTAAGACCGGAACCACAATGGGTCTTATGATGATCCTCGACAGAATTGGACAAACACCGCAAACATTCCGATGTCCTTAAAGAACCGTTGGATTAAAAAAACAATGTCTAGTTTTGAGTCGATAGCGAACTGGGTATTTATCGGCCTGTACTTCGGATACGTTTGATAGGAAGCAGGCTTACCCAGATGTTGCTTTATCAAGAAGTGGTATATTTCGGTGGCAGCATGCATTTTTGGAGGACCGGGAAGAGGTCGCTGATGAATGAGTAAATACAAAGTGAAAACGATGCTCCCTGTCTTTTTTGACATTAAAGGCATTATCCACCATTAATTTGTTCCTTTTGGACAAACCGTCAATACTAAGTTTTACGTGGAAGTCCTCAAGAGATTGTAACGAACGGTCAATCGGGTCCGACAAAACATCGCAGCCGATTGAAAGTTGCACCACAACAACGCCCCAGCTCACACCGTCTTTACTGTGAACAGCTAACCAAGGCCGGCATCCCAACGCTTCCGCAACCACCCTACAGCCGAGATGTTGCCCGAACTTTTTTTTGTTTCCTTGCCTGAAAGTGCCGATGAAAGGCAAACATTTTGAGACGACAGAGCGGACCAAGCAGCATGTACCTCGGCTCTCAAGGCTATTCCGGAAAATTTCGTCCGAGGCGCCTTCTATCCTTGGATATCGCGCTGACAACGCTGCATCGACGCAAAAGGAGCCTATTTTGAAAGTTTTTAAAGAATATATTTAACGAATCCAAATGCTTCAACCTAAGAGATATTGGGTAGCAGGGCTGGAAAATAATCAGATTTTTTACCAAATCTATTAGTTGTTGGATAAAGTGTAATATGTTTATCACCGGCGAGCACAATGGGTCGAAAGATGACCCGCGACAGATTTAGACAAAAACCGCAAATATGCCAATGTCCTTAAATAACCGTTTGGTTGAAACAACTCTATGTATTATAGTTTTGAGTGGATAGCGAATAGAACTGGCTTAGCGCTTAAGACGATCGTCTGAAAAAGCAAATATGCACATACAATTGTGGTTACAATGCTGCAATGGTTCGTAAAGAGCAAGAAGCCATAAAATAAATTTTAATTCCTTATAATGCCACGAGCAAAATACTTAATTGCATGGCACTGTCCAGACTCACTGTGCCACAATGTAAATATTAGTGAGTAATTACGACCGTAAATCTGACGTTCAGTGAAGTAAGCTGTAAAGAGAAGATGGACATGAGCCACCAAAAGTACAGAGTAGGAAGTGGGGCGCTTTTTAGTTAATTATTACCCGTCTTTCTCATTTACGACAAGTCAGGTATAAGAGGAAGAATTACATTTACAAATTATTTTTGCAATTTGCTACTTATTGCAAATTATTATAAATTTTTCTGAAATTAATAATATGTTAATAATTTAGCATAGGACATATTCCGTTCGAGTAAATCCGTATGTGCACATATTAAATTATTACGCATTCATACTTACATACAGAAAATCTGGGGAAAATTCAAGTCTCAAGATGTAAAAATATTAAGCTAATGTGAAAAAATCTGAATTGTTCACAAGCTGAAGTACGAGAAAACTATGGACAAAATTACTTAACTATGTAAATATATTTGTGATTGAGTTTATTGCAAAATATTTCTTATGATCCGTTATCTAATAAAAAAGTTTTTAATTATTCATATCTCTCATATTGTTACTTAAATTCCATAGTTCTTTTAGAATTTGAAAATCTGAGATATTTGCCTCGTTCCCAAATTTTCGCCGTGTTCTTTTTGTTTCCAAACTTGTATATCTTTCGGCAAACAATTAAACATAAGGCGTAAAAACTTGAAACAACTCATCACCTTTTTTTTAAATTATGTGAAGATCGTTTTTTGTAGCATCAAAGCTGACTTTGGACTTATAATATGATTATAAAATTTTTGATTTGAAATATTATATATTTTACTACTTGAACACTCATTTTAATATAACATGTATTTACAGTATTTTCAGAAAAACACAAATATAAACTACCATAAATATTCATACCGCTTTTTTAATTAATAAGCCTTATTTTTTCATTTGCTTTTAGCACACAAACGACGCAAAACACTCATGTAGTATTCCTTTTTGACAGTTTGTCGGGTTGGAAGGAATTCAGAGTGCACTACGCCTCGATAGTTGGAGAAAACTCTCAACAATACCTTAATTTTTGTTCTGATTTGACGTGGTTTTTAGGGCTTCGGCTGACCTTTGCCTAGATATCCGGCTGATTGATCGTCGGCAACAATAAAATATATTTCATGACATACTGATAGGCGGAAATCATTGTTTCACAGACGTTAATGCGATGCTGTTTTTCGAAAAAAAATAGAGTGATTTTGGAACTAATAGTGTTTTCTTTTAAAATAGTTTTCACTTATCCTGCCGATATGTCAACGACGACTGTAAGTCTTTTGACTGTTAATGATCGATTTTTAAGTACAAATTCCTTTACTTTATTGTTGTGTTGATTATCAGTTGATGTTGACGGCTGTTCTGGACGTCCTTTGTATCACATTATCCACCATCTTTGAATAACTTGTACCAACCAAAACACTTGTACGGGACAAACAAAGGTTTTTTCCAACATTTAGAACGTTTCAGCACCAGGTATTTGATTCCACACACAAAATTTAATGGAACTTCTTTTTTCCACAATCTCACCGATTGTTTCAACGATATGTCGACCAGAGCGAGGTTCATCTTTCACATCGAATTTTCCAGAGCGGAAACAAGCGAACCATTGTTGTGCTACAGGAACTTATACAACATTGTCTCCGTAAGCTTGACAAATTTTATTGGTGGCTTGGGTGGCAGTCTTCCGTGTTTTTTACAAAAATTTCAAAACATAGCGAATTCCTTCATTATTTTCACTCATCTTTGAACAGCTGTAACTTTTTTTCAACTTCCCTGAATTTAAATTTTTTGGATAAATGAAGCTTAAAATTTCGTCTTTCTAACACTATATGGTATGACACAATGTGATTGTAAGTACTGGAGATATACGACTACAGCATCATCTATTGACAAAATACGAAATTTGACTGCCCACTTTTATGAAGTCCACTTAGCTTTAGAACCTGTTTTAAGTAAATACTGTCCTTGTAAGCGTGTGTTCCTATGATATCTTTACTTCAGATATGGAATTCAATTACATAATATTTTCATATACATGAACTCTTTCAGATATATCGTGATTTTACTTAAGATGTTATGCATTTAAATTAAGAAAATGCGTAAATATATACTTTGTGGCAACTTAAAATGTGTGTTAATATTAGTAAATAAAGTATGAAATAAGACAACTCATAGGTTGTATATTTTAAAATTGTTGAATGATATTCGAGTTAGGGAGTTGAATAATATTATCATAAATTATTTTTGTAACTATATACTGTATGCATAGATATGTGATATAATTCATTATGCTATAAAAACACCATAAAATATCGTTCCATATTAGTCTACTATAATGAAATGGTAATGTTTTTTCATCCACATATTAACATATTACACAACAAAAATTAATGGGGTTTGCTAAACGATAATTTGCATAACTGTACACCTTATTACATTTCAGCTATATTTTTTTTACCCATTTCCCTGATTTTGGAAACTTTCCACAGTGTTATGCACAAAAATATCACGCACATAAAAAACTTGGCTCTTTCCATAGCTTACTCACCTTTAGTGTTAATTTTTTTCTTCTTTAACTTTAAAATATAATTTTTTGTATGCTGTTTATGCCTTTTATTCAACATGCACATAAGCTTATGTTGAACGACTTGTCCTGATAATTTCAACATAGTTAGAAAATATAGAAATTATTATACAATACACATAATGGAATAATGTCTACATATTTAGCTCAATAACAAAATTCTTAATGAAAAAAGTTTCAGTTCAGTTTAAACAGAACAAGCCCAACGCTGACAACACCGACCACAAAATTTTGTATTATAAAAGTATAATATTATTAGTATGTACTATATGTGTATATAAGTATGTAATAATTAAAGTAGGCGCTACTGCTCGCATTTGTGGAGAACTCTTTGCGAAAAGTTGTGAACAAGAACAAATTTCTCTGTTTGAACTCTACTTCCACTATAATGTTCTCATTTATCATTTCTTACAAGAAAGCATACAACTATATAAGATGTCGAGAATTGGCGAGAAACAGAGGCATAAAGGCTAACGTCTGCTCAGCCACTAAAGATTTTAGTTACTAAGTTATCCGAGGATGTTTTCTGGTGGTTTCCATGCAATGGCATGTAGTTTTGTTCCGCTTGAATTTAAAATTTTTGTTTAATTCCTCTCAATAGGTTGTATTTCTTTTATTCAGCGCATCTCTGTTACGAGCTGTGCTTCGCGGGATACCATTTTCTACATAGGCGAGATCTTTTCGCCGTTTGTGTTGTTATTGGATAACACCGGAAATTGTGTAAAATCAGATATCTCAAAAATACTATAATTACACTTGTCTTTTTTGAATTGGCAGTTGTAGATGTAATTGTTAGTTGCTTTCATAAGCTAAATTAGCTGCTGAATTTACAATGACGAAGATTTTGTGTTACATATCAAAATGTTTATCAAAAGTCATTTCTTGTCTGCCTAGCAATTTATCTGTGTGTACAACGAATACTACGACTAATAGTTGAATTCCTTAATTGTGTAACTCATATCAGGAGAAACGAATAACAGGTTCAAACGAATACTTTGATAGTTGAACTTGTTAATAAATTTACTGGATATAGTTCATACGATTTTCGAGAGTTACTTATATATTTATGTTAGTAATAAAAACCAATAATGCATTTTATTTACAAATTTGTGGTCACCTACTACTACATCCTACTGTAAATATTTAATTTTTAAATGCCACATTTAAATAAAATAATATATAGTTTTAAAAGAATTGTGTAAAAATTTTGGATGATTTTCAGCACACCATAGCGTATGAGCAACTATTCATAAGTCTAAAAAATTTCCCATTAATGAAACTCAAAATGGTATTTTCCGGCAACATAACTGTGTAAATGACAGTTAAAACAAGAAAAAATGTTAACTTCGGCTGCACCGAAGCTAATATACTCTTCACAGGTAAATTTATTTAAGTAACTATATGCTACAGTAATCCGATCTGAACAATTTCTTTGAAGATTATATTATTACCTTAAGCAGGAATCCATGTCAAATTTCTTGAAGGTACCATGTCAAATGGATAAGTTTTCCATAAAAGCACTAGATTCCGATCGCACAATTTATATAGCAGCTATATGATATTGTAAGCCGATCTGAACAGTTTCTTCGTATATTACATTATTATCTTAGAAAATAACCTGTGCCAACTTTTTAAAGATACATTGTCAAATGTGAAAGTTTTCCATACGAGAGCTTGTTTCCGATCGTTGAAATTGTATGGCAGCTATATGTTATAGTGGCCTGATATTGGCAGTTCCGACAAATGAGCAACTTCTTGAAATGCAAATGACGGTTGCAAAATTTCAAAACAAAATCTTAAAAACTGAGGGTCTAGTTCGCATATATATAGACAGACGGATAGAAGTATTAAGGTATAACTACAACGGCCGTCAATCAACACGTCCATTACGACAGTTGACTATCATCGACGTACGCCAACAGCTGTACACTCTTACAGAGGATTGTACCTTGTACCTCTGAGTTAAAATTGAGATATCTTGCTGAAACTTGGTGTGCAGGTTCCTAGTACAAAAGAAAGTTCGAGTTCGTATATGGGCGTAATCGAACCACTGCCACGCCCACAAATCGCCATTAACCTTATACATATAAAGTGCCATAACTTCTGTTTCTTTACTGGCGTAGACACCGCTTACGCGATTATAGCCAAGTTAACAACAGCGCGCTTCTTCTCGCAAGCTGGCGCCAATTGAATATTCTATGCGAGTACAGGCCTTTTCCACCTGGTCCTTCCAACGGAGTGGAGATCTTTCTTTTTCTCTGCTTCCTCCGCCGAATACTGCGTCGAATACTTTCAGATTTGGAGTTTCGTCTGAATGGACTATTGGTGATGCTTTAGATGCGGCTATTAAGAACTCTTGTTCATGTGAATAATTCGAGTATGAACTGAAAACCTGCTAATGTTTGCAGCATCCCATGTAGGAGACGTATTGGAATATAATCGACAACAATAAACATATGGTGCATATGTTTATATATACGAAAGTATATGTGCAGCATCTTTACCAATAAGAAACAAATATCAATCTTTCTTCGAATAACCAGTCCATGTTGTGCCTTACAAAAAGATATCGGTTTATGTGTGCGCACATTTTCTGCATCTGGGTATCGGCCGGTTTAACTTTTGTTAAAACTAGCATACACTATGACAATAATATACACACAAATGATACATATGTGCATTTTTTATACCCCTGTATTATTTGAAACTTTTTATTGGAAGTAAGTAGAACCTAATAATTCAAGGTACATAAGGTAGTTTCACAATTCAAGTACTTTTTGTGTGTATGTCCGGATCCCTAAAGCAACAGAAAATACACAACTGATTTGTAAACAGCAATAAGTTTCACAGTTTTAGGGAAAGAAAAAATGCATTATCTGCTGACGTAAGATACACAAGACCTACTATATTAAGGAAAAACTATTAAGCGCGAATTGTATGAATGAAACACTTGAATCATTTGCGATTTTATAATACTGGCCTACACAGAAAAGAAAGAAAGAAAAAAGAAAGAAAGAAAAAAAAAAAACTATACCTACTACTGATGCGCACAGAGCTGCACCAAACCAAAAAATTTTTTTGTAGGCCAGTGTAATCAGCACCGTAGACACGTGTGTATATTCACATATACCAAAAATAGTTTTATATAATGTTTTCGAGGTGTAGTTAGCTAGTAAATACCTACATGGTATTCAAAACTGTTATCATCAAGCTTTCTCTTATCGAAAGTCTAATATAAGCCTAAGTTGGGTGGGTTCTATAGCGCCAAGAGCGGTCGCTACTAAAAACCTAAAGTTGAATTTTTATGTATCGACAAAGCTCTTTAAACTACTTGCAGTATTTAATTTTTTTCTATTTCCGTTTATTTCTCGGTTAGCCTGAAGGTGTGCTATTACTTTGAAAGCTATTGTTGAGAACAGTGAACTTGACCTATACTATATAATTACATGAACACTTCATTATTTGTTAAACCTCACTTCTAGAACATTTCTGTTATCTTAAATTACTTTGTCAACTACAAAGTGATTGTTTAATTAAGTCAATGTGAACTTCCTTGATATCAATTGTGACTATTGCAGTCTGCAATAGCATTGTTTTAATGGCAGCATTGGTAGCAACGCCAAAAGTGCTCATTATGTTGTCTGCAACAATTAAAATTGTGCAAGCAGTTCGCTCATTGCCATTAGCACAAACTTTAAGATACTTAACAGGTGCTTTGCTGCAGTCCCTTTTATAATTGCACAATATAGCGAAGGAAGTAATTAAAAGATTTTATTTACTCATTGTTAAATTGGGGAAGAACAAAACACTCACTGAAATTTCTTAGTGAGCTTGAATTGCTCTGGGTAATCAACAATAGAATGCATTAGCTAATTTTCGGAATGTCGGTTAAACTAGAACATGATGAACTATTAAAACGTGCTGATATGAATTTCAAGAAGACATTGCATTGATGTGTCCAATAATTATAGGCTTATATAAATATATCTTTTAGCTCACTAACAAATTGGTGATTTTCGAAGACCGTCAGCCTTGAGACGTATAACAGCCGAATAAAGTCACGTAATAAACAAACATATATTCCAAATAAAAGTTAAGTTAAGCTATATTGCAACAATCGTCAGGAGCGCTATGTTTATTAAGGATGACATAATAGGCTTATATTTTTTTCTAAAGAATAACTCATTTTTAATATAAATTATGTTTCTTGCAAATTACTTGACCGAAGTGAGTCATCGTATTTATCAGTATACTTTTATCAATTTACTTTTTTCGAAAAATGTCGTCGCGTTTATGTGAAACATTGATTTTAGGCTACCAGCATATCAGGAAACTCATACTAATTGGCGATGCTTACCACCCGGCAACAGTCGATCAATCAGCTGAATCAAGGGTGAGGCGAAACAAAAAAACTCACTTTAAAGCAAGTAAAAAATCAAGGTTATCGGGGTTTCGTGCGCTCCAAATTCCTTCCGACCGACCAAACTGTCAACAGAGAATACTATTTGAGTGTTATTCGTCATTGGCGCGAAGCTATTCGTAAAAAGACGCCAGAATTATGGACCGACAACTATCGCTTTTAGCATCACGAATATGCACCGTCGCTAACTCCATTGATTCTTCGTTAGTTTTCCTCCAAATTATCAACCAATATCGTAATCATCATATTCACCAGACTTAGCTCCGTGTGACTTCTGGCTATTCAGCGACCGCTCCGGGGAAACCATTTCGTGTCAATTGAAGACATTAAACGTGAATTGGTAAGTGCACTAAGGACACTGACTTTAACAACTGTTTCGAGGATTGGAAATAATTTTGGCAAAAGCCTATTTGGGCCAAATATATTCACTTTGGCGGGGACGACATAGACTTTAAAGAATAAACTAAAAATTTTAAAATTATAAACAAAGTCTTACTACTTTTTGCTTATTGTAGTGCGTCGAATCGTGTAAAGAATCAATGTCGGACCAAGAATACGCTGACTTTGCATTAACACCATTTTAAATCCCAGGAGTAAAGGTATAGTAGAAATTGTTTAAGGTATTATAGCATATGTGGTCTAACACTAGTTCACATAATTTTGATAAGTAGCAAGTTAGCCGCATTGCAACCGCCATCGTACCCTGAACGAAATTTCAATCATATTATACACACGAAATAATTCATTCTTCCAATGCGTGCTGGCTAGCTTATGTAATCAATATTTATTATTTATTCAATTTAGTTATTGATTTATCTAGTTTTTAGTAGTTCTGAGTACCGTTATATGGGGAATGAGCGGTGTTATTTTCTGATTTCATATACAGGGTAGGCCATTTAAAGTTGACCCATTTGTTTGTTTGCCAAAATTAAGGCGTCGCGGATAATCAGCTGGGTTTAGTTTTTGTGCCATTTGAATTTTATATGGAAACATCTTCAAATCTTTATGAATTATGCGTCGGAGAGTGGTGCGAGAGATGTCTAATTCCTGAGAGCGGCGATAACTCGATGTCGATGGAGTCTCCTCAATACTGGCTCGTACAGCTTCGATATTTTCATCAGAACGTCTTGTGCGTTGTCTGGATGCATGACTGGCATTACTGAGATTACCGGTGTTCACAAATTTTGCGTATAAAGACTTAATTATGTTCTTAACTGGAGCACTTTTCACTTTATTTTTTTTGCGAAACGCACGTTGAGTTAACACAATTGAAAAGTTATTTTGAATATAAAGCTGAACAATTTCAGCGCGTTCTTTTGGAGTGTACTGTTCCATGGTATAAATTGTCTTCGAATGACGCTTCTAACGCGGTATGACATTAGCCGATTTGTCAGCGCTGTTGAAAGTTACAGCGTTGCCAGATGGGTCAACTTTAAATGGCCTACCCTGTATTTTGAAAGAATCGATAGAAGTTCTTACAATATTTGTGATAGGTAAATTTGGTTATTGTAGCTTTATTGGTTTAAGAGATATGTTCATTAAACTTAATAGAGAGCGGGACACGCCAACTTTTTTAAGTTTTTGTTCACAGGTGCATCTTGCTGCTGCAATCCCCTGTACTAAATTACAGTTTTATATTTAATTTAGTACCTAGTTACGTCACTTTATATTTTTTCGGTTAAAGACATTTTGTGAAAGTTGCAATGGTCCCATTACGCCGATCTACGAACTCGAAGACATCTCAATTTTCACTCAAGTTACAGCTTGCATGGACGGCAAGAGGGACGGACAGACAGACCGTCACCCGGATTTCAACTTTTCTCGTCGTCCTGATCATTTATATATATAGTATATATAACTCCATATCTATTACGTACAGCTTTAGGTAATACGTACAACCGTTAGGTGAAGAAAACTATCATATTATATTCTGTAGCAACAGATTGCAAGAGTATAAAAATGTCAACGTTTTAATAATTCTTAATTAATTATATTGACCCCTAAAGTTAATTTGAAAGAAAATCACTTGTAAAAAAAAACATATTTTGCGGTTATTTGACAGAAATCAGTATGGAGTTTATACAAATTTTCATACATCAATACATTCACTGATGAGCTCTGAACTGATCTCATCCAAATTCGACATAAAATAATATTTTGTTAAGGTGGTAGTAAGGAATTTTGTTTTTGCACTTTATTTATTTATTTTTATTTTTTTTTTATTTTATTATTTTATTTTATATTAAAGCACAATATCTTAAGATTATTCTGAGAAAATTTGAGAGCAATTAAGCTAAATTAACGGAGATATACACTTGTAAGTCTCCGCCATCTGATTTGGTTATGAGTGCCTGTGAAAGCTTAAACGTATTTTTCTCACACTTCACTTTTTCGGGTGAACTCTGTAGCTCAAAATCTACTGAACCGATCCTTATGAAATTTTGCACAGTCTTTCCCTAAATAAATTGTGAGATAACGCTTTCGAGTTTTTTTTTTTTAATTTTAACTTATTTTTAAACAACAAAATTTCTGATTTTTTTGATGAAAAATCAGTATTTTGATATCCGAGCGTTGTAAAAAATTGAAAAATCATTAAAAAAAAAACTCGACAGCGTTACCTGCGGAAACTTATCAACTAATCAAATCAATTTGGCTTTGTAATTTCAGATAATCCAGTCATGAGTTATGCGGTTCACCGCGAATCAATTTTTTTATTTGGAATGTCTGCGAAGTTTCTCTGTCACCGGCTCATTTTTAAATATTTTTCCATGAAACTTTTACAGAATATTCTTTAAGTATTATATAATTATGCTATAATTATACAAATAAATAAATATTGATTGTGTCTTAAAAAAAATTATTAAAAAGATGTCTTTTCGCTCGAATTAATCTTACTATCCCCTTAAGACATCTTTAAACGTTTAATTTGAGGGATTTTAGGTATGTTTGATGAGTCAGTCATAAATCGTAGCTCATTTCCTAAATATCCGGTTCGTCCTTCAGATTACTATTGTCGCTAAATTTCATTCAAATACTCACGAGCTGCCACCAACTATTCGAGTTCTTATTTTCTTTCTACAATTTGTGCAACTTTGATATAAAAACTTTTAAGTGCACACTGGTTCGTTAAAATTGGTTGCATCTGCTTAATTAGACAATCAGAATTTAACTGCAACATGCCTTAGTTACGAGTATGCGGCGAAATTAGCATTATTCATTCGAAAGCGTCTGGTTTTGTAATCACACCAAAATTGGAGAAGACAGCGTTGTGCAGCTGCTGTGGTTGCATCAAAGTTAAGAACGTCAGTGCTGCTATCATCTATATAGCCTCTTTTTCGTTTGTGCTCTATGGCGTATGCGAAACACTAATTTCTGTGTAATTTCATTGTACCATTTCGTACAAACTAAATGAGCTGAAATTTTAAAAGATACGCACAACGCAGGAGTGATTTGAATATCTCTACAATTTAAGCATAAAAACATAATAAAGTGAATTTTGTAACATAGTTTTTGCTAAGCTCTGCCACGTAGTGGCAAATCTATTTGTATGTCTGTGAAACATGCGGTGGCCTCACTTTGAGTCAAGTTTTATTGATATGTACAAGTGAACTAGCTCCTTCAGTTACCAAAATTTAACTTCTATTTTTATAATTTTTGCTAATTTGAGGTGAAATTTTCACTTTACGTGTTACTTAATATAGAGAATATAGAAGAATATAGAAAAAGAAGACTTCTTAAAAAAAAATGAAGAAATCAGTGTCTTCATTCATAAAAATATGCGCCTCATAGCGACAACTTTGCATTTTTTTGCTGTTCATGGGAGCAGAGTCCCATATTTTTGAGCACTGATTCTTATGTAGAATTGGACGAGGAATCGAATGGAAAAGTCAATTTAAATAAAAAAAATGGGGGAAAAGCACAAAACACGAAATTTTTGGTAAAAAAAATATTTTTTTGGATTTTGAAAATATTTTTGGATTTTGAAAATATTTTTATCAGAAAGCTGATATTTTTTTACATAAAATTGGAAAACTTAAAAATTTTTTTCACTCAATTTTGAGGTCATTAAAAAATAAAAGAAATGGTCATTTTTTTATTTGATCTCAATTTAAATTGCGCGCCAAAAAACAATGGAACAACTTTGACCACTAAAAAGTTAACAGATATTCTTATTTTGGTCTATCTTATAATATTCTAAATTTGGTCAAAATTGGAGAACCATTAATAAAAGCTGGTACATGTGTTCGTTATCACTTTGAGGACAAATATGGCTTAGAGATGAGCGGTATGTGTAGTTTAAAAAAAAAACAAAAGTTTTTATGTCTGATTTCAAAAAAGGTTTAATAAATATATAGCCAGGCCAAAAATTGTTGTTTGCCATTTAAAGTTTCAGTGTAAAATCCGGTAATATTTCCAAAACTTCCATATTACAGTAATATTGCCTATTCAAAGTGCGCTCAGTTCCTGTTAAAATAAAAACTCTGTGAAAGCAATACCTCCCGTAAGTCTCCTTTAAGCGCAATATGTTATATAGACTTAAAAAGACCCATACCGATATATCCAGAAGTAATGATTGTTCTTTTTAAGAGAAGGTAACTCAAACAAAGATAACCTTTGTATGTGTGCCAACAATTTATAAATGCTGTAAATACGTAACATTATCACCTATCTAGACATTGGATCATTGGAAAACGGCCACCGAGCTCACAAAATGTCTAAAACATATAAAGATCCATAAGTAGCCACTAAATTAAGATTTATAAAGAATTTTAGTATGGCACAGAAATCGCAGTAACAAAAGGCACTTGTAGGCACTAAAATTAGAAAAGTGGACGTGGTCTTGCCCTCTAATAAGTTTAATGTACATAACTTCTAAATTACTAAAGCTACAACAACCAAATTTGCCTAGGACAATTATTGTAAGAAATTGAAGTAAGAGGTGAAAATGTATGAAACCGTATTAAAATGCGCTTACTCCCCATCGAGATAGTATAAGAGGTTTCTAAAGGAGCCGGAGCCAAAATTGAACAGTGGACATGCCACCGCTCACGTTTAGGTAAAATCACAAATCTCGGAACCTGCTCGACCTATTTTTGCCAAATTCATCACTTAGCATTCCTTTGACAATTCTATGTTACAGTGTGAAAGTAAGCGAAATCGGGCTACTGCTCATAAAACGCAATTTGGATTCCACTTTATTCTTTCACAAATCGAATCAAAACTGTTCAATGCTCCAGGTACTGAATATGTAGACTCAGTGCTTATTGACGGCTTTTTACTGGAAATATCGGTCAATGTGTGAGATATATAGTTGAAATTTGGGGTGAATTCTTTTCATACGTCCGCTTATTAAAAGTGGGATGAATTGAGTCAATACTTCTCATATACCCTATATAAAGATTTTCGGAATTCCGGATGACTTTATATTGCATAAATCCTTACATAAAAATAAAATTTACTTATAACGGTGCAACTTTGTGCCTAGAATGCATAAAATCGGTTGAAAGTCTGCCATCAAAACAAAAATTGTAATGGTAGTTTCTTATGCTCATAGCTGTATGATTTCAATTATTTAATGAACTAATAATTTATAAATTTTGCGCAAAGAAGAGTCGCTTCTGCGATTGTATAAATTTTTGATTTGCGCTAATAGTGATTACTAAGCTAACTGTGGATGTGTATGTACTTGTACCCCTTATTTGATTTTCGTTTATTTGTGAAAAAGTAGACAGGATAAAAAATTTTAATTCTTTTTAACTTTTACTGAATAGACAGTGAAAGTCAGTTCATGTTTTGTAAATTATTTTTGTTGTAGAAAGATAACTTCGGCACCAAAAATTTTACAAACATTGTTTGTTAATGTAAAAAATTTAGAAACATGGCGAACTTTGAGATTTAATAGAAATAGAAAAAAGTCTAAAACCTGTACACAACAGAAAAAGCATTCGTTTGAAATTCATAATCATTAAAAATGGAAAAAGTCTGAGCACAAGTTGAAAAGTATGCAAAAAAGAAACAAACAAACACTTCAATACAATTAAGACTAATTGACCGACAAGAAAGACAAGAAACTTTTTATTCTTAAAACATTGCCCTGAAGTTTAAAGTTGGCATAGCCAAAGCCACATACCGAAGGGAATGCCATTGAACATTATTCTTAAAAGTTATGGTGTATTGCTTAAATACAGCTGCTGTTCTTGGTCACATAGATTGTATGGATAACCTAACTATATTTTATAGTGAGTAGTTTTAGTAATATTTTTTAAACGATTTTTGATTTTTCGATTAAAGATGATGCATAAATATTTGCAGTGAAAATGTTTCATTTATAAATAAACGAAAGCTTTAAAAACTCGAGTGGCTTTATTAATTATAGCTGCACCGCAACTAGGAATAATAATGGAAAGGTAGTCGAAACAAATAATGCCTATAATCTAAAAGTCATTCATACGCCATGACCCATGTCTTCCAAGTATACTTACGTTCCGTCTTTCGAATTGAATCACACTTTTGTTTTAAGGTCTACATAAGGGAAATGTTTTTATGGCCTCAAAAGACGTTATTAAAAGTTTATTAATTTGACTTCTTCTACACATGAATATAAACTGGAGGTAACGTAGAAACCGAATATCACTTACCACTATACGATCGCGAGAACTACTCTTCGCACGCGAGTTTATTTAAAGTGATTACCTTCCTGGTACCTATTGGCTTAGTCTCCAAATCACGCAAGCTCGTATCAAATAGCCATGTGTTCAGGAAAAATTTCACTTAATGCCTTTGACTCTGTATAATCTTGAAAATTCTCTATTCACTGTTGATATAAGAGTGTGTATATAATAAAGATCATAATCTAGTCAAGTTAGTTGACTCAACTGAAACAATTAGGCCAAATTTGCGTTTGAGGACAACATGCTAGAAAAAATTTCTAGATATAACTTTTTGGAGGCTAAAAGTGAAAGAAAAAATTCAAATTATTTTCTTCAAGCTATAAATTTCTTATCTGCTAGTTACTGATGTTTTATGTTTTGTATATTTGACCTAACCTATGCTATAAATATACATTTTCTGATTATATGCATAACATAGAAATCCTTCTCAATTATGGTTGGAAGTGCGCAGGCAGCTTAAGGGGGTATTCTCATGTAATCACTCAAAAATCGATTTTTTTTTAGATTTTGACAGTAAAACCTATTGAAAACATGCTGTGAAAAATTCAGACCAAAATTCATAGTATTTGATAAGTTACAGCTCATAGTCGCCGACGTGCCTTAAGCGACTGGTTACCAGGCGCCATGAGAAGTCTGCAGCTGCTACGTTTCTAAACGCATTTTTCTCGAATCATCATTTTCTGAAACTGTCATGGTCTTAAAAACAAAAGTATTTAACCCATTGCTTTACAATTCATATATGTTCTTCTACTCATATATAGTTATCGTCCCTACCAGAATAGTTTATTTTCGAAAATATTTTCATATTTATTTTAAACGATTTTTAACGAAATAAAAACAAGATTTTCGTGACTTTTTTTTTGAAGTTCGACATTTTTTTTTAATGAAATTGATTTTAATTGGTAGGGACGATAGCCGCAGAACTACTGAATAATAATCCATTCAATTTGTTTATTTCAGACAACATGAACAGCCGCTATCACCATGACTACTTTTTTTGTGGGGAGTACTTTAATTAAAAAAAAAATTATTAAAAATGTAAAAAAAACGAAAAAAAAAAAATGTTTGTACATTTAAAAATTCAAATAAAAATATATTAAAAAATTAAAATGATTGAATTTTGTTGTCGCATAAAAAAATTTCGTAAAAAGTGGTAAAATGTATGCGTTCACATAAGAGTACCCCTTCAGCAACTGGTTGTAACCTACTATACATGTATAGGTAATGCGAGTCAAGTCCAAGTAGAATGTTGAATGTCCGTGTTGATGCAACTAATAGACATTTTGTAGATGTTTATATGATGCCAGATGTCAATTATACCAGACAGATGCAGAACTTTCAAGTTCGATTTCTCTTGAACAATTTAGTTTAATTTTTTCGGCGATCCAAGATTTTGTATAAAAGTTACTAAGTCAGTGAAATCGTTATTAGTATAATACTTTTGTTATTAAGTTTAGTAGCATTTTTCAACTATTTCGGAAAAGAGTAATTTTTTATATCATATATGTATGTATAAATATATATTCGTTACAAATAGAATGTAATCAAGTTAACTCTTATTGAACCCGTTGTTGCCAACAATATTCACCACGTCTTAATCTCGCGGATCTTAAGCGTAACCTGGAAGCTAGTAAATGCGATTGGATTAAAATGCAAAACAAAGGCAGAGGTTATACGCCCAGCGAAGAAATACTGAGTTGAAAACATGTCTGCTTGCAAAGCGTGCTTTAACATGGCCTTAAATGTTGAGAAAATTTAAATGCGCAGCGCAGTTTTCCGCGCAGTTGCATTAAAAAAATAAAATGAGCAGAACTTAAGAACTTTGGTCGCCGACAGAGCAGCTCCACCGCTGTTGATGGGGTATCAATGCAGTTTTATGTTGTTGGTCTTGTCTTTAACTTAATGCGTTTGCCATACTTTGTTACAAAATTTAAAATTTAGATTTGATGGAAAGAAAGTGAGCAGTTTAGAGAAAGTGTTGTGTGAGTCGTTTGGCCAACTGAATGGGAAAGTAATGCAAAGAAACTGTCTCGAACTCGAATGCAGTTTGAAATAATTCCTGTAGGTATAAAGAACAATATTTCCACAGCAGTAAATATATAAATGAATGATCAATATGACGAGACGGATTGAATTACAGACGACTCTCCGTTAGATGACTGATTAAATATTGCACGTGGACTAAAATATGTAGTATTTTGTGATGCCATAGAAAAGAGGGAAGAGTTCGGTTTGACGACTCCATGATCCAAGTGATCCGCTATGAACTCAAAGTGGATGATGGAACCCAAGAGCTTGACTATGGTGTCGTGAAGCTAAAGGACCCTTTTCGGAGGGAGGCACCTCCATTTAGCCAATGACTCCTCTACAAACAATACAAGTCTGTTGAATTTACATATATTTTTATTAACCCAAAGTTGTTAACTTTGCTATTTACCCACGGAAAGCTGTTTGTATTGTAGCAGCCTCTTCAACATGTAATAACTTCTATATTTAAGCCGTGTCGAGATATGTAATCATAACATAAAATGTTTATCTTCCGAAAACCTCGACTCAGATAATAAACAAACTTAGTAGTCTGTACCCGCGTATACATAACATATGGTACACATATCTATGGGAATCCTTCAAATATTGAATCGAGCGACTTACAACTCCTACCTCTACATTTAGTACATGTACAACATTGAAAAGGGACAAAATATAAATGCAAGCGCAGATGCATGTAGGGAAATGGTAAATTCATTTCATTTATCTGGCACGTGGATGGTATTATAACAAGACCTCATAAATGGCAGGAATACAGCGATCATGTAAGTGGAATACAACATTACAGCTGTAAAAGTATTTCATAGCCAAAAGCCATATTTTCTTGGCACTCACCGGAAATACAAAAATTCATACAATTAACTGATGAAAATATCATGTAAGCTTAAGAATGCAAGCGTCGAAAGCAGGTAAGGCCAGTGGAGGTTATTACTCTGCTAAAGACAATTGCCCGTGACTATGTCGCACTAAATGTTTTTTTGTATTGCAATGCATATGCCTGGCATAACACATTGTATTTTAGAATAAGAATCACATACTAAACAAATGATAAAAAACTATGTTCGGGTGTAACTGAAGTTTTAATTCTCTTTCAGCTTGCAAAGTCCCTTCAAGGGCTGGCAAAACTTTATGTTAAGTATCGACTGTAGTATCGACCCGATTTTAACCATGTTTGCAAATACCAGACACTATTAGCATGCCACATACAAAAAACATGCTCCCTGGGTTTCATAAAGTATCTGACGTACAATTAGCAATCATATGGAGTAAAGCCAGTTGGATGTTCGAAAATTCGGATAATATTTATATGGGGGCTAGATCAAGTTTTCATCCATTTGAAGGACTTCAACCACGGTTTGGGGCGATTTCCTTCATATTCGCCGCTAAACCACATTCTTCTTCTTCTTCTTTACTGGCGTAGACACCGCTTACGCGATTATAGCCGAGTCAACAACAGCGCGCCAGTCGTTTCTTCTCTTCGCTACGTGGCGCCAATTGGATATTCCAAGCGAGGCCAGGTCCTTCTCTACTTGGTCCTTCCAACGGAGTGGAGGTCTTCCTCTTCCTCTGCTTCCCGCGGCGGGTACTGCGTCGAATACTTTCAGAGCTGGAGTGTTTTCATCCATCCGGACAACATGACCTAGCCAGCGTAGCCGCTGTCTTTTAATTCGCTGAACTATGTCAATGTCGTCGTATATCTCGTACAGCTCATCGTTCCATCGAATGCGATATTCGCCGTGGCTAACGCGCAAAGGACCATAAATCTTTCGCAGAACCTTTCTCTCGAAAACTCGCAACGTCAACTCATCGGTTGTTGTCATCGTCCAAGCCTCTGCACCATATAGGAGGACGGGGATTATGAGAGACTTATAGAGTTTGGTTTTTGTTTGTCGAGAGAGGACTTTGCTTCTCAATTGCCTACTTAGTCCGAAGTAGCACCTGTTGGCAAGAGTTATCCTGCGTTGGATTTCTAGGCTGACATTGTTGGTGGTGTTTACGCTGGTTCCAAGATAGACGAAATTATCTACAACTTCAAAGTTATGACTGTCAACAGTGACGTGAGTGCCAAGTCGCGAGTGCGACGACTGTTTGTTTGATGACAGGAGATATTTCGTCTTGCCCTCGTTCACTGCCAGACCCATTTCTTTTGCTTCCTTGTCCAGTCTGGAGAAAGCAGAACTAACGGCGCGGGTGTTGAGGCCGATGATATCAATATCATCGGCATACGCCAGCAGTTGTACACTCTTATAAAAGATAGTACCCTATCTGTTAAGTTCTGCAGCTCGAACTATTTTCTCCAGAAGCAGGTTGAAAAAGTCGCACGATAGGGAATCGCCTTGTCTGAAACCTCGTTTGGTATCGAACGGCTCGGAGAGGTCCTTCCCGATTCTGACGGAGCTTTTTGTGTTGCTCAACGTCAGTTTACATAGCCGTATTAGTTTTGCGGGGATACCAAATTCAGACATCGCGGCATAAAGGCAGCTCCTTTTCGTGCTGTCGAAAGCAGCTTTGAAATCGACGAAGAGGTGGTGTGTGTCGATTCTCCTTTCACGGGTCTTTTCCAAGATTTGGCGCATCGTGAATATCTGGTCAGTTGTTGATTTACCAGGTCTAAAGCCACACTGATAAGGTCCAATCAGTTTGTTGACGGTGGGCTTTAATCTTTCACACAGTACGCTCGACAGAACCTTATATGCGATATTGAGGAGGCTAATCCCACGGTAGTTGGCGCAGATTGTGGGGTCTCCTTTTTTGTGGATTGGGCATAGCACACTTAAATTCCAATCGTTGGGCATACTTTCGTCCGAGCATATTTTACAAAGAAGCTGATGCATGCACCTTATCAGCTCTTCGCCGCCGTGTTTGAATAGCTCGGCCGGCAATCCATCGGCCCCTGCCGCTTTGTTGTTTTTCAGGCGGGAAATTGCTATTCGAACTTCTTCATGGTCGGGCAATGGAACGTCTGCTCCATCGTCATCGATTGGGGTATCGGGTTCGCTTTCTCCTGGTGTTGTGCGTTCACTGCCATTCAGCAGGCTGGAGAAGTGTTCCCTCCATAATTTAAGTATGCTCTGGGCATCGGTAACTAGATCACCTTTGGGGGTTCTACAAGAGTATGCTCCGGTCTTGAAACCTTCTGTAAGCCGCCGCATCTTTTCGTAGAATTTTCGAGCATTACCCCTGTCGGCCAGCTTATCAAGCTCTTCGTACTCACGCATTTCGGCCTCTTTCTTTTTCTGTCTACAAATGCGTCTCGCTTCCCTCTTCAACTCTCGGTATCTATCCCATCCCGCACGTGTTGTGGTCGATCGTAACGTTGCGAGGTAGGCAGCCTGTTTTCTCTCCGCTGCGACACGGCACTCCTCGTCGTACCAGCTGTTCTTCTGCACTTTCCGAAAACCAATGGTTTCGGTTGCAGCTGTACGTAAGGAGTTTGAAATGCCGTCCCACAGTTCCCTTATACCGAGTTGTTGACGAGTGCTCTCAGAGAGCAGGAGTGCAAGCCGAGTAGAAAAACGTTCGGCTGTCTGTTGTGATTGCAGCTTCTCGACGTCGAACCATCCTTGTGTTTGTTGGCGTGCGTTTTTTGCTGCACAGAGGCGGGTGCGTATTTTGGCTGCAACAATATAGTGGTCCGAGTCGATGTTAGGACCTCGGAGCGCACGCACATCTAAAACACTGGAGACGTGTCTTCCGTCTATCACAACATGATCGATCTGGTTGGTGGTTTTTCGATCTGGAGACAGCCAGGTAGCTTGATGTATCTTCTTATGCTGGAATCTAGTGCTACAGATAACCATATTTCGGGCCCCGGCGAAGTCGATCAGCCTCAGCCCATTTGGGGATGTTTCCGCGTGGAGGCTGAATTTACCGACCGTAGTGCCAAAGATACCTTCTTTGCCCACCCTGGCATTGAAGTCGCCAAGCACGATTTTGACATCGTGGCGGGGGCATCTCTCATAAGTGCGCTCCAAGCACTCATAAAAGGCATCTTTGGTCACATCGTCCTTCTCTTCCGTCGGGGCGTGGGCGCAAATCAGCGATATGTTGAAGAACCTCGCTTTGATGCGGATTGTGGCTAGACGTTCATTCTCCGGAGTGAATGATAGTACTCGGCGACGGAGTCTCTCTCCCACCACGAATCCAACACCAAACTTGCGCTCCTTTATATGGCCACTGTAGTAAATGTCACAAGGACCTACTCGTCTCTGTCCTTGTCCCGTCCATCGCATTTCTTGGACGGCGGTGATGTCAGCCTTTATCTTTACGAGGACATCTGCCAGCTGGGCAGCGGCACCTTCCCAATTAAGGGACCGGACATTCCAGGTGCATGCCCTCAAATCATAGTCCTTATTTCGTTTGCCATGGTCGTCATCAAAAGGGGGGGCTCTCATCCGAGGCTGATTGTTGGATTTCATTGGAGGTGTTTTTTACGTGGCGGGTCCCAAACCCAGCGCACAACCCTATGCAGGGGTGTTTCGCCTTCTCACTTTAGCTCGCCTTCAAACGGATGTTCTTAGGCTACCCAGAGGATACTTGGTCAAAGACCGGAAGTCGTGAGCTGCTTGAGTCATATGTAAAAGAATCGTTTCTGGCCACTCCCAAGTGAATGGCGATCAGAGAACTTTCCTCACTTGCGTGAACTTCTACACATGACCCCATCCTCCAACCTAAACCACATTAAGTGTAAGAAAACATATTCCTTTCATATAATTGAAATATAATTGGGGTTTTCACAAGTCTCATATAGTTGTAAGGTATAACGATTCGAAAACAAAGCATAAAGAATTGTTAATGTGTAAACTCATTTTTGTGTGAAATCCAACAACAATTTTTTTAAACAAGTGTAAAAGTTTATAATTTTACGATTTTACGATGCTTCACGACGGGTTGTGAGTACCCCAAATATATATAAACAATCATAAACGGCTTATTGTGAGCTAGAAAGCGAAAAATCAATTTGTCGTGCGTTATTTGATAATGTTTCATATTCTTAATTAGTTCACAAACTGCATTATATTCCTAAGTCAGTATGACCTTAAAATATACTTAATAAGGCAGAGCGAAACGCTTCTGTAACAGTCACTATTAGATTACGCTTATATTTTTAAAGACTTTGTTTATGATTTGATAAACAGACAGTGAATGTAATCGACTAATTAATGAGTCCTTGCAATAAACCTGAATGGAAAGCGGAGAGAAATGTAGTAGTTGGCAGAGATAATTATGTATTTTTATTTGATAAACTGATTGAATAACCCACCGAAATATTCCATGTCAATTCAGTATGCCAAGCGCTAAACATTCATGAAAATCACTGCTCGTAGAAAGATATACGTAATTAACTAGTCACACCTCACTGATTAATAATACTACATTCTTCAATTTTATACACATACCTTATTTACCTTGTGAATTTTGTTGAAAATATTTCTGATTTTCTGAAGTTCATAATATTTGTTTTCCTAAGAAATTGTCCTTTCCTTTTTTAACTATTGAAACATTCCAATTCTATTTTGTCGCATCAAATATTGTCAAATCGATATGTTCTAAATTACATTAAATTGGGACTAGTCTTTTCTATAGTGACGAGTGGTACACATAAATAAGTTTTTAATGTATCACGTACTAAAAATCTCATTAAAATCCGGAAGGCAACAGGTAGTACATTGAGCAATGTAATATTAATATATGGCGTGCATACTTATGTAAAAGTAATGGTATAAAAGTCTCAGGCTCAAATTGGTAAACGTCAATATATACAATATGTGCCAATGTATATAATCTTACAGCAAGCTCTTAAGAATTGTATGTATGTAGACATGTTAAACTCTTCTGCAATGTTTTGATGGCACGTACATACATCATTTTAATTAAATTATAAAACTATGCTGTTCGAATACCTGAGGCTTTTGAATTTATGACTCTTTGGCATTTTCATTAGTGGTAAGGAATCGAAGCTATCTTAGACATGTTTTCAAATTTTATTTGAAACATCGTGTAGTAAATGATGGAACTAATTTCCGGTTTTACACACAAAAGAATTGGACTTGAATAAATTCTCTATTTCAGTTAAAACAATTGACTTATATACAGATCTTTTTGCATCTACGTATATAAATACATACATATGTCTGTTATTTTCAGTTGAGAAATGTAATTTTCGACAGATATGACATGTCCAGGAAATTAGTTGCATGAATACGAAAGGGTCAAGCTTAGTAAAGCTGTTTCGAATGAAATTATATAACTCTTGAAATGCTTTCAGAAAAGTTTACTGGTTGTTAAAATAATATTGTAATTTTACTATTTTGTTGCTGGGGTGGTGATGTGGCGAATAATATGGTAGGTATACAATGTGATGGTATGATTTCTGAAATTTTTGGAAGGAATTTAGCAATATCTTATATGTATGTTTATTCTACGAAGAATCTTGTTATTATGAAATGTTACTCATTGTGTAAGTGATTAGAAATTAGGCCGTATCTATGTTTTCAAAATAGGTCGCAATCTAAGTTATTAAAAAAACTCATGATATTGTTAATATGATTTGGCTTAGATATTCATTACAAGTACGGTGTTGAAGGCAACGTTTTAAGGAAAGAGGTGTACAAAGAAACAGATAATTTATAATTTTAACCATTTGTTGTCAATGCACATTTTAAAACTTTTAATGTTTAAATTTATCGCCCATTCTCCATTATTTTAGGTGCGCAAACTCCATTCAAATAAAAGTAAATTTAAGTGTATGTATAATTTTTCGAAGTTCTAGAATAATAGAGAAAAACATTGTAAGGAAAGCAAAATACACTACAAATGTTTATGATTATGTTTTAAAATGTAAAATCTTTAAAATAAATATACATATATATATATATATATATAACTGATTAAGTCTATGCAAAAATGTCTATTGTATAGATGCTTATGTCACTTTTTTGAAACCATAAATCATATCTACGATAGAGACTTTAGCCATATATATAATTAGTATCACTCATACTCCACCTTACGAAATTTTATTTAACGCCATTCAATTATTATTCCGTTTCGTACACACAATTTCGTAAATTTGGCACTCAGATTCATTTACCTTATTTTTACTCTTTTCACTATGTGGTCTTGTGAAATGTCTCCTAATATTGAGTGATTTTCTTGTTCTAAGTGATACGTATTTGTAGTATTTCCTTGTCCAGTTTGACATGTACGGCACATTAAGAAAAAGTGCAGGAAAGTCTCCTAATATTTCTACCTTGGAGCCATTTGGTTACTTCACTATTTTGTTTATTTTCTTAAAGCTAGAAAATATACTTCAAAGGGTAAACCATTTTTGTTCGGACGAATACACATACGCATATAGATTAAGCACATTTTCTATAGTGACCTTTTTAGTTTTGTGTATAAAATGGTTAAAGTTAGCTCTCAAAAGATATGTATATACAATAAGTTTTTGCAGAAATGAAGGAAAACTTTGTAACTTGCGTTAGGAATGGCAGGAACTTTGAGTTGTACATTAAGGCAGTATTCTAGTATAGAAATTAAAAAAAATCAAAATTTTGTTTACATTTTCAAAGTTTAACTACTCAAGAATATGTGTGCAAGAGGATTTTTCAAAATGCAAATTATTTTCGGGGATATAGGCATTTTTCTGACCCGGCATCCAAACTCGGCCGGAACTAATCGAGCAAAAGTCATTAGGGAAAATTTAAATGCGTTTTTCTTAAAACTGACTTTTACGGAACGATACAACGATTTCTTATGTTCTACTAGACCGATTTAATTGAAATTTTTATAGAGTCTTCTTTATAGCCTTGTCTATGATTGGAACTAGCCCCATCCCCAAATTTTTATTTTTATTATATCTAAAAAATTCTAAATAGTCACAAAAAGTGATCCAAAAAAAATTTTTTTTTAGGCAGTCGCCATTTTGTTAAAAAAAATTTTCCAACTTTTCCGTAGTTCCGGCCATTGCGACATTATTCGAGATTAATAATATTTTTTTCTTTTTGGTTTCAGATAGCTAGGAGGGTTGAAATCATGGGTTTGGTGACGTGGAAATTTTTAGAGACCCCCCACTTCGTCAGCTCATAATTTTTGAAATTTTTTTACTTTTTTTAGTTTTTAATTTCATTCTCTACTCTTCCAAAAATAACAAATAACTAGTAAAAAATGGAGGATGGAGTCATGTGTAGAAGTTCACGCAAGTGAGGAAAGTTCTCTGATCGCCATTGACTTGGGAGGGGCCAGAAACGATTCTTTTACATATGACTCAAGCAGCTCATGACTTCCAGTCTTTGACCAAGTATTCTTTGGGTAGCCTAAGAACATCCGTTTGAAGGCGAGCTAACGTGAGAAGGCGCAGGAGTTCAACCCTTTAACCCATTCCAAATTCCATTATTAAATACAGCTATTCTTCTATCTTCAGGAGTAACAGTTACATGAGCCCACCACAGTTTAATAGAGGGTAATCATTCTCAAGCAACACAAGGATTATTCTTTACAGTTCTTTTAGGAGTCTATTTCACTATTTTGCAAGCATATGAATATATTGAAGCACCATTTACTATTGCAGATTCAGTTTATGGTTCTATCTTCTTCATAGCAACATGATTCCACGGAATACACGTATTAATCGGAACAACATTTCTTCTAGTATGTTTAATTCGACATTTAAACTATTTTGGGTTGTGCGCTGGGTTTGTGACCCGCCACGTAAAAAAACCACCCCCAATGAAGGACAACAACAAGCCTCGGATGAGTGACCCCCCCTTTTGAATAAAAAAATGGATAGTAAAATTATTAATTGCTTTTTTACGACACTTTAAAAATTGTCTGAAATTCATGCTTCTAGACTAGAATACCCCCTTAAGGCATTGGAATGCTTATAATTTATGTTTACAAATTATATTGCTTCTTCACACATCTCCCATATGTACCCACTAATATATTCATTTACACAACTGCAAATGAGATTGAAATGTCAACTTTGTTTATGCTGTAGGGTAGTTCGGTGTACCTTCCTCCCTCTCTTAGCTATGTAACTTCTTTACTAGGATATAAGATACATACATGCTTACATACTTAGGGGTATGTTATATAAAAATTTTAGACAACAATTATTTTTTTTTTTATCTGTCGCTGTATCCACAAGAAAACAATGTATTTATTGATTCGAACACTCAGTGAATACTTTTAATAACAAATTAGTGGACGTAGTCCATCCTTGTTCCGTCTAGCCATCTGCGCCAGCTGTAACTTAAATAAATTGTGAGATATCATACTGAAACTACTTACATATTACACTAATAAAGTTATGTATCGTAAATATTATAAGAACTACTACCGATAACGGTAATGTTAAAACTACTAAAAGAGCAATAAATCAATAGCTGTCACTAGTTTTACATGCACATATGCGGCGAGTACGTAGGTGCTGAACACATCGCCACTGGAAAACATCAAGGTCAACGCAACGGTAATCTGAATAGGCAAGAGCATAAGTGTCATAGATTAACGGATTTAACTAGCACCAACAGTGTTGTCGAAGAAGGTTTGAACAAGCAATATGTGACTTTCCGTTTTTTCGGCAATATGCAGCTCCTCCCGGTATATAGGACATAAATACAAATACCCACCTTAGTGGTATCAAATTTAACTTACTTAAGTAACAGCTTTAATATCATAGATAAAGTGAGTAGGTTAAGGGTCTTAAGCATCGGTTAGCAAAATGAATGCTAAAACTGTCAACTGGATGTACGACATGGCGTATACGCTAATTTTAATTATAATGTTTCTTTAGAGTTTTTAAACAATATTAACAATTATGTATAAACTAAGACAGAAATATACTAAAAATGTAACTGAATTTATTCAGTATATGATTTAAAAATAATTTTAAGTTTTGAGTCTTTTAAAAACACATATATGTTTATAATAGTGTACGTACATATATGCGAGCTTATAAAAGAGTATTTTATTTTAATGTAAAAAAGAATTTTTGTTTAGGTTCAGAAAGATTTATAATGTAATTCCAAGCACAGGTGTATTCTTGTTTATTGGTATAGACACCGCTTACGCGGTTATAGCCTTCTCTTCTTTGGGAGTATTTTTTAAGAAGCAGGTTCCAAACTCAGCGCTCAACCTTGGGAAGGGATGTTTCTCCTTCTTACATTAACTCGACTTCAAACGGATGTTTTCTGGCTACCCAGCGAATACTTTGTCTAAAACCGGAATTCAAAGGCTGCTTGAGCTAGATGTAAAAGAATGGTTTCTGGCCACTGCATGGCGCTCAGAGAACTTTCCTCACTTGCGTGAACTTTAAGAAAATTATTTGTTATATGCTAAAAAAGCAATTAAATTTATATTAGATGTTTTCCTCGCCACCCATCTTAAGTCCCGAAAAACGCTTTAAAGAATTTCCATAGTTTCACCAACCAACAAAAAACGCTTTATAAATAATATTAAAATAAAAGAAAATATCCTTTTATTTCGTTTAACTTAAATGAGAAATAAGCATTTAGTAAGAAAGCTGCGATGTAAAAAGACTCACCATTTGAACACCGAGAACATTTAACTTTTTTTACCATACAAATAACATCACCACAGTATGAATTTTCGATTTCCTCATTTTATTCATAAATATCTCACTCGGTGTTATGATCGTTTTAGAAATAAGAATCATCTGTATCCATGTAAATCACTTATATCGGTTTATCAACTGGTTTCTCCAATTTTCAATCCCATTTATGCGCCATGCAACTAAAACACCGAACAATTATTACAAATGAAATTATATATTACAAAATTTTCCGGTAACTATTACCTATTAGAATATTTGAAAAGCCATATAGAAGTACAGTTTCACAATTCACAGTATATACTATACTTCAGCTAATAAACTCATACTAAACGCTGATATGGTACGCGTACGAATAAACTGGTAAGCATAGGTGGTTCTTCGAAAATTTCTTAATCTGTAAAAACTATTGGACATCTGTATTTAAGGGTTTTAACAAAGACCTTTATAGTCTCAGGCTTCCGGACAATGGGACTACGGAATTACTAAAGTTGCATTATAGAAAATTACTTAAAAAGCATTTTAAGATACAAACCGACGCCATTTACATTTCTTAAAGAGAATCTATGAAATACTTCACTTTTTACCAGAATGTGTGATTTATAAATCGATTAAGAGGTGAAAATATACAGATACCAGTTCTGTTTGAAATTTTCTATATTTATTTACATATAATATGTAGCAACAAAGTAAAAAATCTTTTTATTCATTTATCATACAATTTCTTCCCCAACTAAAGAAAAAATTTTAATTGGTATGATTGAAAGTTACATCTGTATTTTTTTCTGGAAATTTGCACTTGTGTAAATATTTTACAAATTAATTGGCTACTGGTAATATCGTGAGTCTTTGTCTTCTCATAAAAAAGTACCAATTGAATGCAACTAGTAAAAATCAAATTAATTTCTCCAATAAAATAATATATTATACTTATATTAGCTATATAAGTACACTTATTTTCAAATTTTGACATCTAAATTTATGTTAGAAGACAGGAAATCTTCTTCTTCTTTACTGGCGTAGACACCGCTTACGCGATGATAGCTGAGTTATGAACAGCGTGCCAGTCGTTTCTTCTTTTCACTATGCGGCGATATTCGCCGTGGCCAACGCGCAAACCATTCGCAGAACCTTTCTCTCGAAAACTGGCAACGTCGACTTATCAGTTGTTGTCATCGTTCAATCCTCTGCACCATATAGTAGAACGCGAATAATGAGTGACTTATGGGGTTTGGATTTACGGCGCGGTTATTGAGGCCGACGATATCAATATCATCTGCATACGCCAGCAGCTGTACACTCTTATAAAAGATTGTATCTGATCGATTGAGTTCTGCAGCTCGGGTTATTTTCTCCAGCAGCAGATTGAGGGAGTCGCCTTGTCTGAAACCTCGGTTGGTATCGAACGGCTCGGAGAGGTCCTTTCCGATCCTGAAAGAGCTGTTGGTGTTGCTCAACGTCAGTTTACACAGCCGTTTTAGTTTTGCTGGGATACTAAATTCAGAGCTCGCGGCATAAAGGTAGCTCCTTTTCTTGCTGTCGAAAGCAGCTTTGAAATCGAAGAAGAGGTGGTGTGTGTCGATTCTCCTTTCACGGGTCTTTTGCAAAAGGAACGAAGACAGGATATCACAAACCTCAAATAAAGGATATAGCAAATACTGTTAATAGGTAAAAGCTTTGTAAAGATGCATCCAACGATTTATAATAACTGATGTAGCCAAAGCTGCTGAATCACAAAAATTACTCGTGGTAGGTGTGCAAACTAAAACGGTTGATAAATGACCTTTTTAAATTTATCGTCACCTTCGAATAAACATAGTAGCTCCTCCCTCTTGAACTTGCATTTCAAATCCAATTTTTTGCTCATTTCTCTTTGCGGTATTTGCTCTGTGAGGAGTAAGAATACATATTAAAGTTACTCACAGCCGGAGTTTTACGTTTTCCAGTTTTTTGTTGCATGCATTTCACGTATTTATCATGTTTTATATTTAACATTTTTGTGCCCCTCATTGTCACCCACAAAACTGAATATAAAGGGAATTCATTTAAACTGGAAAATGCTGAAAATCCTTGCATCGGCTCACTCCGTTAACTTTTTAAGTTCGTTTTCGGTTTGCTAAAAGCACAAAATATTTTAAATGTGAGTTATATATTGAAGTAAATATTCGAAAAGCAGACAATTTTTATGAAAAATATATCTTACTTTTATAATTTTATATTCATGTTTTTTCCAAATAGTAACACAGGTGATTCTTTGTTGGATTTGTACTCTTCATCAGAAAGCCTCGGTGGTTGTGTATAAAAAGGGGAATATTAGATTAGTGTTGCTCAGCGACTATTTTTGTGTTCCGCTGTTTTCAGCGAACTTACTGACTGTTTTCTCAGAACTTATTGAAAACAACATGTTTATCTGTATGTACCATGTATAAGTAATAACCTCCATAGATAGATGGCATAGTAGCCTTGACTAAATATGGTTATATAATGAAAATATGTACGAGCAATATTTAATTCCCATTTCATTTTAACGATTTTGTTAAAAACAATTCATCATTTCAAAATAATTTAAAACTTCGGATAAATTAAACATTTTATTTTTAGACCTCAACAAGCATATGAAATAATTTCTTAGGAGCTCAGTAATTTATATATATATATGTATATATATGGTACATAAATAAATATATATTTAAGTATTATATAAAAATAGTTTTAATTATATTGTGAAAACTTTTCCATTTTTTTTTTACGTTCGTTTTTTCCAATTTGTGGTCCCTTTTATTTTTGCTATCGGGTAGGAGTACGAAGTTACCTGGAATACTTAAACTGTCAAAAGCAAAAGCTGTCATTGATCCAGATCAACCAACATTTTTAATTTGCTTGATGACGTGGAACGATAAAGAAAGCCATCACGAAAGCTAAGAACGACATTCTGTGACAAGTGATAAGGATTTTCTTTATGCTTTGTGACAGATGAATGATTAGCCAGTGATGTTAATTCAGTAGGAGTAGTAAGTTTTATAAGGTTTACATAAGCTTCCGAGTAAGTGATCAGGATTACAAATCGAATTGAACACTAAGGTTTTTGTGTTTTTTCATAGTAAGGGGAAGTATCGAAAGCCGTAGTGCGGAATTTCAATCCGCTAAACCTAATCTACCTCAAATCATGGAACCACCGAATGAGTAATGATTTTTGGGAGGGAAAAGATATTTAAGTCTTCTCTATTGTACAGACCCCTAGGCAGTTGAAAAAGTCGCATCCGTATCGTTAAATTATAGACCGTAAATCTATCAACGAGTGTGAGTTTTAGTTGTTCCTTTGTATTTGAAAAGCGAGGGCAATAAAATAATACACGTTAATAATCTTCTATATACTCCATAAACATTGTAGAGTTCAACTAATGTCATTATGAAATCTTATAAAGCAATCATGTCCACTAAGGTCATGTCGTCTGTCTATCTTCGAGTGGATCTACCGCCCTTTGGAAGTGGTGTGTCACCGCTGCTGCAACAATTTGGTGCTCTTGTTCTTCTTATCTGTCCTTGCTGATATTTTTTAGGCCCTAATAGCTAATATAATGCTCAAGTTCATCTCGCTAAAAGCCAATGGACGGCGTACTGGCTAATACTTCAGCAGCGTCGGTTGCAAAAAGCCTATGCACTGTAATTATTTGTTGAATATACGTGTCTATATCGAGTCCCCTTTTGTGAACGCTATTCGTTTTTCCACCTTTCTGATGATGTTGAGTTAAACTTCTGTTTTTTGCTATGCCAGTCCCAAACTCAAAGAAGGGAACCATTGCTCAATAATGTACCGAAGTTTAAATAAAATTATTCAATCCATATTTAAGATATAAATTCGCAAAAAGAATAATTTTTTGCCATGAAACCGTAACACCTTAATTATTAATAATAAGGAAGGGCTAAGTTTGGGTGCAACCGAACATATCATACTCTTGTCAAAATCAAAGCCAGAGAGATATCTTCAGGTATAGGTAAAACTTGTTTTTTAAATTGTTCTCTGATTACCAATTTATGTATAAGAAATAAAGTCAACTAGATGTTTAAAAGTCCTGGTATTAATTATATGGGCTCTAAAGCGTGTTTTAAAGAACAAAGATGCATCGATATTTGAAAGTCACAATCTCTCAATTCCACCATTAAATGGAGACCCATAAAGAGTCCACAATACATCCCATATAATGATTTCCGACTTTGCACCTCAATTTCAACCCTTCTGGTTAAAAAAATGGGTGCTTTTTTAATAAAACTAAATAGTTAAGTTGTTTTAAAAAATATGTGGTTGAGAGTTGAATTAAAACGATATTGGTCTAAAATCTAGCAATAAAACTAAGTTTATATATTTATTTCCAGCACATAAGAAAGCTCCGACGCCATTTTGTGTGTATGCTATAGTGTCGAATCGCTCGACAAATGGAATTGTTCCGAACAAATGGAAGCGCTTCCTAAATCGTATGACATTGTCAAATTCTTCTCCGCTGTGATTATTGTATTCGCATGGATACGTATGTCGATGTAGACATATTTTGTTTTTTTTTTTTTTTTGGTTTTTCTTCTCGCGAATATCTGAAAGCTGCTTGCGTTGAGTCAGCTCCGATAAAGTTTGATGCAAGTTGCACTTACTAGAATGACTTAGAAAAGCTGTCGACGTAAAACAAATGAATCTGCGGATCTTTGATGCAATCATTCATAGAGAATCACCGATGCTCGGATTCCTACGTTTTTATTGAATGAACTCCTTTTACCAGCATACGGAATGGTGGGGAAAAGAAATCCCGAATCGGGAGACGAATTGATTTTCCCCTTATTAAAATTTTGAAGCTGTGCCGTCTGAAATATTAAATCAATCGTTCATCATTATTGTTGTTAATGTGTAAAAAAATCCTAACTTTCTTGTATTTCTTGTTTAGTAGATCCATCAGGGTTCGAATTTCTGTCTGATTAGTCTGTACTATGCTATACTGTTAACATCAGATGCAATATCGACTTTAATGTCGATTAACCAGCCAAGGAATAAACATAGAGAGAAAGACAAAATTTTGTGGTCGAATTGTAACAAAGCTGATACTTTTTTTTGAGGGCGAACGTTCGAGTTAGAAGCAATCATATCGATGATTTCGTCATCCAAGGGCATCCGAAATATTTCAAAAGGATTTTTGTCAGCTGAAAAGAAAAATATTAGAAGCTAGGTATTTCTTTCGAATTTTCATAAACTTTCAATTTGTATTTGTTAATACTTGGCTAGGCCCAGTTTCCGCTCAAATTTATATATTTTAGGCACACAGATACACAGTTATGAGTAAACCACGCATAAGAGAGAAAACATACATAAATATATCGATCATACATGCGTTCACCCGGAAAGTTCGAAAATCTTTATATTAAGTATATGAGGCTAAGCAAGTATTGGTCTATTTCTACCCATTTCTGACATACAGACACACCTTTTTAGGAAAGGGATATCCTTTAATTTTAGTTATGTGTATTATACATTAACCAACATTTTCGGTCACAAGTCAACTATAGGGACTGGGGTCTATATGTTCGGTACCTAGGGGTTTTAACGGTTTTTATTGGATTTAAACAATTTTTGGTTATAAGGTGCCATACATTAAGGGCATTATTCGCGCAAAGCTTAATCTTGTTATGGTAATTGTTTCTTGATTTGTGAATGGAAACTGAAAGAAGTGGAATTTAAAATTGTTCTGTTTGGGAAGTAGACGCGATTGTTGTTGGATATCGTCCATTTTCGCAATGTAACACAAATACTAAATTTTGTCAAAATCGGTTGGTCGGGTCCTGACATATGGGATTTCACCAAAAAGTGGGAGGTGCCAAGCCAAATTTTGAAGTTGTAGTTAAGGGGCTTAGGAGATATGTGCATTAAACTTATTAGAGGGCGGGACCGGGCCCACTTTTTCAACAATTTTTACACAAAGATGCCATTTGCTTTTTTTTACCAAGGAACCACATACCAAGTTTCATCGAGATATTTAAATTTTTCTCAAAGGATGGATAGATAGACGTCAATTTCAACTTTTAAACAAATAAAAATTAAACCACTACATAAGAGCTTTTCTGACAAAATATGCAAATTTTAAAGAATATTTATAGATACTTTTGCCGTGTACCAGAGTTTTGAATTTTCAGCATGGCCCGTTCTCGTCAGTAGGCCAGGAAAGTCTTGTTCAGTCGAATCAAAATTTACTTCAATCTCTCTTTCATCAGCAGTTTGCTTTTTATTGTCAACGCATTAAAATAAATATTGCTTGTGTCGTCGTTAAAAATATACTTTCTTCATCATTTTTTATTTTTATTGCATTGATTTATGATAATTTATCCTCTCATTTTTGTAAACGTATTTTCATAGCGAACAGAAAAATATAATAATTTACGTTTGATAATTTTTAGTGTACGACTGAAAATTTGTCTCAAACAAATTTGTCTACATATACCACTGCTTGTGTCAGTATGTATTTGAGAAGTTTGAGATATGGAAGGGGTAAAAGCCTAAGGATATACCTACCGAACAAAAGAAATAGTATTTTTTGATAATTAACGTCATGAGTACACTACAGAGGAAAAAAATTGATAAAATGACGTTGCACAAATAATGCTCAAGCAAGAACATTTGCTTATACTTTTGTCAGTTTTTACATAAGCTCATTTGCCTGTCTTAACTTTTGTTCCTAGACTAAAAGTAAGTTCTCTTTTGGGTGAGCTCACCAGGATCCGCTATATTAGTGCCAGCAAAACAGCAATTGAAATATCTGCAGTATTATTTTCAGTATTTATCAGAGAAAACTTTCAGCATTACCCTAATTTAACACAGGGGATTGCAGTAGCAAGGGGAACCTTTGGTAAAAAAATGTTGAAAAAGTAGGCGTTGCACCGTTCTCTAACACTGTGGAACATTATTGGGGTTATTGTCTGGGGGGTGAGAAATTCCAAGTCAGGGTGATGGTACTAGGTCAGTATAGTAAAGCCCTCAAAAGGTTTGGCGTTCGTACGTGTCAGTTTTTTTATGACCTTTTAAAGACCTTATAAAGACCTTAAGACTTTAAAAAGTCATAAAAAAAACTGAAACATACGAACGCCAAACCCCATGAGGGCTTTACTATACTGACCTAGTACCATCTCCCTGACTTGGAATTTCTCACCACCCAGATTAGCTGTTGTACTGTGTAATAAGTTAAATTTCCGCATACCTATTCACATACCTCATATCTCATTTTCTGAATTTTCTTTTCAGTTCTTGTTACAAATTTATGAAGTGATAATTTGTGAAGTTTTCAGTTGACCAAAAGAAGCAAGAAAAAACAATTTAAAAAAGTCACAGAGGCCGGGAGATGAATATTGTTTCGTTTTTGTCCGAAAACTCACAAAGAGAAATCTAAGTAGCACTTTAATGCTTTTATTTATTTTACATACCTTGGGGCTTATCAATGGCTAGTCCCACCGAAGTTGGTAAATCGCGAATTTTTAAATATTTTCAAAACACAACTGTACGATCCTCATTACTACTATTTTAACTGGGGTGTTACATTACGTATACGTAACATTTTGCATAAGGATGCAGAAATAAATTTTAGCCAATAAAAAAACAATAAATAACTCTTTACAATTTTACCTATTTACCTGTTGCTTCAGAGCATAATAGTTTTGTTCATCTAACGCTTGTACGTATCACCTAAAGCTAACCGAAATTATCAGGATCAGTTGAAACCCGGCTAACTGTCTGTCTGTCCGTCCATCCTTCCGTAAGTCCGCTCGTCCGTATAAGGTATAACTTGAGTAAAAATTGAGATATCATGATGAAACTGGATATCCGGGTTTTTTATTACACTACTTCGGGTTCGTAGATGGGCATAATAGGCCCACTGTAACCCCACAATACGTCATTAACCAAAAACGTAATAGCCACGGACTTACTTAAAATAACATACCCTGATTTGGTACAGGGGATTGCAGTAGCAGCAGTACCTTTGGGAAAAAAATTTCTGAAAAAGTGGGCGTGGCGCCGTTCTCTAATAAGTTAAATGTACTTATCTTCTATGTACACTGCTAAAGCTACAATAATCAGATTCGATAACTGCAAATCTTATAAGAACTTCTACCGACAGTGTGAAAATGGAAGAAATCGGAAGATAACCACACTTAATCCCTATGTAACGTAAACTACTGAAAGCGCGATAAATCAATAATTGAATACGACGGGGACTTTAAATTTTGTCCCCGAGATGGTTTTAATAGATGTGGTATAAAGAAAAATAGCTAAAATCGGTTCTAAACTTTCCAAATTCCTTATGTCGAATACGTCGGGCAGTGTATGAGTTATATTATATAGTATGTATAAATATAAAATTGCTTGAATTTCGATCTTCTAGTTGACGATTTACACCTTAAAGTATTTTCGTGGCTTTGATATTTTCAAGTATAAATTACTCGGTTGCACAAGAAATTATCCGCTCCTTAATTGTTTATTTTGAAGTTTGATGGCACTAGATTTCGAATAAGTCTAATATTATAGCAACTTTCACACTATGCCTCAAAATTCAACACCATGTATATAATTCAATTTTTTCAAAAGACAATCATATACGTGAATAGCCTCACAGTTTATGTGGAGTTAGAGTGTATGTAGGTATGTGTATACAGTTACGAAATACACTTTTCGGAGATATTTACCTTTTTTAACTGTATATATTACATTTACATTTTTTCTGAATGAACCCACACAGGTAGTCTAAACTAAGCATTTCAGCATGTCGTAATCAATAACATACGAAATGGGAAGGTATGTGAGGTCTAAGTAACTTGTCAAAACATTTACTTTAAACATACATATAATGATATAATAAAATTCATAAAATGATATACATAAGCAACTGCTTACGGAACAAAACTGCTGCCCTGACCAAATACAACATTTACGAGTACATTTACGATGTACTCAATCCAAAGGTGTTTTATAAATAAAATTATTTTCGTTTTTGCTCATACTTGTACTAAATGAACCGGAAACCAAACACAGTTAGTTAGGAAAAACGGTTGGCTGAGAGAAAGTCACACTCTGAAAATAAACACACCTATCACAAAACCACAAGATATGGATGTACATATAAGCTTGCGAAGCAACAGCTTCGCTAAACCAATTTAAACTCTGTTGCATGAACCCACACTATCCGTATTTATCTATTTGTGTGAGTTCGTCAGGCTACGGAATTTCGTTTGTTAATGCTAATATAATTATCAGCGTGTTGACGTTTTCTTTTTGTATAACTTTTAGGCTATTTCAAAATTATTCCTTCTTCTTACTGTCACCTACTTCTCACTTCACGCTTTGTCATCACTATCACCTACTATATTCATATTACTATGTATTTTGAACTTTTGCTTATGAAGCCTACGGCAGCATGACATCTCCATTATGCCAACAAGCTTATTGTACAAAATCCTTTTCATGTATATGTGTGTGTGAATGTACCTACTATGTCTGTGGTAACTGATTTTGTGACAGGATGTTGTTTGTGGTCTTAGTACATCGGTGTTGAGCTAGTTAACTAGCAAATAATAAGGCACAGAAGACGAGACTAGCCCCGCCGTAAAGCGTGCCAGAAAACACACATAGATACACGTTTTATATTCTGGGAAGCTACTGTTCGCAGTTGAGCAAATATACATATACTTTCTTTACGAATCCGCAAGCATGTCTTTAAAAGTAACAGCACGAAGTAAAAGTTTGTTTCACGGAATTTTACCATGCGTAACACATGTGCACACAAGTCAAGCCACAACAATGGCCCGCTTTAGGCAATCGTCTACGTATCTGTCACAATTTGCCTCCTGCCCACACCACAACGCCATTTATGCTAAAATAGTGACAAACGATACCTGGTTTTTAGTTGTTCATTGTATGACGCCTGTTGGTTAAGATTTTATTTGGATTGTAAGGCATTTTGTCTATATCTTCCCTTAGGGTGCAATTTGGTTTTGATTTGATGTGCCTTACATATCTTAATTTCGTTTGAGTGTAAGGTAGCTGATATCCTCTTTTCTTATAACACCACGCAAACAAATATGTGTTCGTGTAGGTCTTTTTAGTAATGTTTGTGTAGCAAATTATATTAAAATGAGCAACGCATGCAAATGAAAAGCGTTTGCGCAAACAATTACCGGCGATGGCAAAGGTAATTAGGCATGAAAATTGTAATTTTGGGATTATTGAAGGAATAAGTAGCATGAAAAATATCAAAACTTTCTTTTCATATTCATCCTAAGATACATTTTGATCAGTGTGCAACAGTTACGCCTACCTAATGGTTGATAATAATAATCCTAACATCCAATTGACGCGAGGTACGGAACCGCATACGAGTGGATTAAGTCGAGTCATTAAAGTTGCTAGAGAGTCCATTAGTTTTCAATGCTTAACGGTACACCTTAAAATAATCAGGATAGATTTGGAATCCGAGTGACAGCTTGTCGTCTATCCGTCCGTCCGTGCAAGCAGTAACTTGATAAAAAAATTGAGACATCTTGATGAAGCTTTATATCCACGTTCCTTAATAAAAAACAAGTAAGAAGGGTCTAAGACACACTTAGAATTGGTATTCCGGAAAAAGTGAATCAATATGTTTAGAACTACGGAAAGATATTATCTGATGTCGCTTCGACAATATGTGTATGTAGTACAAAGTCAAGCTGTGTGGAACTGAAGAAATTTGTAAAAAAAGGTCTTATGTATTGTGTATTAATTTATTGCTTCGCATAATCCATGTGGACTCCACTTTCTGAAGATACGGTATTAAAAGCAAGAAACCTCATCGATATTACTCAGTATCCTATTGTCTGAAAGTTTTAGGTACCACCTATACGGTATTTTTAGTCGATCCAAAACTCCCAGTTTAATTTTAGATAATAAAAAATAAAAAAAGGAACGAAAAGCTGAAACAATATAAAAGTCCTCATTAGCAAACGCTGATACGCATCTTATGTGCACACCGCATTATAAAATTAAACGCAAACACCATAATAACAAGTACCAACATGTCAAATGACAAATTTTGTGAGCTTATTTCTTCACCGAGCCCACAAGGATTAAGGGCTTATTGCTCATTCATTAATTTCTTGCAAGAAATTTCCTTCTCATAATTAATGAGAAAACTAATGCATACACACACGCGTTCAGTCCTTAACCCTTTACCGTTATCATTGTAGCAACGAATTCTCGGCATTTGGTTGCGCCAACGAATTAAGAACTTAATGCTATTTAAACTTCTTTATATACAAAGAGTCGCACACACAAGCTTTTGGCACTTGAGAAGGATATTAGATCTTTCTAGCTGTACACAAGCAACAATCCGACAATTATCCGCTTTTTCACCCTATACTATTGTTGCAAATGTGTGTGTGTAACTACTGAAATGTTGATTTTAGTTGTTGCTGTTTCAGAGGCTTCACTGGTTTTTGCCTGCTTATTGTTGACTGTTGGCATTTGAAACCACCTCTTGGCTTGTCAAAGAGACCATTTAAATGGCGGCAGTTTACTTCTTTTCATTAACTTTTTGAGACTTTCTTGAATTTTGTGTTGACTTTTGAAAATTACGGCACGCTATTACTTTTGGTGCTCTTGAATTTGTTTTTGCAAACAGTAAGGATATTTATTTGGCAAACGTGACTACTGTGTTAATGCGGAAATTAACGCTTAGTAATTCGTAGTAATTTTCAAGTTAGAAACCAAATATCAGCAAACATGAAACTACGTTAAAAATAAAACAAAACGTATAAGTAGAAATAATAGGCTGTCAAAAAAGTCTTGCGGTATTTTCGCTAGTTGGCGCTGAAAGCGCGTAGTTCTAGTTTTATTCGTCCCATCGGATCATGCTATACCTTTTTGGAAAGCTCATTTCACGCGCTAACACGTGTTTGATTGATTGTCGTTTTTTTTAGGTCGTTCGTGATTTATAGCGTCGCAAACATGGAGCCAAATAAAGAGAAAATTCAGCATATTTTACAGTACTACTACGATAAAGGCAAAAATGCATCTCAAGCCGCCAATAAAATTTGTGTATTTTATGGACCCGATACAGTTTTCATTTCCACCGCACAACGATAGTTTCAATGTTTTCGTTCTGGTGTAGAGGTGGTCGAAGATGCGCCACGCTCCGGAAGGTCTGCCGTCGAAAATTGCGATAAAATCGCTGAATTGGTCGAAAGAGACCGGCATAGTAGTCATAAAGCCGTTGTAAACCATTTGAAGAAGCTTGGAGTCGTTAAGAAGATCGATGTATGGGTGCCACACGAATTGATTCAATAAAAATACCGCAACCCATTACTATCGCAATGAACATACAGTCATACTGAGCGATAGCCAAGCGGCACTCAAATCGATCACTCAAGCTCAAGAAGCACTTATTTAACATGGGTCTAGCTTCTTGTGCAATTTGCCGGTTTTGCGACTTGGAGTCTGAAACTCCAGAACGCCTGCTAATGGACTGCACTGTAGTTTGTAGACGCAGGATTAAGGCCCTTGGATCCATGTTTTCAAAAGGGATCACATCGGCTCAATAGCACCTAGCAGTATATAATAATTTGCTGGGACTAGTCATTTAATTATCTATCTTATCTATCCCACGACGTGAAAAAATTGTGGACCTACCCAGACAACAGAAAAATAGATTTGCAGTAGAGTAAATTGTTAGCTAAATGCGAGCCTTTGGCGAATGTTTGGGCAGATTACAAGTTGTTACTATAAGATTCAATTTTTTTTTTGTTTTTGACAGTGATCTGCCACTTTGAATCGATTTGTACTTGTAGAATAAGAATGCGCTATTATTGACATATTTTACTTTAAATATTAAGAAAGTTTTTTGGCTGTATATAATGTATGAGGTGTAACAAAGATTCAGACAACCACAAATGATAAATTGCAAATGTATAAATGTCCCACTGTTTACAGACATCGTGAGAAATACATTCGGAGGTGTTAAAAAAATTATTGTACGTATACTAATCAATTTTAATAAAGCTTTAAAGACCGTTAATGGGTGTAATTCTAAACTAGCTTAACTCTAGCAGTATATTTATTCGGAGAAATCAAACAATTAATTTGCAAGCTTATCGAACAAGTCGACGGAAGAGCTTAAGTTTTAATGTAAAGAAGTAAACTATTTCTTAAAGCTCATATACCTAACTCTATACACTCATGTTTATCAGCAGATTTTCCTTCGTTTGAATTAATGTAACAACTTTAAAAAGCAGCTACTTATTTCGACACTCCAATGCGCCAAGTAGTCGAATACATGATTTATTGCCGACCGCTTCGCTCCACGTTATTGACGGTAGGTCCTTTAGCCTTTGCTGGTTGCTCGCGGTTATTTTTTCCTTTTGACTGCCACAACTCAAATATGTTCCGCAAGGGCAATGTTGCAATAACAAAGTTACTTCCCTTTCGCAGAAGTGCCGTAAATCTATAGGCATGTTAGTGAGTGGCGCTCCAACCTTGGCTGAGTAGCGGTTCCATACCTACTCGAAAAATGTTAACTAATTTAATTGCGCTGCTTCTCTTTGCCACAAAAAACATAATCAGTCGTGAAACGAGACGAAGGCCGCCATAAGTAAAATAAGGATAGAAAGCTTATGAAAATAAATAAAAGTTGCGGTGTTTTTTCTGGATTTGATATTGTTGAACACACCAAATAAAAGGATATTTTCGTACAAACCTCAACGCAGTTACCGCAGTTTCATAATTTCTTTTAAGGCAAGAACTTTCCTGACCATCTCCTGTGTCAATCATTACGTCAATACCACCACAACTATTTTGTCAATAGAGGTTGTTTCGCGTTCACTGTAGTACGTTCAGTGAAAATAAATATAATTGGCCATAATAAAGCTGCAATAACGAAAATTGGTGGACATATTGTGTAAGGATACCTTTGCATTTTAAATTTACTTACACGTTAAAAATTTGTTTCGTATCTTTCAGTCGTTTTATTTCTTAGAAAAGTTTAACACTTTTTAGCTTGGACATGACACCGTAGTACAATTCGTTGTGACTGATTACTTGCCAAAAAATATTGGAATATTTTCTTGCTTGGTTGGACTAAGGGTGTTTAAACGCCACTTAAAGCCTATTTGTTGGTTTTATTGCCGCTTGGCAATCGACAAAGAATTAAACCAATTTGTTGGTTGTAGCAGTAGATTTAAGTTTTAGAATGAAATTGAAGATTTGTATAAAAAAAATTTAAATCTGCCGTACCACTTATGCTGAGAGTCAGAAAGATTTTGATGTGTGCGAACAGAAAATGATCAAAAACGACTTCGCTAATTTTTCTGTCCAAATATTGCACGTAAGAAGTCCTTTGTAGTTTGAAACATGACATTTGTCTGGATGTCAATAAAATATTACATTTATCTCTATTACACTAATAAATATCAGATCAAAACTATTAATAGATTTAGAGTTATATGTAAGTGATCAGGTTAACGAGGTGAGTTGAAATGCAGATGTTTGTCTGTCCGTCCGTCACTCTGTCTGTGCATCCGTAAATTGAGATACCGGCAGGAAACTTGGTACACACATTCTTTGACAAAAAAGAGGAGACAAGTTCGTAGACATTTTGTTTTTAAATACTGCAATCAAATTTGATAAAAATAAATATATTTAAAACGATACGAGCATTTCACCCTGCCTGCTACTGACCGTGAAATTTTAAGATGATTTAAAATGCTATTACCACAATATATTCTTATTCAAGGTACCAAAAATAAAATAAGTTAATAAAATAGTGTTATCTTAACCAATTAATAAGCGAATGTTAATGCATATCAAAATGCAAGGGTCTGCACTGACCGAAGAAACTATTCGTAAGTAGATTTTTAAACTCCGGTCATGTGGAGTCTATTTCGGATGGTAAACTTTCTAAATAATTTAAAGCAGGAAAAACGGAAACGAGAAAGATATTACTCTAACAATATATATACAATGTTGTGAATTCAAAGAATAATACTTTGTCCAAACCCAAATTATATCGATAGATTTTTTTAAGCTAAATATTTGTCAACAAAGCTAAAGCGTAAACATTAATTGACATATTGCATAAAAAAATCCTTAACAAAAGCAGACATTCAATTCAATACTTAACTAGTAACATTTAGGTGTTATTTTTTATTTCCTTTATAGCAATAAAATATATATCCATATATAACTATACATATGCTTGTACGAGTATGTATTTACACTGCATTGTTTTTACTACATTTTATAATTTGCACTGCATACTAGACAACAATAATTTTATAGCATCTAAAGCAAACATATTCAAATTACAGACGTCTACAGCATGAATGAATAATCACACACACCAAACATGTTTGCTTTAGTGATTCTTGCTTAAAAACAAGCGTGCATACTTTTTGTTATGAGAAAATTTAATATCGAAATGTGTTAAAACTTATTAATATAATATGCCTAAAGGAATGTCGAAATGTTTTGCATTTTAATTCATTAAATGTCTAAAAACTACGGAAACTAACTTTTTTATAAGTTAACTACAAAAGTAAAACAAAATCGTTTGATATTCTCTATTTTCATACAATATTTTCGTACCTGAAATTGATTTGTGTAAATTTCGTTTTGCGAAATGCTTCCATGTTGCATTTTAATATATCATAAAATCGTTAAATAACATTTTTTATATAATAGAAATAAAGTTTAAGAAAAAAAAATTTTTTCATTTTTAAAAATTTGACAATTTTTTTTTTACATAAATAAAAAAAAATATAAAAAAAAATCAACCCACTCCGGGATTAGCAGGGATAGTTGTCAAATTAATTGAAGTTTTTTTTTGAGGAAAAAAAAATGGCGAACTTCCAAGAAATGTCGATTTTACTTAAAAAAAAAACCGATTATTTTATATAATTGATCATGTTAAGTTTTTTTCGTGTATTTTTTAGAAAAGTTCATTCAAAAACAAAAATTTAAAAAAAGGTCCCCAAAAGTCAATTCCTACAAAAGTTATGGCTATTTGAAAATAAAAAAAAACATTTTTTTTTAAATTCATATCTTTTTTGAAGTTGGACAAAAAATTTTGAAAAAATTCTCAAAAATGTTTTTCAAAGGGTAGAAAAGGATGGATAAGTTTCAGCAAAATCTAAAGGGGTAAGGTTCAAAAGTGGTCGATTTGGTATCGAATACGCCATATGTATGTGCAGGGTGCTCCATATTTTATGTCATAATAAAGTAATTTCAATGTTTATTTGTTTAAAATGTTCTTTTACAATTATTTATTACATCACCAAGTAAGTTGCCTCTTTTCTATCCACTAAAGTTACTTACTGCTTTTTCTTACTTTTTCAAACGTCTTGCTATTCTAGTCCGAATTTCATGGTTAAAATTACATTAAATTTTTTATAAAAAATTTCCATAACATGTCTCACAAAATCAATCAGCTAGTGAATAACAAAGTTGTTGAATATTCAAAATATAAATATAAAAGACAGAGCACCCTTTATATACAAGTATAATTTTTGGTTGTTGCAAATATATGTGTTGGTGCCTGATCGAATGAAAAAGATTACATCAAAGGATTAACATCATAATTTTTCTGTAAACAAGTTGGTAAAATAATAAATTATTATTCAAATGCCGAAGAAGAATGTAATTAATATATTTCAGTAAAATAATTTAAAAATTTTAATAAATATGTCGAGTAAAAAAATCGAACGATTTTCTGTCGTAAAAGGGCGAGCTGCCATCAGCAGCACAAAGCGAGAGCTAGTTTATGTGGTTTTAGTAGCGAGTGTAGCAAGACGTGTTGAAGTGCCACTCGATAACAGATCTATTTTAATACTTCAAATTAACTGCAAATAGTTTATAATCTTACACCCAAATTTATTTTACTTCGATTGCTTAGGTAAACACATTTATTTCTTGGTCAAAGGTTTTACTTAAGGTGCTAGTCCGGTAACTTGGATTCAAAAAATCGAAAATTTCAGACAGAAATTCGAAATATTTCGGAACTTGTTGAAGAATTTCCTTGAGCAATTTGGAGTCCAACTTTTAAAGTTGTTGAAGTTAAAACACGTTTTTCTGATTGTTTTTCTAGTCGGCCCGGGTCCTAACTTTTTTCTATTGAACCGATTAATTTTAAATTTAACAGACTATTCCACACAATCATAGTTCTTGTCTGTACTAACGAGCATTTTTTTCATTCCTATTTTTTGTTTTACAACCTTTTATTTGCTATTTACCCTTAAAATTTAACTTCAGTAGTTCCGACCGGAAAATAATGTCTATAGATTAAGAATAATCAAGAATACTTGATTTCAGATAACAGCCAAAATCACCCGGGTCAGCCAGGTGCATTTTTTTTTTTTTGAGGTTCCAACTTCGAGAGACAATTATAATAGTAATAAAGTATGACATTTTTTCATATAACCCTTTTTTGTATGTTCAATATGTTAATAAAAACACTTTAAATATCCAACATAATTTATTTTTATTTTCCTATAAAAACCACCCTCCAAAGAACTCATGAAAACAGGCATACACAATTACCAGACTACTACCTTAACATATTCTGGTCCATTTATATTTCCGCGCCCATATAACGTCGGTATTCGCGCTCGTTCTGGAAACTACACCAACCGTACTACGCCTCTTCAACTCCAATTATTTCAACGATTTAAATAAATCAGAGTTAGTAGCATTTAAACAACATCAATAAAATTTACTGATTTGGGATGTTCGATCCCATCAAAGAAACAGCCTCGAAATATTATCTGGTTCTTCCAGTAAGCTTTGTTTTTGCCATAACGTGAAAGGGTTATTAGAAAAAATAGGTATTCCTTGTCATACAACTAAGCTACGCTATAAATAAGCTCAACAAAAAAATTGAAGGTGGTTTTACTACACAATGGGAACAAATTTCATTTATCACTACAACAAAATGACAACGCGAATTACACATTATTAATAACTTAATTTTTTGTAGTATGTGTCTGTTTGTTGAATTAATTATCATATAGGTTGCCATTTATATTTCGGGATTTTGGTAAACCTAGTGTTTGCAATCTGACAACTCACAACTTTATCAAATTAAGCCGCAAACATTTTCGACCGACTATTTTTTACAACTTTCGACTTGAGTTTACTCGATATACTTAATTCAGTTTTTGGCGATGAAGCTCCATCAAGAGACAGTGTTTATTTATGGTATGGTGAATCAGGGGCTCAATATACTATTGATGCTATATATAAACTAATATCGCCAGATCGTCATGTGATAGAAGGAATTACAGGCATTAGTGGGACCAGCTTACATTCAATATGGCATGGACATTTGGCTATAAAACTTTTTTTGTCTGGAGAAGTGTTTATAAACACGTCTATGAAATCTTGAGAGATAATGAAATTTGGGTGTTTCAAGATGTGCTGAATTCACCAAGAGTTCCTCGCGCACGAAGCAGTAACAAGAAAATGATTGCTTGTTTTTTGAAAAACTGAACATGTCGCAATCATACCACTATAATATCGCAGAACATCAAATTCTGAATAGACACAAGAATGTTTGTATTAGCACTTAAAACATCAATTTGATGAGAAATTCAACTTGAAGTCTAGACTTGAAATCGAATGCTTTCTTTTCATGTTCAGTTCATGAGTTCAGAATGCATGTCTTAGATATAACTAAATCAGGGTGGCAAAAGTGCAAATTGATTCGGATGAATGCGAAAGTGTACAGATCTTAATGGAGAATACTTTGAGAGACAATATATCGATTTTCGACTACCAAATTGGTGCTTTGTTTTGTTATTCCTAAATATAAAAGACAACCTATGTATCGCAATTGTTCGAGAGCAATTGTGAAAGTTATGTTAGTGAAAACTGCCAACAAAAACAATTTTTCTGCCTCTTTGAACCTTGGCGCCACTGTAACGGCAGTTAATTATGCAAATAAAGCGTTGCCAACATTTCAGAAGTAGTGACGCTAAGTGGCAGACCTTGGAGGAGGGAATGTGGTTGTTTTTGTATTAGAGAGAACCATGAATATATATATACAAATGGCAGAGATTTTCAAATTGATATAATTAAATTGTCTGTGGACAGGACAGATTGTTTTTAATTACATGCGATAAGCTGACTTACTTGATTTTAGTTTTTCCAGAAGCTTTGTGTTGCTTTTGCAGTATTCTGATGTGTGCGAGTGGAGTTGTTATTCTTAGGCTTTGTTTTTCTATTCACTCTTTACCGCACTCTTAACTCTCAGAGTTTTTTATACAGAATCTTAGAGAAGAAACATGCCATAGCTTACACACAAATAAATTTATTTTTCAGCTTATTTTATTGTTGCTTCGAAGTAAACGGAAATGCTCTGTTGCTTCTTTAAGAAAGCTTGAAATATAAAAAATATTAAAATAACTTTACAAGAAATACCATTTTACAGTTTACAGGGCAATCCATTTTTTCCCTTCAAATGGAAGGTGCATTCCATCTATTTTAGAACGAGTAGGTCGATAGTACACAATGTCTTCGCCTCAAAAACAAAGTCTTCGCCCAGCTCAACGACTATCTAATGAAAGTCTCTCAAGAACAGAGATTTATTTACCTTCCCCGTTGAAATTAACATTCACCTGTTAGGTCTTCCGTAGATACTGGTCAGAACTGCCACAACCTATTTTATCAACAGTTGTTCTTAATATCTCATTAGGGGATATGAAATACTACGAACTTTCCCACTAAACACATAGTAAGATTTCAGGCGAAAGATAAAATTGCGATCCGAAGAGTGAAAGGTTTTTCATTTCCAATCTGTTTCCCTATATATAATATAACCACCGACTAAATAGTAATTAAAAACTACTCTGAAAATAAATTAAATATATTTGTATGTAGTGTTGTGCATAGAAAAAATAATATACAAAATTATGTATTCAGTGTAAGTATATAACAATATAATCCATTATTGTGAACGTACGATTATTGACACACGAAAGTGCTTTTTTCAGAAGTCTGCCACCATAGCAAAGTACTTTATCCGGTCACCTTAACAATAACCTTGATCTCTTTTCGTTCGTGAATTTTAAATTTACTTTGACTTCGTAAATTTCTAGCTTTTCAAATATGAAAAATGTCATCGCCGTTATCCTGCTGTTCCGATAAATAGGTATTACTAAGGGGCAGCTCTTGTTTTCGATGATATCTACTTCATTTTTGAACCCTAATATTGTCTTTTAATATTTTCACAAAGAATGGAAAGATATTTTTGCAATATCATTCGGTTTATCTTGGATATAGCATAAGTAGTTTGGAGACAATATTCGGTGTATATTGTTTTCAAACTAAAAACACTGCATACAATTTAATTTCTGAGCACATATCGGAGTATAACACAAAATACTATATGGCAATTTAAATAGTACTATATTATAAAAGAAAATACATGTTTTATTTACTGTTTTTAGTGTAGGTATTCGTTACTAATTTTCTTTTCGTGACGACATATCTGTTCTACAAGCCAGATAATGTAATCTGTTAAGGTGCTCCATGGCGTATGAGTAATCATTGTCATAAGGAAATACTGAATTTCGTACTGAAACAAGAAAAAGCGATAACTAAAAACTATAATGCAATATCCACTTCACAAATACAACAGTTTCCTTGCAATAACTTCATTTTGATCGATCAGATTGAATGGCAGTTGTTTGCTGAGTGACTCAATCTGACCAATTTCTTCGAAGATTGCATTATTGCCTTAGGTAATAACCAACGCCGAAAATTTTTTATACAAACACGTAATTCCGATCAGTAAGTTTGTATGACATCTATATGTTATATTCTCCGGAGATTATATCATTGCCTTATGTTAAATATGGCATTTCTTGAAGATATCTCCACAAATGAAAATTGATTCCGATACTTCTGCTTTTATATCACCCACATAAATGTTGTTGTGGAAGAATATCGGCGTTAAAACAAATGATCAGTTTGTTGGGGAATAATTTCTGATCGATATATCAAAAATGGAAGGGCTACTTAGCATATATACAAACAGATGGATGGACATAACGGATATGGCTAAATACATTTTTAGAGTGTCTTTGGCTTGATCCAGTCACTATATAATAAGTTCCATACTTCAACTACGAGTATATTAAGTTTCAGTTCTTTGAATTTAATTGGAAAATAGCAACTTACATTATATGTATTTCTATTATGGTATATAATATCTTTAAATATTGTGAATATTTGAGAAAGTAAAAATCTTAAATTTTCAAAAAGTTTTTATATTCTAGGTGAAAAATAATAAAATCATATCTTTTTATTTCCCTTTTGCAGCGAAATGAAGTCGATGAAATAAAAGCTCAATGCGCGTAAATAAGTAAACAATTATAACAAACTATAGTTTATTAAGCAGTGTTTGTTTCTAAACACATAAATATGTTTGGGAATTTTAAATCATTTATCATAAAAGCATCATGGCCTTGCAATTGTATAAAATTTACATTCAACTCGTTCATTGTTGGCGTAAATGTTTTTGTTTTATGTCACTAGCAAAACACCATTCACGTATATTTCAGTTGTGCCAGACAAAAAAGCTGCCAATGAAAGCATTAGGTGTCAACTAAAAGAACAACATTAGTCAAATTATAGTCACCGCAGCTAAATTGATTTCGCAATCAACATTATTTGCATATTTTTGTTAACACGTTTTTATTGCCGAACATAGAAACTCAAAACACACACAGATAAATATTTTGAACGGTTTTTTTTTAGCGTTTTGTATAAATCAGGGATAATTTCATTTGCATTGTCATGTTAAAAATAAATAGTTTGATCGGTTAATGGTAAAGAGCTTTATTTATCAAATAGAGTACAATCACACACAAAAGTGTATGAAATGAAGGAAAGCCAACATTTTATTAAGACATTTCTCACATTTACCATTGTACATTGTGTGTTCCAAAGTAAACAGGACTTTTTGAATTTTCTTGGTGGGGCCATATGAAGACTGGTGCTTTGCAATCCGTTATCTTTCTCGATTGTCCAGTGAGAATTTCTTGACATTGATTAGAAGTGAAGTTATACGTTTTAAGTGTCAGTACGTTTGTGTTATTGGTGCGAAAATGAGCTTCGAGCAAAGAGCCAACATTCAATTTTGTTTTAAAATTGGTAAAACTTTTAAATTGAGAAGTACGTTTAAAAACCTATCAAAATTGTAAAAAAAAGAATGAATATTATCTATTAATGCATAGGAAAAAAAAAATGTTGGAAATTACAAGCAGCGAAAATATTTAAAAACATTTTCGCAAATGCAAAAACATTATACAAATTTACATACAAAATAGTATCCCATTTCAGCTCTATAAACCTAAAACGAATTAATGTTTATTGAGCAATTAAAACACAAATATGACACGTATGGTACATACTACATTAATTTAACAGCTAAAATCGCGATGAAAACTATCCCCGTAATTGAAAGAAGTACAAGTCTTTATTTATTTAAATTTTTATTAAATATCTTTCTTTAATCTTTATAATTTGTTCAAAAGCGAGAAATTGCTTGTCATTGGCAAACAATTGGTTAAGTGTAATTTCATTGAGTTTTTGTTTCATATATACAAATTATGTATGTACGTGTCTAATTAAAATAACTACTTATTCGAACTGCAGAAATTTTTATAAAAACTTGTTTGCTTTTAATTACACTAATAGTTGTTATATATTATTTTGCAGGCAAGTTAATATCTATTTAGTCTGTTTTTTATACTATCGCAGCATATTATAACAGTTCAATTCACTTAGTTGATATTCGTATCTCCTTAAACTAAGCGAGATATGTAGATATGGGATCATATATACATACCACAAATTATTAGGGTGACAAGACGAATTGAAATCCGCTTGACTGTAAAAATAGAGCCATCGTGATAAAACTTTTTACAATTGTCGAAATCGGGGTATAGAGTTTTAAACATGCCGACATCAAAAATCTGGATATAAGTTCAATTGGATCATATTTTACCGAACATATCGGTAAATCTGTGAGTTATAGTATAGAAAATCGGGAAGAGTATTTTTGTGCCTTTAGCCCCTACATAAATATCATTTAAAAAAAAAATATTTATACGTAAAAAATCTTACTGAAATTAGAAAAATTTTCTTCTAAGAACAGTTTACCCGATTGCTTAAAATGGATGAGATCAAAACAATTCAACTTCTAGTTTATTGAAAATTTGAACCAATACCTGAACGTATTTCCTAGGTTTCTATCGTTACAAATTGCGAGAGTATAAAATATTTAGTTCTACGTGAACTTTCCATAGTTCTTCCTTACTAGATTTTTATTAAGATACTACAAACTAATTATGTATGTGTGTATTATCTTTGCTAAATGGTGACTTAAACTAATTAAAATTCATTGCTTTTTGTTTATATTTGCGCGCATGACATGCGCCTCATTTATTGCAAAAATCATTTTAAATAAAAGTTAATCAATATTAGTAAAATAGAATTACTTTCTACGAAGATATGTTTACAATGATTTGTTCATAAACATCGCACATGCTATATGTGTATATATGTTATCAGAGGGTATCAACCACAGTATTGCCGTGTCTGCTGTTAGCTGCCACATTGTTGCCGCTTCTGAAATTCAAATCCTTGATGTATTTTACAGTACAACGTAACACCAAAATAAAATTGTATGCAGATAATAAAGTAATCGAGATCAAGCAGTAATCGCTAACCATTGAGGGATGGACACAATGTCGGGATCTGACTATTTGTTGGAGGGTGTGCCAATGACCTTGCCTGTAAAAGAGCAGAAGTGGATAATGACATATTTTAGTATAATGAAAACTTTATTATTAATAGTTTCTATATGTGTTGAAAACCTTTAATAGTTAGAGATAATATTATTGTGGTATTAGATTAGTAGAACATTTATTTATTCCTAAAGATCAAAACTTCTTGTTGAAGAAAAAAAGTCTCACTTAACTGAAGCTGTAACTTCCTTAAGTACTTCTCCAAATTTGTATCCACTGATAAGAAGGGGAACCCATAACGTAATACCTCTCGAATAATCTTTAACCCAATCTCATAGTTCAAAATTGGAAAAGAAAGACCCAAACCGACTTAACCCCAATTACCATAATTGTTCATTAAGTTCAACCATTATCCAAGTAACGCTTTATGTGATGGAATTATGTTGGTATTGGGCGTATTTTATTTGATCATCACAAGCTAATAGCTAAAGCATGGACGAATAAAACACACTTAGCTTATGTCATATGTTCGCTGAAATATTTAAAATTTGTGAACATGCAGGTGACTTTACTCCGAATGACTAGTGAGCATGGTATGTGAGATAAATCTCTTGGAACATTTTATTAGTATGCGGCGTGTTAATACTCGTAGTATGTAGTATTGAAAAAATAGATAAATTCGCATCGATACTACCCAACTTCCAACTAACCTTATGTCGAGTATATCGGTCAGTGTAAGAAATATATACTTAAATATATATTTTATTGCTAGAAATCCGATCCTCTTGTTGAGATTTTGCACCATAAGACATTTTCCTGGCTTTGATTTTTGCAATCTGCAAGAGTGAAAAATGTTTGGTTGCACTCAAGCATAGCCGTTCTTTACATTTTCTCTTTGTTTTGACAATTTCCTTTTTCTGCTTTTGTCACTTTGTTCTTTACTCTCACTCCATACATTTCGGCCCAACAAGCACAAATTATGACAGTCAGTGTCAGTAGGGCATTTTTGTTGGTCATTTTTTAGATAACTGCAGCAGTACATGTACTTAGTGTTAGCATAACGGGAATACAATTGTCACAGTGGTTGCTTTGTCGCCGTCGGGTTGTTTTTTCGCAGGTGTTAGCTTGTTCTCAAACCATTGCTGGTAGTTTCTATTTTTATATGATTTTGCTATTAGAATTTCACAACCTTTATAGCCCGCTGTTCCGTTTTTTGTTTAGCCTAGCTTTTACACATTTCACTTATTCTCAATTCCCTTTATTAGCCTTGTTTTTTGCCACATTTGAGTTCTGATATTTGGTACACATATGGGGACTTTGCAGCAGGATCTTTGTATATAAAAATACTTCTCCTTACCCCATTTAGCAGCATAAAATTATCTGAGAACAGGTATATATAGTATTTGTAGTATATATTGGAATAATAGACAGTAGTTAGACCAACAAATCGGTGTATACGAGTATATTTATACTAGAGTATTTAATAAATAAAAGTAATAAATAAAACTATCGTTATATTATCTGAAGAAGGACAAATAGCGCTTAGGGTTTTCATAAAGTTGTCTAGATGAAGTCATGGTCAAAATGTTTAATTATCGTTGTCCTTATTTATCTAATGCGAGGAACGAGATAAGTTTGATTGTAACTGAACAAACAACCAAGATAAACACGAAAATTTTTATATAGGTGACGTAGAGCAAGACAGATTTGATTTATATTAAACGCTAAACCAAATTTTTCTTCACTACTACTATCTAAATAATTTCATTAAGATATCGAATATATGTATTAATAAGCAAAGAAAGGCTAACTTAAGGTATAACTGAATATTGCATACTGTTGGTATATGCAAGAATTAAACCTAAGGATTACCTTCAGGGGTAGGCAAAACTTTACTTTGTACAAAAAATGTTGCAAATTAATTCTACATTTTTTATTCGTGAATGAATTAAAAATTATCAAATTTGATATTTTATTAAGTTACTAGCTGACCCCGCGCTGTTGTCCTGCGTGAAATTATGTGTTTTTAAATGAAAAGATAAAAACTCGTTTTATGTTGATATTCATTTATTTGCGATTTTTTTACATTTTTTTCAATGTAACGCCGCTTGATAAACAACATTTTTTGGTTTCTGTTCCGGTGCGTAAATGTAAAGAGAAGATGGTTTTCCAACTCGTAAGCACGCCACTTATATTTGGCCGTGTGAAAAACATAGCATTTCTAAATTTATGCCATCCACTATACGACTATCCTATTAATCGTCATCTCAAATTTCATTTTCAGTGGAAATGGAATACGTTTGAACTGCAATGGCAAATCGTTAGAACTCAGAACAACGCCGTAGAATCAAGCATTCTGCCCCTTACATTTGATAGATGCGTCACAATCAGATTGCGAAACATCATAACGACAGATCCAACTTTAAGACGCAAATTATGCGGTGGCATACCAAGCCTCTCCAAAGAATTTAGAAATTCCACTGGATAATTCACGGCGTCGTTTTCATTGCCAAGACGACCGATCGATTTGTTATAACGCAAGTTTCCCGGAATTTGACTTTCAGTCTTCCCGTTTAAATCAACAATATAGGATGCGGATTTGAAGGCTGATCATCTCGAAAAATGTGAGAAATTCAGTGGCATTCGAAGTAGCTATCGCATCGTCCATCGTTTGATTCCACTGATTATTATGTTCCACCAATTGTAATTGCTGGAATGATGCTCAAAAAGTTGCACACACCGAACCATTTACAGTATGCAATGACTCAAATGAATTTGAACCGCGAACATTAATCAATAGCAACCAAAGATAAAAACAATCGTCGTTTTTCGGGGGATTGCGTAAATTCGTTCTAATGCATTAGTTGAGAACACACCCGGATGTCTATCTATGGTTGGCCTTGCTTTCTAAGTAACCCCTTCTTCGACGATGCATTCTATGTATAATATCAATGCATTCCCGAATAGAATAATGTTCTCGCAAACGGATCATTGACGAAAGTTGAAAAAATCTCGTCAATGTCAATTTTGATGCTGTTTCCACTGGCTGTACTGTATTCTCTGGGTTGAAATACACTCTTTGGCCATTCCCCAAACTAATTTTGAGACGCACACTCTTTTGCCATTCCCCAAACTAATTTTGAAACGCACAACAGTCAGAAAACGTTCATCAATTGCAAAAGTACAAAGCGCTTTATTGCATCGACCGTATCGTTCAAGACCAATGACCACCATGTTGCTTCCTATGGTGACGTAATTACAAACATATTTTATCGATATTCGATATTCACGCCTCTAAATTGAATGCTAAATGTTCTGCCATCGTCGTATGGTGAGCGATGCCGATACAGTGGAAATCCATCTTTTCTAGTTTGTGTTTCCAAAAGAAAATCACGTGGATAGTGTATCGTGCATTTATTGTCAGACATGCAAACCGCAAGTCGCAAAGTCTATGAAACATATTGGTTTTCATCACTTCGTATAATACTGGATATTTCTTTGCAACAGGAATTTCCGCATGATTGAATGATTTCATCACTTTGATCTGGTGTAACCACCATCCAAAGAAGAAGGTGTGCGTGTGGCAAACCTCTCTTTAGCCACTCAACAGAGTACATCTAGCATCTAACAGCAACATATATACATACGTTGCTTCAAGATAAAGTTCATCGAAGCTGTTGCTTGAAAAGTCTTGCTGTGACATCGTGACGATCGCTTTCTGATTGATCGCGATCCATAATACCGCACGTATGTCATCGTATCTTGGGAGTACTCGGTCATGTGCCTTGGGCTGCTAATGTATGTTGATGCCAAATAAAACGCCGACCGATAATAGCGCGATCTCTTCGTGGCATCGTAGCAAATTTCAATCTGTAAATGATCACTTTGTGTGCAACACACATAACGTTTTCACTGAATAATTTTCAAAAATTTTTGAAGCAAACGACAAATTTGAACGATTAAAATAATTGAAAAACAAAACAAAAAAATTGAACAAAAATTTGTATGGAAAAAATTATATTTTTGGAATTGTCCAATTTTCCGACTTTTCCTCAAGAGAAGCATAGAGGTGTTTTTTATTTCTAAACCTTCCCCGATCCACACGGAACCTTTTCTGAAAATTTTATCAAGATTGGTTCAGTCGTTCTCTTAGCGTTACTAACGAACAAACATTCATTCGTTTGTATGTGAAAAAGAAAAGAGCTGTTTTTAGGGGTTTTCCGGCAATTATTCGAATTTTTTTTGCCGTAAAAACCATCCCTGAGCCTCAAGGAACATTAAAAAAAATTGGCTAACTTGGTCCAGGCGTTTTTGAGTTATGCGCTTACCAACACATTTTGCGATTCATTTTTATATATAAGATATTGAAGGTCATAAACTCAAGTAGTTTTATAACTACATATTTTTTACATCCTGTCAGCGATAGTAATGCAATATTAAAATGACCCTCATTTGTGATACATCTGACAGATTCAAAAATGATCTTAGGTTTCATTACGGTACCTTACAAATCATAACCAATACATAAGCTGTAAAGTCAACAGCATGTTTGAAAATCATCATATTGTTTAAAATGGGGTTGAAATCAGATTTCATTCTTTTCAGGCACAAGTATGCACCTTAAGAAGAAAAACATGCTCACTCAGTTAAGTAATTAAATATTCACACATTGACCGATGTATGGGGTACAAAGACAGCCGGAAGTTCAAAAATATTTATATTAATTATATGGAGGCTAAGGGAATAATTGATCTGATTCAACCCATTCTACGGCATAGTATTATCAGAATGTGACTATCTCCGAAATCTATAATAGTCTATCTCTGTAATATGACCGATATTAACGATTAATACTTCGCATTAAGAATTGGGCTTTGAATAGGTTTGGTCCGATTTGGACAATTTAAATCGTAAGATGGTACATCTTAAAGTCACTTTTCGTAGAAACTTTTATTCGGATAAATTAGTTGGTTTTTTTGAGAGAGAAAAAATCATAATAAATTTATAGCTTTGGTGTATGGAAGTAGGCGTGGTATTAGTGTGATTTCAATCATTTTCTTGCATCGTTATAGGTGTTAATTTACACATTAATTTATAGAGATATCACATTATTAGCAATTTATAAAAGAAAGGTTGCGAAGGGACTGGGTTGGAAACCGAATTCATCCGTTTTCGAAGGGTGAGTGGTGATACGCAAAAGATTCTACTGAACTGGATATTATGTTGTGTATGGTTTTTAATTTATTTATTTGCATTAAAGGGCGGGGACAGTAATTTTTAATATTTTTTCATTGTACTAAATATCACATTTATAACTTATTGTGGAGCTTAGTTATGGCACATTTTTATCTATCTGATATAATAACCAATAACCTTTCAAGGAACGTGTCTACCAAGCTTTATCAAAATATCTCAATTTTTACTAAATACGATTAGGTGGAGGGACCAACGGTTCTTGGAATTCAAATCGTCTCATAATCCTGATAATTTACATATATTTAACTCCAAATCAATCTTTATTTGTTTTAGGTCATCCAAAGTGCCTTTAAGTTAACCAAACTGTAGCAACTTGTTGCAATAGTTTAAAATTACTTTATGCTGCTGATTTGGCCAGGAGGAGGGATGGTCTTAGCATTTACTATGACATACATTTGATATTGTTAAGAGGAGTGTTTTTGCAAAACCCCATTTAATTAATTTAAAACTGCACTTGTTTATAGCGAACGCAATGCAAATTGCTAAACACTTTTACCATTCGAAGTAAAAGGGGCGAAAAGACACTAGACAACTTGACGTTGCCACTGTAAAAGTGTACAAAAGCAACAGCAGGGCGGGTTAAAGTAAGAGAAGAAGTATAAGAAGAATAAAAAAGTAGCCGTAAAGCAAAGAAAACTGGCGATGAGTGGAACCCTAGCAAGAAATCGTGTCCATTGTCCTGTTGACGCCCTCTGACGAAAAATTAAGCTGTTGACACTTTATGTTGGCATGCGTTAATGAGCGATGACACAGAGTAGTAGTTTTTACCCTCATTGAAAATGGGCCACTGCAGCTAAGAAGGATTTCCTTCTTTTACACTTAAATGTTAGTTTTTGTATTTTTCGTCCTTTGCAATTTTTTCCCAACTCTCTTTAAGGATTATTTTTCGTGGATTTTCTTATTGCCTTCAGAATTTAATGTTCAGAACGCTGAAAGGAAAGAGAAAGCACAATTACCAATGTTCAAAAGAAGTGACCTTGGTAAGATACGACAATTTTAAGTTATTTGAATGTAGCAGTTTGATTCTGAACCAAAGAATATCTACTTATGATATGAATGTCAACCGTCTTAGATGCTCAAAATGCTCGTAGAATATTGTTTGGTACTTCATCATTATTCATATCTTATGTTATTTTTCAATGTAAATAAGAATCCACATCATCGTAAAGGGTAAGCTTACGATATTTACTGACCTAAATTTACACGTGGGAGCTGTTAATATACAAACCATATACCATTTACGAATATATTCACATATACAAATTTTAAGGTCATATTAGTGGATCTGACAGTGGTAAACATTTAGAGATAACATTTAAGAATGGTGAAATCTTTAAAGCAAACTTGCAAAGCCCGTAATTATCTATGTTTATATAGAAACATTATGATTACAGAACAACAATGAATAACAAGTAAGGTAGGACTAAGTTTGGGTGTAGCTGATTCACAAATTGGCCGATGTATGCGGTACAAAGTCATCTGGAAGTTCGAAAATCTTTATATTAAGTATATGGGGGTTAAGGGAAGTACCATTAAAATAATTTTTGACATGCAGACATACGATTGTAAGGGAAAGATTATCACTTAATTTCATTCATATACATCACACATTGATCGACATTTTCGATCCAAAAGGAATCTAAATAACCACATATAGGAGCTTGAAATTTAACAATTTTTGGTCATAAGGTGGCACACACTTAAGACATTATTCGTTAGAAGTTTCATCCCGTTATATTCATTGCTTTTTGATTTGTGTACTGAAAAATGAACGAATGAAGTGGAATTTACATAAAATTGTACTATATGCGAAGTAGGCGTATTTTCACACCAGCTCCCATAAAGCTTTCTCATATCATCTCGGTGGTAAAGTTTAATGTTTTTGGTGTATTTTTTTCGATTTATTGTTCTTTTAGCTGTTTTCAACTGTACCGTTATATTGGGAATGAGCAATAAAAATTTTTCTAAGATTTGCACTTAGCAAATTTAGTTATAGTAGCTTAAGTGGTTTAGGAAACATGTACAATTAGCATGTTAGAGGGCGGAGCCACCCCTGCTTTTTTTAAACACTTGGCCTAAGTTGATACTGCGATCCTCTGTACCAAATTACTGCCTTATACTATATAGTAATTCAATGCTTAGTTATGGAATTTTATATGTTTTTGGAAAATGGAGATTTGTGGGCGTAGCAGTGGTCCAATTACGCCCATTTATGAACTTGAATTTTTTTTTACTAATAAAGATATCTTAATGTTTACTCAAGTTTCAAATTGCACGGACGAACGGACGGACAGACAGACAGACAGATAGTCAACCAGATTAAAACTTTTCTCGTCATCCTGATCATTTATATTTATATAATCCTATATCTATATCGCTTAGTTTAAGGTGATACGTACAACCGTTAAGTGGACAAAACTAGAATAGAAAACGTTTGCTTTTATAAATTTTTATCTAATTTATCGGAAAAATTTTCAAATTTAAGATTAATAAAGATGTAAAACTTTAGTTAAGTATTTTTGATCAAAATGTGATTTTAAAGTTCTTTTGGAGTTTTAAATTTTTTTTTGTGATTAAATATGTCTTCATTTCTTGTTTCAGCGTTCCCACTTTGATCAACTAACACTGATTTATTGCTGCATTGAAGGCGTACTGTTGCGGGCGAACTTTTGGCCTAGCATTTCTAAGGGTAGTTACTGTTATTAAGCTGTTGCCAGACTGCAATCCCTTGGTGCTTCCGAATTATAATTAATTATATTGTGAGTTCGAATGCAGAAAATAATTTTTCTCTGTTGTAACTTTTTTAAGTTTTTAATTATTTGAACATGTATTGCATAGAAATATTGTTGCAGTAAAGCAGCTTTTCATTTATTTTCCCAATAGTTGTATACAAATATTAACAAGTAAAAAAAGGCGTTTTCAAGAGAATATTTTCCCATATAATCTTGTTAAGATGTCTTACTTATGGGCATATATAAATAGTATAAAGGCATTGGGCAGGACAATGATATAACATGTCAGATTACGATATTGCTACAGTTTCCCCGCGGCTATTTTGTACAGTTGGTATCTTAACTACATCCCATTAATGGACTAGAACTGTCTTCTCTAAAAATCTTTTGTTTTTTCCCCGAAGGACAAACAAAATTAAGTATTGAGAAAATTTTTAAAGTTTTCATTACATTCAAAATTTCAGACGTTAGGTTAGGATATCAGACTGTAATTTGTTAAGTCACCAATGACCTAGCTTGGGCAACTAGAAACGCCGGTTCGTTAGTAAATACCATCGCACCTCCATAAACCGCTTTGGGTTTGTTAAAAATTTGTTGAGGCGCCTCATATCAACTCCAGCCAAATTCTATGGTTTGTATAAGGTACAACTATCACGCTGCTTTAACCTCATTTAGCAAAAGTTGGAAAATGGAAGGAAAGTATATATATAATATGTCTATAAATCACTTTCCTCCATTAACTTTTGACAATTTGTGGCCTCCAAAATAATTAGAATAAGCGCGTAAGTACCACTAGGACACTACTTCCATGGATTAGAAAATGCTCACTGAACTCACAAACTTTTACTTGAAATATATTAAGACAGCTGAAATACTACAGAAGAGAAGGCCGATGTGACCAAAAATGCCTTCTATGAGCGCTTAGAGCGTACCTATGTATATGTAGTAGTGGATTTTCCAATAACAATGCTACAAAAGTAGACCATTAGCATCGTTCTTAAGCATAGGGCATCACTGTGTCATTGTTGTGGCGAATTTTTCGAAAAGATCTTAGCCTACATCCTCACAAGATCAAATTGACGCAAGAATTCAAACCGCTTGACCACCAGAATGGTCATATGTTCGTAAATTGGTCATCACAACAACTAGAAATTTATCGTGATTTTCATCGAAAAACTATCTTCAGCGATGAGGCGCATTATTGGCTGAATGGCTTTGTAAATAAGAAAAATATGCGTTATTAATCGAGCGGCAATCACAAGTACTCCATGAGTCACCTTTTAATCCCAAAAAAAGTATGGTTTGGTGCGGTTTATACGCCATCGGCATGCAATCTTCTGTAAAAGTCGTAGATAATTTCGTCTACCTTGGAACCAGCACTTACATCAACAGAAACATCAGCCTCGAAATACAAAGCATTATAAGTCTTGCCAATGCCAACAGGTGATACGTCGTACTGAGCAGGCAATTGAGTAGTAAAATCCTCTCTCGACGTACAAAGTGCAAACTCTACCAGTCACTCATCATCCCCGTTCTGCTATATGGTGATCGCATGGACATCACAACATTTGATGAGCCGATGTTACGAGTTTTCGCGAGAAAGGTTGTGCCAAAGTCTTGTGTTCCTTTGCGCGTTGGCAAGGGGGAAACCTCAGTCGATAAAACGATGAGCTGTACGAGATATACGATGACATTGACATAGTTCAGCGAATAAAGATAAACCGTTCGTCCAAATTGATGAAAGCACTTTCTCTCTCTCAGAGAATTACCGTTGGAAAGACCGTGGAGAAGAACCTGGCTACACTTGAAATCATAAATTGGCGGCAAACAGCGAAAAGAAAGAAAGATTGTCGCGTTGTTGTAAACTCGATTGTAATTTCGTGAGCAGTATCTACGCCCATAAAGAAGAAGAAATAATTTCAATCGGTTCTGTGAAATTTTACATTAGCATGAAGATAATAGACTGGTATAACAGAATTCAATAGTGCAATAGTATTCGACGAAACGTTCTGACTTACCCATATACAAATATGATTAGTTAATTCTTTTTTAAATATTGGCTATATTAGGACATTACTACACAAGATATATATTTGTACTTACTTTATATATTTTGTTTGGCATTCAATATTCCATGGATTTATTTGTCTCGTTTGAAAGCATATTAATATTCAAGGCGAAAGTTATTTATTCCAGAATTTTGATTAATCTCGTTCGCAACACAATATCAGCGTTCATATTTTTTGTAATAGTAGTCGAAAATCCCAATATAATTGAACTATTCTACTGTCTCAAGACTGTTCTCACGTTTAGCCTGAATCATCACCTTACAGAGTTGTTGTTTCATTTGTGATTTCCTCATACATACTTAGTATGTGTGAATGTATTTACAAAAATCCAATGTTTATCTATCGGTGGGAACTACATACTTTCTGTAAGCTGCTTACCATTCACTTTATTATATTTAAATAATTGGCAATTTACAAAGAATTAATCAAAGACACAAATAAAAAGGCTCTTCATTTTGCATTTATAAGTACTCCATCAATAAATTTTCATCAATTTTAGTGTGAAGCACTTTACGGTGCACTTTTGTTTACAATATTCACTTGATTTGCACTCGGTTACGCACGGTTAACTGAAACCACTATTGTGCGTCCTTTAACAGTGCACACGAGTCTCGCTTCTTCCATGTGCTCATCCTTTATAGTAAGCATTCTTATAAGTACTAAAAGTACATTAGAAAATCAGCGTTGCTAAAACCACGCAAAACTCGCATCCAAAAGATAATTATTTGTGTGGGTGTTGGCTAGCGAATGCTGCTTGTCGTCAGGATCCACTGTGTCGAAAGCAGATGAGTTTTGAAATATTTTCGTGATGATGTGCCGAATTCCTGGCTCGTCTCTGTACATTCTCAAATAAATACAACACTCTCACAGAGACACTGTAGTTTTTAGTATTTACAGGCAGTTATAACATAACTGAATGTTTGGGTAGCGAACATAAATATGAGAGCGCATTCATTTCAATTACTTATTGCTATGATTCCTCTCCCATTGACCAATGCTACCGTTATGCAGGAAGTACCTCTAATGTAGTAAAGTTGTTAGCACTTTGATTGCTTTACGTACGTATTATTTTCTTTATACTCAACATAATAATTATCCTAAATTAACATATTAGAACATTGCAATCATTCGTTAACGCACAGTCAAAAGCCGGTCAAAAGAGAACTGATGTGAGAAAAGATGAACGAGAGTGTAGAGTTTAATTACAGTGATTTGTAACATTCGCAAAATATATGAAATAGGAGTATTATGTGTAAGGCTCCGATAGGCTAGAAGGGTACTTTGCTCCCCGAAAATTACTTCATACCACTTATTTAACAAATTATTTATTTCACAGAAAAGTTAAAAATGAAAACTGAAATATATATATATGAATATTAAGTTAGAGTTACAAATGTCGATATCGTGCGCGTGGATATCTATACGTGTCGCTGTGTTGCAATCAACTACTTTGACAGTCGAGGAGAGGGTTTCCACCCTTACATATGGGAGGGAGAGCACAAAAGGGCATTTGAATTACATTTAACTGTTGCGCAGCATCCACATGATGTTGTTTAACCATAATTGTGTTTCAGTAAAGTCGTAGTATAAGATGGTAAGAGAATTGGGGGTAGAACGTGCCTTTGAGTTATCCTTAGCAGCTACTAAGTATCCACGAAATGGTTTCTGTTCTGTTATATCGTCAGTACTTTTCTGTCGTTCATTAACAGAGCACTTTACTAAACTGAGCAGTGAGTAAATTGTCCTAGGTAGTACTTTTTAGTATCCATAGAAAATAACAGTACCATAAAATGTTAATTGTACAGAATCCACAACATGTCCTTTTTACCCTTTTTCAAGACAAAGTAATCTTTAACTAATAACTTTAGTCCGTAAAAACAGCAGAGGAAGAGGACGAGATTGTAAATTCGTAAATTAATATTATTTAACATAAACCAAACAGAATCCACTAGTCGTTATTAACAATTTTTATAGTATCTGACTTTTGATTTAACCCATATAGCCGAAATGTTGCCACACAAAATCAATAAGGGCACTTGCATTTTACTCTCTCAATAAGAACGCAACCATCTTAATATGAGTATAAGTTCGTGAAAGTTATATATTAGCGTTAACAATGTGACAGCATTACAGCTGCAATATATGTATGTATGTTAGCGTTCTCATAAGAAGTTGTACAGCAGCTCCGAAATTGTGGACTTGAATTTTTTTACGAGAGAACAAGGAGAACGCTTAAATTTCAATAAGGTAACAGTAAGCCTTAGCAATCAAAGCATTATAAAAATATGACCATAGCTTAGATACCAGTAATTTGAGTGGAATAAAATCATTTGCGATTGACAATAATTTGGTGCTATGGCCTGAGGGGGATTGATAAGAGTCTTCTAGTCAAGCTCTGGTGAGTCAATATCGATGTGTGGTACTCTGCTGCAACAATATTCCTCTACAATTCATCAAAGCTAACCAATTTAGGGAAATTGCTTCTTTCAGGCAGTCTAATTGTTGACTTTACAATTTTGCGTAGGGTAACAGCTTTTAGTAAGTAAATATATAATAGAGTTTTTTGACCGTTAATTCTGACTTGCTCATTGCTTACTATAGCTAATACTTATAAGGCTTCAACCGTTTTTGCTTGACCCACTTTTTCTCATCATTTTGAATAATATCCCATTATCACTAAATACATTTCGTTTTTTACTTTTTAATGTGTAACAGTTCATAAAGGGAAAATGACCAAATACCTACTTAACTCTCTTGATGTTTCTTATATTGAGTAGTCGAAAAAGTCGTTTCGTATTTTGTCAATAGATGTCGTTGCAGCCGTATATCTCCAGTGCTACCAATCACATTGCTTCATACTATAAAGTGTTTGAAAGGTGAAATTTTAAGCTTAATTTACCTAAAAAATTTAAATTCTGGGAAGTTGAAGAAAAAGTTACAGATGTTTAAAAATAAGTGAAATTTATGAAGAAATTCGCTATATTTTGAAACTGTGAATTTTACGGAGACAATGCTATATTAGTTCGTGTAGCACAACAAAGGTTCGTTCACTTCTGTTCTGGAACTTTCGAAATTTCAAATTACACTGATGGAAAATTGTGTCTAGCGGAAAAATGCCAAAAAAACGGTCGATCAAAATGATACATATTTGTTTGCTTATTTATTAGTATAAATATAAAAAAATAAGTTGAAATTTGATTAGTAATACGAAAAGACTTTTTCGCCAACCCAATAGTTATTAGGAAAAATATAACTGTAAATAATGAAAAATCAACATTGTAAAGTTTCACTGCCCTGAGTTGAATGTCTTTAAATACTTGACCCTGAATATTTGAGGCAAATAAACAAAGAACAAGAAAAAGAAAAATGATGTATAAGCGTATGACCAAAGAATGCAGTAACCCTCAATCGGTGATCCAGCAAAGTTCAAATTAAATAAAATAAGTACGGAAGAGCTAAGTTACTTAGTTTGATAATTGCAAAGTTAAAGACAGGATAGTACCTTCTTTTACATAATGCTTGTTAGTTACATGGCATATAGGACGAGTTTTCACCCGATTTTATTCATTCTAATTACAAATAATCACCGTTATAAGAAACATAACCCTTAAGAGGGCTAATTCACATTTTGGCGATATATTCGGTATACAGTGAAGTCACCTTGAAATGCGAGAATCTGTATATTAATCTTATTAGGTAAGGATTCTCTCTGAATTTAAATTATAAATCTGATATCAGTCGGACCAATATTTTCGATAAAAAGTCAATTATTGGTATATGGGACCAAATATTCGTTACCTGTTTTAGTTAGCGCTTGACATTTTTTGGTCCTTATGACCTCTGGTCCTTATGGATCTCTGAAGCCATTATTTGTTCAAAGTTTTATCCCTTCCTGATTTGTACTCTCGAGATATTTGTTTCATCTAAAAATGGGTGGTGCCTCGCTCATCACCCAATTTGTACCCCGTCCCCATTAAATCCCTGTGTGGTGCGATCAAAGGTATGTATGTAGAATCTAAATATATGTATAATATGTTGCCCTAAAAACTTCAAAACTTACATATATTTATTAATGTTTTCGGTGTTAAAAAAATTAGTCCATAAAACGTTTTATAGCTTTTGTCATTTTCCATCCTAAATAATAAATCGGCAATAAACATAAATTACAAATATTCTAGAGGACCCGTTCATGCTTTACTGTGGCTGATACATAGATAGTACTATTAATAATATCTACATACTATGTATATGATTTGTATTAATTAGATTATAAATATTAGTTAAGGTTGCTTCTCCTCAATCCTTGAGTTAAATAAAGTGTAACTTACACAACTTTCTTTTAATTATATAGGTATGAGTATTTATTTATTTAAGGGGTTAGGAGTAGCCAGAGGCACGAAAAAATTAAAAATTTCAGTATTCTTTTTTGCTATTAAATCGTGTTGTTTTACAAAAGTATTAATATGTTACAATTCTCCAGCCTTCTGAATGGAAGTGAACGCACAACACCAGAAGAGGGCTAACCCGATTCCCCAATCGATGAGGATGGAGCAGACGTTCCACTGCCCTACCATGAAGAAATTCGAATAGCAATTACCCGGCTGAAGAACAACAAAGCGGCGGAAGTCGATGGATTGCCGGCCGAGCTTTTCAAAGACGGCGGCGAAGAACTGATAAAGAGGTCGGACGAAAGCATGCCCAACGTTTTCTGTGCCCAATTTATAAAAAAGGAGACCCCACAATCTGCGCCAACTACTGTGGGATAAGCCTCCTCAACATCGCATATAAGGTTCTATCGAGCGTATTGTGTGAAAGATTGAAGCCCACCGTAAACAAACTGATTGGACCTTATCAGTGTGGCTTTAGACCTGGCAAATCAACAACCGACCAGATGTTAACCCTTCGCCAAATCTTAGAAAAGTCCCGTGAAAGGAGAATCGACACACAGCATCTCTTCGTCGATTTTAAAGCTGCTTTCGACAGCACGAAAAGGAGCTGCCTCTATGCCGCGATGTCTGAATTTGGTATCCCCGCAAAACTAATACGGCTGTGTAAGCTCCGTCAGAATCGGGAAGGACCTCTCCGAGCCGTTTGATACCAAGCGAGGTTTCAGGCAAGGGGATTCCCTATCGTGCGACTTCTTAAACCTGCTTCTGGAGAAAATAGTTCGAGCTGCATAACTAAATAGAGAAGGTACCATCTTCTATAAGAGTGTACAGCTGCTGGCGTATGCCGATGATATTGATATCGTCACGGAAGGCATCCCCCGGAATAGCCTTGAGTGCCGAGGTGCAAACTTGTCTTTCATCGGCCTTTTCGGACAAGAAAACAATAAAATCTCGGGATCATATTCAAAGATTCATGTCACCTGTGATTACGTTATTCAAAAATTGGGGCTCACTGTCGCATATGTTCAAATTTTCTTGACACGCTTCTACTCGCCGCAATTTTTGGTCGTCAGTGAATACTTTTGGGACCATCTTCGCGCACACCTTACGCATGTTCAAGTGCTCCGACACAATGTCATGAACCACAGATTTTGATAAATTTAACATATGAGCAATTAAACGAATATTACGGTCTGAGTTTAAAACTTTGCGCACAAGAGTTACATTGTGGGTGTTTGTCGAAATCGCAGGTCTCTCAGCATGGTCTTCATCAGCGTCCTCTTTCCGGCCCTCGAAAAAGGCCTGGTGCCACCGAAACACACCACTTCTTGCAACAGCTGGGTAAGACTTGATCTTATTGAACGATTTTGTTGCAGATTTACTGAGTTTCACACAGAATTTAATCGCATACCTCTGCTCTGACGAACGCTGCATTTTTGGATTTCGCCACTCACATAGTGGCTCAAAATGTTTGTTCTGACTCTCCAGGTCCCCGGAGACAACTGACCAGCCGCTCATTCTTTAACTAGGAACGCCCTCAACCACGCTCCGAAGTACAGTCGCGGCGGGTCAAAATCTAAATATGCAATGTATATATCTCATACACTGATCGGCGTATTCCACATAATTTTAGTATTTTTGGCAATACTACATACTACTAGCAATCCACATTCTAATAAAAAGTGCCCTGAGACGACGTATTCAGCTGATGAAAATATTAAGAAAATAAAGAATATGGTGCTTGCAAATCGTCAGGCAGGTATAAGGGAGATGGTAGTAGAGTTCGACATCTTTCACGAGTTCGTTCGAATGATTTTGATGGATATTTTGTATGAAATGTGTTCTTGCTCGACTCGTCCCGACAAACCGGATTCTTTTTTTTTTCCAAATACAAGTAGTAGAATTGTGACCGATTTACTTATGCAATGAATATCGTAAATCAACCACCTTATTCACCAGATTTTGCTCCTTGGGACTTTTTCTTGTTCACCAAACTGCAAATGCCGCTCCGTGTGTAACACAAATCATACCAGGAAGGTTTTTATAGGTAAAAAAGTTGCAAAACAAAAAATTGTAGTATTATGTAATAGCGCATTTTAGATGTGCGGATAGTCTGAAATACGCTCAGCTTGAAATATTTGCCTATATAAATTTATCTATATGCGTATATATATAAAAAATATACAGATATTAATATATTGGTGTAAGCATTTTTCGTACAATATTTAGAAAAATTGCGACATGTGGTTCAGTCAATTTGTACTTTGTTGAACTTAACTCTTATAAGTCACCCACTATCTGTTTTAAATTTTATATGGGTTTCTAGTAAAATGTAGCAAACGTCTAGCGAATTCTGTAACAAGTAATTATGCTCTATTTAACGGGGGTGAGTGATTTGCATTAATAAACAGAAGCTTAAAAATAAGTAAAACAGGTCGATATTATCTCTTTCGGCCGGTAGCTAATAGTTTGCAATTATCTGTTGCTTTCTTCAATATGAAAGTGACTATGCCACATCTATGATGAACTGCAATTATGCCTTAGTTACTAGTACTTGCACACAATTCGGTAACTTTTATTTTTTATTGAAAAATTTCTATATTTGTTATCATACAGTTGTGGTCAATGTTAAACTAATTTATTTATTTTTCGAATTTCCCATGTTCCGTTTATAATTCTATATAATGTGGAAATTGGACTATATTCTTTGAAAACTCCAAGAAAAGTTCTGGGAGAAAGACTGAATTGAGAAGGGGATACTTATATAAATGGAAACATTAAATAAGACATTGCAGTAAAAACGTATGAAATATAGATGACGTATAGAATAAATATATACCTACTATATATCAAACGAAATTTAAAAAAAAAGATTAAATATGATTTTATCTCTGTTGAGTGTACGAATTAGTGTTCTTTAAAATCCTAATGAAAAATGTCCCTTATGTGCCATGTTGTACGAGTATACATATTTTCTTTATAGATATGTACCTGCTTTATAGCAAAATAATTATGTAATTGTAGCCATTTTTCACTATGTTAGTAACCATTATTTAACCGCTACTGTAGCAACCATTGCTTACATATAGTCAATATTTGCTGACTCCAGTAGCTGAGGCAGCGGAAGCATTGAATCTTCATACATTGTTCGGTGTGCGCTATTCATCTCTGTCTACTTCCGTTCCCGTGACTGCTTACTCAAAACCTACACTGGCAATTCGCAATGAGTAGCAGCAGTTGTACTTGTCATTTTTAAGCCACCTCCGTCTTAGCGTGAATTTCCATTAACACCTTGCTTTAGTCATTGAAAACATGTAACTTTGTAACTTTGAAACTACCGCTGTTCACCCGTCAGCGCTGCGAGCGTTGACTATTGCAACGCTTTTACTACCTCCTCTGATGTCGCTCACAGTGCTGACGCTACTGCTTCTGCTGTTATACCTCTATGTGTTGAGGTGAAGGTTACTTCTTTCAGCCTTTGATTTAGAAGGCAGGGAATAGTACTTTATTGCAACCAGCACTATTACGGTGCATGTCAACGTACCAATACAAACGCATATGTACATATGTACACATTAGCATATAGTATATGCTTGAAGAGGTGGAAATATAAAAGAAAATTGAATAAAGTTAAGTCACTTGACGATACTGAAGTTTGTGCAGCATATATATAAATAGTATATGAATTTCCTAAACGCAGAAAAAAATCTTTAAAATAATTAATACTAAAAACGATGTGTTATGTTTCGGGTATATGCAAATTTAAGTGCCTAATAAAGATAATATGTTAAGGAATACAAGTTAGTACATAAATGATCAAGATGACGAGAAAAGTTGAAATCCGGTTGACTGTCTGTCTGTCTGTCCGTCCGTCCATTCAAGCTGTAAATTGAATTCGAAAATGGGCGTATTCGGACCAATGCCAATAACCGAAAGCATTTAAAGTACCATGCTTTATGGAAGCTAGTGTGAAAATTTGACGATGGGTCCCATATCTTGGGACCCGACTCACCCATTTCGACAAAATAACAAAATTTTGGCATTATTCTTACATTATTATCTCAAATTATTAAAATGGACGAAATCGAACAGTAACCACACCTACTTCCATATAGCGCAACGATAAATTCCACTTGATTCCTTTAATTTCCAGTACACAAATAAAGAAGCAATGAATATAACCGGATAAAAATTTGCGCTAAAGACTTTAATATGTTCCACCTTATAACTAAACATTGTTTAAATTCAATAAAAACTGTTCAATGCCGGTGCGAAAAAGAGCTTCGAACAAAGAAAAAACATTATGGCGTGGGGGCCAATCAAAATCCTTGGTCACCGGAAATTCCATCGAAACTGTGCGTGGATTCATTAAAAATCAACCGAAATCATCATTGAAATTCATGGAAATGGTTTATCGCATTCTGACCGAACGTTTGGGCTTACGAAAGGTGTAACGAAACGATTTGTTCTGCAGAAATTGACTGACGATCATAAGTTGCTGAGAATCCAATATTCGAAGGACATCATTAAACCGAATATTTGACCAAAAATCACATTTTAACCATTAATCCCTCCCCCTATTCACATGATATGTCACCGTGAGAATTCTTCCTTTTCGGAAAAATACGTTATGCAGACATAGAGGCCATTCAAAAGGCTTGCACCGGCCTACTGGCGGTCACACCGGATAACGAGCTAAAATAGTCGTTTGACATGCTTTTGGACCTTGCCAAATGCTGTATTGAAGCAGAAGGAGACTATCCTATCGCAATGAAAATAAGAGAGCGTATTTATTCGTAACTGTGTATCTTTATGCCTAAAACAGATTAAATTGAGCGAAAACTTGGTCTAGCCCCTATATAATTAATATCAGTATTTTTGTACGTCCGGTTGACTTTACTCTGTATGATTCGTTTTACAACTTGATAGTATTTTCCTGGCTTTGATTCTTGCAAGTTGCAAGATTATAACTGTTCGATTGCACCCGAACTTAGTCCTTCTTTACTAGTTTAAATATCAATTTTTTGGTAATTTTCTGCTGTCAGTTTTAATGTAATAATACTTTGCATAACTATAATTAGAATGGAATTATAAAATTTCAATTCAGTAGGGATTTATCAACTCAAATACACAAGTAGATGGCGCCATCAGGGGGCGATAGATTCAAAAAGTCCTGTTTACTTTGGAGCGAACCTTGTAAGTTTTGTAACAAGAATACTGATGAAGGGTGCTAGGCTACTTTAAGAAATTTGGATATTCCTGTTTTGTAAGCAACCGTCCTTTTTATTTGAAAAAGATCATTTTTATGAATAAAAGCACAATAGAATTGTAAAAATCATTTCTCAAAAATTAAAAAAAATAAAACTTATTCGTGAACAAAAATACAATGCAATATATCGAAATAAATAGGAAATAATCAATAATTTCCAGTTCAACTGGCATGCAAAAATAAATACTATTTCATTGGGAGATATTAGAAAAAAAAATATTTCTGTCAGTCTGTAAGGCCATATGCAATTCTAAACTATGAGGAAAAATGCAATTGCCAGTAAATAAAGTTTGACATTATTGCCTTGCTTGCAATAATTTAAAATTCCTTCTGTTGCCATAGCACTTTGCAACAAAAATATAGAAAATATATTGTAATAAATACAAATACTTATAACGACATACTTCTGACACACTTATTTATTTTCAAATGGAAATGGCAAATGAAGAGAGCACAAATAAATTTTAAACTACGCACATATATTATTAAAATGTTTGTTTTATATTGTTTATTATTTTTATTATTTGGAAAAAATAAAATCATAGTCGCTATGGGCAGATAAAAATTTCCAGAAGAAAGTTTTTACTGAGCAATTTAACGTTTCAGAGGGACAGAATAGATTTGGCTGCAAATTTGAGTGCCATTTCACGCACTACAACGGAGAATATTTTTTTCTTTTTTCTTACTTCACGAACTCACGCAAATGCTTATATTTGAAATTTTGTTGATCAACTGTACATAGGTTCGAGTATTTCTAGAATTATATTTTTATGCAAATAAATCCGAAAAATCTGCAGCGGCAGGGCAACAATGGCAAATTTAAGCGAGTGTTGACCGAAAAAATAAAATATTTGTTGTGTTTTATTTTTTCCATGTCAGGCTGCAATCAATCAGAATCAGAGGTTAGACTCATAAGATTTTGGGTACTTTCAAATTTTAAGGCAAGTCTTATGGACATACGTACTGCTTTGAGTTCATAAATCAAACATTAGAGTATCGAATCGAACACGATATATAAACTATTCATTCGTATATAGTTTTGAATATATATGCGAAAGATAAAAACAGTTTTATAATATAATAAGGAAAGTTCTGTTTGGTCTAATACACTTCACAAAAGCTTCCTAAAGGAACTTTGATTTGCTCGTTTGCGTGGCAGCTGTATTGCATCGCCGCCTAGAATTATAATCCACACCAAATTTTAATAAGATATCTCGTCAACTGGAAGTGTTACATCTAAGCTTTTACCCCCAATATTCAGTTTGTGTGGCTGCTAATTGACATGGATTTGGGAATGAATACGTTGGTTGTTAATTCCGTTTTCAAGAGAATACAATGTAAGTATTAACAAGTAGCCGGTGCACAAGGAATAATTATTAAATATGTTTTGTTCCATTGTGGACAGATAGTGAGACCCGTTTTCACCTCGACAGATATACCGCAGACTTTCCAGAAATTGGGCCAATGAAGGCTATGGGGAAAAAAAATACGGGAGAATATTTCAACCCACATCGACGGAAAATTGGCAAAACAGTATCAGGAAGGATACAAAACATTGCTGAGAAGAAAAAGACTTTGGTAGCATGCAACCATAGTTCTGGTGCCAAGAGGCAAATAATTGAGTTCGAAGAAGAATTTAGAACCATATCATCAACAGATGATTCAGTTGAACAAGAAGTTCAAATTTGCAGCCAAGCTACTGTATTTTATTACAACATCAGCACACAGCCCAAGACATTGAAAAAAATGGATACACTAGAAACTATAAAGAATTCTCAATTAAACAGGATTAAAGAAAAAAGAGAACAAACAGTTTTTTCAGCAAAACCAAATTATTCTATTCAAAATAGTCTCCTTATGCATCAATACAATTTTTTGCAAGGTCCAAAAGCATGTCGAACGAGTGTTTTAGCTCGTTGGCCGGTATGGCCGACAGTATGCCGGCGCAAGCGTTTTGAATGGCGCTTTCCTTTCATAGCAAATGCATTTTTCCGAAAAGGAAGAAGTCGCATGGTTCTATATCAGTTGAATACGGAGAGTGTTTAATTGTTAAAATGTGATTTTTGGTCAAATAATCGGCCACAAGTGTCGATCAAATGTTGGATTCAAATCAATTTTTGGTCGCCAGTCAATTTGTGTGGAACAAACCCTGCACACACCTTTTGTAAGCCCAAATGTTAGATCAAAATGCAATAAATCGATGTTTTGGAGATGTTTAATTCCATTTCCATGAATTTCATTGATGGTTTCAGCTGATTTTTGATGAATTCACCCACAGTTTCAATGGAATTTTCGGTGATCACGAATTTTGACTGGCCCACAGGTTGACCGTCATTTATGTCCTCAAACCACTCGTGCACTCTGTTACGAAATAGGCAATCATTGCCATTAACTTTTTTCATCAATTGAAACTTTTCGGTGGAAGTTTTACCAATTTTAAAATAAAATTTATTGTTAGCTCTATGTTCGAAGCTCAGCTTCGCATCGATAACACAAACAAACTGACACTTAAAACACAATAATTTCACTTCCAATCGATGAAATGTCATGAACTGGACAATCGATAAAGAAAGCAGTAGTACCGGGGTGTAAGCGGGGTTGTTATCCAAATTCATACGTTTTCACATTGTCAGTACGAGTTCTTATCAAGCATCATGTGTGTCAAGACAGCTTACATGGTGGTATCACTCGGATTTCAACTCGTCTGCTCATCCTGACCATATATCATTAGGTGAATAAAACTATTATACTTCATAGCAACAAATTGCAAGAGTATACAATTCACCGGTCAACTGTTGCACTAACTAATCCAATAAGAGTTTATATTTAATTTTAATGTCGAAATAATGAACTGTTAATGCTACCAAGTTAATTGTGTTGAGCATTTACAATTTATATTACCTTTATTACCCATATTTGCAAAAGAAAGAATTTTTTTAAAACAAAAAAACTGTTAAATGGCAATCGAAATTGGCATTATTTTCCTCAGCACTTTTGTTCTTTGTTTGTTTGCTCATAAAGAGAAATGAAAGTTCAGAAATAAAACACCGGAAATCAAGGATAACGAAAATGTATGGACAAGATAAAAGTTATTTTCATGAAAGCTTTAAACGTGGTAAGTGGTTTCTTTATTTCTTTAAGTGGTTTCTTTATTTTCACTATTTTGCTTTGTGCACTTTATGATGTTGCAGGATGTACACATACCACGTACCTTAGTGATATTTGCTGTTGGCTCTTATATATAATATTGTATTACGTTTGGTGTGAAAATTGTTAAAGTAAACTTTATTTCGCTCTAGTTTAGCTGTAAGCGTTCTGACACTTTCTTAATGCTTGGCTTTCTATTTTATGATTTGATATCGTGTCGTAATTAGTTGTTATCTCTGAAAGTGAGGACAAAACTAATTGGAACGAAATTTGTGTTCAGAAGCGTAATAATCAGGATATGTTTCTGGGCATACCTAATACAACATATCCTCTTTTTCTTTGCATTTAGGCTTCAAATATTTAGAGTAAAATCAAAAAAATACAGCATGATTTCTTTTATCCATTACACATATGTATACGAGTATTACATAAAATCAAGTGTGAAGGTTGTAATATATTGTATAATGTGCATGATATAGGAAAACGAAAACGATTTTGGTTATTCTAATGCTACATTTGGGTTTGGGTTCCTTAGCTGACTACTGTGCAGTTCACTATTTTAACTTTCCACTACGTAAAATGTGAAATAAAAGTCAACTTCTCATGTTGTGTTTTAGGAAATTTGTTATACTATACAAGAGGAGTTTCAAAGTAAACAGGACTTAAAAAAAAAAACAGAAAAAATGATTTTTTCGGCAAAATCAGTTTATTTTATTCAAAATATTCTCCTTATGCTTCAATACAGTTTTTTGACGGTATGGCCGCCAGTATGATGGTGCAAGCCTTTGAATGGCCCCTGCGTCTGCATAATGCTTTCCTTTCATGCGCAAATGCATTTTTTCGAAAGGAAAGAAGTCGCGTGGTGCCATACCAGGTGAATACAGGGAGTGGTTAATAGTTAAAATGTAAAATTAAATGTAATTTTTGGTCAAATAATCGGTCACAAGCGTCAATCGATGAAAAGATTTTCGTCGTCAGTCAATTGTGTGGAACAAACCGTGCACACACCTTTCGTAAGCCCAAATGTTAGGTCAAAATGCTATAAATCGATGTTTTAGAGGTGTTCTATTCCATTTCCATGAATCAGTGAGGATTTCCTCTTATTATTGACAGTTTCGATGGAATTTCCGGTGATCACGGATTTTGATTCGCCCACATGTTGATAGTCATTTATGTCCTCACGACCAACTTGAAAACATTGAAACCACTCGTGCACTCTGCTGCGGAATAGACAATCATCGCCATAAACTTCTTTCATCAATTGAAACGTTTCGGTAAAAGTTTTACAAATTTCAAAACAAAATTTAATGTTGGCTCTTTGTTCGAAGCTCACACCGACAACTGACACTTAAAACGCAATAACTTCAATTCCAATCAATGAAATATCATGAAGTGCTGACTGGACAAATGATAAAGATAACAGATTCCGACGCACCAGTCGACATATAGATGGCACCAACAGGGGGCGCTAGATTACTTTTTTACTTTGGAAAGCACCTTGTATGTGTATTATGATAGTTTCGAAGAAGTAAGTTTTTTTCAATATATGTTATTGATCCTTTAAAAACCTATACAAATCAGCGCTTAGTTAAATGTTAATTAGATGGATAATAAGTCATGTTCCGCACTTATTCATTTTTCTGAGTTAGTCTTCACCACTACGAATTCATACAAATTGATTTCATTAAGCCTCCGCAAGACAGGCAAAGTACATACCTACTAATTGTATGTAGTAACGGTAAAATAAAACTGAACTTTTAGCAATTTATCTTTTATTTTGTAATTAAGTAATGTTTCATAAAGTTTAATATAAATCAAAATTTTAATTCTGAAATAAAGAGCATTAAAAGGCACTGCAGCAATGAACCTACAGCTAAGGACTTCGGCAAATGTAATATGAACAATATCTAAGCAAAAGTCTAAGGATTACAATGAAAGAGGGGCATATATATATATATATATACATATTGTGGGGAATAACGAAATGCACTCTATTCACATTAGATTAACTGCAGGAAGTGTGCGATCGTCTTTCTTTGCTTCTGGTATCAGCACATCATATACACTTGCAATAATCGGCTCACTCAAGTAATGATACATACTACACTGGATTGATGTAGCAACAGCAAATATGTATCATCACATATCACCAATGCATAGCATGATCAGATCGAATACTGTGGCTGTTGCCAAAGGTGGCAGAGAAGTTGAGAAGACACATTTAATATAACACAAAAACTAAATAAAATATAATAACAACGTCGAACGTTGTTAGTTATACAAAGAAGCGTCTTTTAAGGAGAATGAAAAGTAAGAAAAGTATTTTAGAAGGATATCATTACTAAAATATAGTGACGGTCAACGATGTGTACACTAATGCAACTTTCAACTATTGGCTGTCTGCGATTTGAAAGTGCAGTAAGTGCGATAGTGACTTGCACTAGTAAAAGAGTGATTGGTTTGTACTATTCAGCTCTAGAATAACATTTTAGGGCGCACAAGTGGCACGGACAGATTCAAACAACGAAGTTGACCTAAAACTGAAATGGATTTGCTGCTATGGAATCTGAAATATGAAGTACAATTACATACAGAAGTGGAAACGTAAAAGTTTATCACTTTAAAATTGACTGAATTATTCAAAGCTGCTTTGCGTGTAAGTACCCATACATATTCAGCTATTTATATTATAACCTCTTATATTTGTTTCATTTGTTATTTTTACATAAGCGTGCTTTTCAGAGAATTATACTGCTGTTAAATTGATTTTTATTTCTGTAAACATTTATGAACATTGCTTACAAAAAATATGATACTCTACAAGACGACTGTGCATGCCACCATGCAAGCGCCGTGAAAGGAAGCAGAAGTGGGGCGAATTGCCTCAACACATGTTGGGTTGGTTATTGCATGATTGCAATATATCCTCGTGTACTTCATACCCGCTCTATGCCAAACTGTGGCATGCAATGATGATTGCCATATTCTACGTGGTTTCATCAGCAAAATGTCAGCTAGAATGCCTTACAATGCATTACGTGTACATACTTGGATTGTAAATAAATGTTTGTCGGCTTAACAATGCAACATTTCATGCCGTTGAGATGAATTGCATTTGAGTAAGACATAAAAAAATTCAACTGGTCGATGAATCTACGTAACTTTTTATAAAATCGTGCCATTGTTGCATTGCTATACTATTAACTTTATGGAAATGTATACAATAAATAAGCACCAATAAATATAAACGAAAAATATAAGTAAGACGAACTGATTATATTCGCGAATCAAACCAATATACCTAAAATTTCTGTGACATCCCAAATCATCATCTAGTGGCCGAAATAAATACTATTTGAGGTTGAAAATTAATAAATTGAGTTTGAAAATTAATATTGAGAAACGAATTAAAAGAAACTAAATAGCGTATTAGAGGCATAAGAGATTACCTAGCAGGAAACAAATATTGTCAAGTGAATGTATATGGCCGTCGTAACACCATATGAAGTACTGGGATGGTGGTCAGCATTGAAGTAGCAATATACAAGTATGTACTTAATCATTAAAGTATTTTACATACAATCACCAATCATATGGAGCAAAGTTAGCCGGATATTTTAAAATCCTGATATTTGTTATATAGGGGATGGGTCAAGTTTTCGATAAATTTTTTTTTAGTTTTTAAGACAAAGATACACTGTTATGCGTAAAACACGCTCTTTCGTTTTTATTGAGATAACTCACATACTGTTCGATACATGCGGTACAAAGTCTCCCCGAAGTTCCAAAATATTTATATTATGGCACTTTATATGTTTGGGATGGACGAACGGACAGTTAGCCAGATTTGAACTCGTCTCTCCATCTTGATTATTTTTAAATAAATATATAACCCTATATTCATTCGATTAGTTGAAGTGATATAAATAACTGCTAAGTTAGCAAAACTATTACAATAAATACGATAGACACACAAGCTATTATACCCGAGATGGTATGAGAAGGCTTAATAGTAGTCGAGTAAAATAGGCAGATGGGCGTGGCACCGCCCACTTTTAGGTTAAATTACATTTCTAACTTAACAAGTGATCGAAATCGGAATAGAACCACGCCTACTTCCTATATAACATAATTCTAAATTGCCTACTTTACCACTACTACTATTATACATGTAATTGGCTTTTTACCGCTAAATCGGCCAACGCTTGCGATATTTATTTGGAATTCAGGTATAATCCCTTTCTAACATTAGTATGTATGTTCGTCAAAAATAGGCTGAATCGGGTCAATACTCTCCTAGCTCCCATACACCTAATACAAAGATTTTTGGACTTTCAGGTGACTTTATGCCGCATATATTAGCCTACATAGGAGTTATCCCAATGAAAATAAAAGATCGCATATTGTTCCTAAAGTAGATAAAATTTGGCAAACACTTGACCTAGCGCCCATGTAACAAATATATAACATCCGGGTGACTGTACTCAACATACCGGAACATATTTTGTGCCGTTATTCAGCTTTTTAAGTAAGGCTGTATGCAATTTTCATAGATTTTTTAATATGATACATACTATCTATAAAAATTCTATAAAGCCTTACTTAAAAAGCCGAATATCTCTAGTAGTATTACTGAAAGCGATTTCGACCTCGAACCTTTTTTATAGCAAATACAATTTCCTACAAATCTGTCATTTAAATTTTTTCTATAGCTCCTGTCATTTACGAGATATATATAAAAAAATGCGAAATTCTTAGAAAATCGGGTCTAGAGCTCCATACTATCTCGTCGGTGTAGGTTACGACTATATTGCACAGGCACTTTTGTAAAATGAACAATTCTGAGAAATATGCGTCTAAAGTCAAAGCGATGCCATAAAATACCTCTGATCTGTAGGAATTTAAAAATAAAAGCTCACGATTGTAGTGTACTTTATATGGAAAATTCTTACAGGCCTTCGTCCAGTTCTTAATGTTAATATAAAGAGCTAACATTTCCAGGACATTTTTTTAGGGTATTTCCAAGAAAATTTCGTTACGAGACTGAAAAAAATTAATAGGTCAATAATGAAAACACCCTAATATACATATATATTTGCTAGGATTGACGTTTTGCGCCTTGAGGCATTTCCCTGGCTTTGATTCTACCCTGCCAAGAGTCACAAACTTATTTATATCCAAATTTATGAATATTATTATATTTTTAAATATATATTATGGTAGCATTTTCAATACAATACTCTGACACAGATGATACCAGAATATTTAGACAAAATTCCGTCGTAGTTGAAAGTAATTTTTCCTTTCTTTATCGCATTCTTTCAGTACATGATTCGGAGCTTATTTATGTCTTTGGTTTTGACCTGAAAATATAACATACAAATGTACAAAAATAAGTAAAAATGCCAATTTTATTTAATTCAACATGCTTCATAGTGTGAATATTCAGGAAATTTGCATATGCAGAGGAAAACTAGAAGTTCCCGCATGTATTTATTTGTCTTTGCATCTTTGAGCAAGCTCCAAGAAATATGTGGACTATCATTTGTGGTTTCCTGCTGCATCCGCATAAAAGGCTACACACAAACCGCCGTCTGAAACCATATTTTAATAGACAATTTTAAACCGAAATTATAAATTTATTTATATATAACGGCGTACTTGGTTAAGTGCCTAACACAGCGCATTGACTGCGGTTTGGCAGCCATTGCCATTGCCTTTAATTTAATAAGAGTTTCGCTAATTCTTAGCAGTTCTACTTACACACATTCGCATTTGAATATATAAATATGAATGTGTTCGACCAATTGCAGTTACAATTGTAATATCTGCAACGGTCTTAACCTATCAGCTGGCCAACACTACGATCACCGTCCAATACAGTGAATGCCAAAATGAAGTCTGGTAATCGTATATAACGCCTAAGTAAGCACGTGGTTTTGTGCATAGCAATAACCCAAAGCACATTAAGCGAATATCTGCATTGCGTCTAAGGAGTTACAAACTATTGCATGGCTTATAACTATTTGTGCAAAGCCGTAAGGTTCTGCATTAATTATGTACGCATACATATATGCCGTACTATTACAACTGTACTTAAGTTATGGTCTATGTCTTTGTTTGGTGCCGAAAAGAAGAAACTAATAACTCTTTAATTAGAACATATCGATACACTTCTGTATGTCGATTGGAAACCTACTCTGATTATGTCGTGATCTTTGACCCAGAGAGTACAAATAGTCCTGAATTAAGATATAATAAAAAAAATTCATATTCCTTGTTCCGCACGAATATTCTACTCTCTAAATTAAAAAAAAAGGTTAAAATTTTTTGAAAATTAATATTAATGTTTATTGAAAATATTTAACCGTGAATATCTTCTTTTGGTAGCAAATTATATTTTATGGAATAGATTTCAGGAAAGAAATAACTTTTTGGTATTGATTCATACTATTATGCGCAACGCAGTATTAGTGAATATATATTGTGACGAAAAAGCGCCCGGAAATTGTAATTAAATCCCCAGAGTAAATGATATTTCAAAAACATGTATTTAGCTTAATTGGTAGGGACAGTCTTCTTACTTTGCCAAATATAAAAGCGATCTATCGACCAGTTTTCTTTCAGCAGCTGCTTAAGTCGGTGCACCTTGGTAGTGCGTTACGATTTTTACAATGGGTAAAAATATCGAAGAAAGGATTTGTCTCAATAATTTTGTAATTAAAGCCAAATTTCGTATGGGCAACATCGTTGCGATTATTGAAAAAGCCTTCGGCGATTCAGTTTCATAAAACACACAAGACTACGCGTGGTACGGTGTAAAGGTGATTGAAGAAAAGCCTCGTTCTGGACGACTTTCGACCTCTTCAACTGATGTAAATAATAAAACAATGAAAGAAATGGTGCTTGAAAATCATCAAAAAAGTATTAGAGAGATGACAAGAGAGCTAAATATCTCTCGCAAGTCCGTTTGAATTATTTTGGTGGATATTTTGGGCACAAACCCCGTCTTTGCTCGACTCGTCCCAATAAACTTGATTTTTCGTCGAAAAGAGCCATATGCTGCCCTGGATCGTGCGAATTCCGGTCCCACATTCATGGAGAGCATTACAACTGCCGATGGAACATGAGCTTATGAGTGTGACATGCAAACAATCATCGAAATGGAGTAAATCAACGAGCCGAAAACAAAAGAACCACGCCAAAGCCCCCCAAATATTAACGTTCATTTGTACATTGTTGTTTTTTTTTTTGATATTCGTGATTTTGTGAATCATGAATTTTTTCTGGAGACGATCAATAAGATATTCTATTTGGCCGTATTGAGGCATTTTGAGGAACAATTCATGAACTTAACACTGTGATAATGCACCACCGTATCAATCTACGATTGTGACCGCTAATAGCATGTTGGAAATTAAGATATGTAACCCTCGACAAAAATAGGGGGGCACTCAACACTTTATCTAAACTTGAGAGTTTGACACACATTCGAATATTAGTTAGTATGATATAAGCCATAGTAACGCATGGTGTGGAGTAAAAAAAAGTGAAAGGTGAAAATAAGAAGTGTAAACGCGTCCGGAATTGTCAGAATCTCATTAAAAGATTAGGTAAATGCGAATTAGTTTACTTAAGATGTCTCAGTCTTTATTTAAATAGTTCACTTTTAGAGCTAATACGAGGTTTTATGCGGTTTTACATTCGGTTATACATACTATACGAAAGCAGCCAAGTCCAAAGAAGTAACGATAGGCTAAACTCGGGTATAAGCTAACACTTTATACTCAGTGTACACAGTAAAAGAAAGCTTATATGGACCGACGCGTCTTATCACTTATATTTATTATGTTATAATACATATTTTGAGTGTATAATTTCGGTATATTAACATAATTACATAATTTTGTACAAGTCAAATTGTATTCAAACTAGCAAGTGGCATACCAATTCTAAGTTACTAACCAATAATAGAAAAGTACTACAAATTTTAATAAAATTTATAGAGCAGAATTCGGATTTAATACCCACTTATGTCTGTAAATTATCGAAGGTATACAATATTCAGCTGTGCTCGTTCTAAAATCTCCCCTAGTGGTTGAAATATTAAATGAGAGATAATCCACTTTCCAAATTTTTGCATAATTTACAATTGCAATGGCGGTATTACTAAATAATTAGTTGATATATTCCACTCAATATCATTGGTAGAAATCACATTCGTATTTGTATGTGGTTGCAGCTCATTTATTTCCATGTTCAATATGTGGCATGTTACCACACGAATTATTATGCGCGAACAAGCGAACCGCTTGAAGCAATTACACATTTTAGAATTTAATCGTTAATTATTTATTTTGCATTTCATATTTGCAGAATAACAATAAACGCCCACAGAAATCATTATAAGGGCATGAGGTTTGATAAAACATATACATATATATATATAATAGTACAGCCGGGAGCCTTAAATATTTTCTATGAAAATCAAAAAGTTTCCAATCATAATGGCGGCTTAAAATGATCTGATATTTATATATAGAAATATAATAATATATATTATAAAAATTTAATGGCGCGTATAGGCATATGTGACTTGGTATTCTATATACATATCTATCCGTGTAATAGAAATATCATTAATTCAATTAATAATTTTAAATGTGATACACTGGGCCTACTATAAACACCATAATAAACTGCCCTAACAAGTCAACTAAGCCAAGTTAAGAAACTTAGCCGAGCTTTGAAAACACTGAACGACACGTTGAAGTGCATATCAGCGGGAAACGAAAGAAAATATCGACTTGTGAGGTGTTGTTAAGGATTACATGACTTTTCTGGAAAAACGACTTTTTTATAACTTATTTTTTCATATAAAAAATAAAATGTCTTACTAAAAATGCTTATACTTAGTCTAAGACCGGAAGTCCTCAGCTCTTTGAACCATTTATAAATTAATAGCTTCTTGCCAGTCGCAAGTGGATGGCGCACAGTGAACTTACCTCACTTGCGTGAACTTCTACACTAGGTCCCCTCCCTCTTTTCAAAGCATAATCTAAAATTAGAAGTGAATATACCATACAGCTGACCTTCTTTTCAAGGGCTTAGGGCTTTTGTGGTTTAGAAGATATGTACATTAAACTTATTAATGGGCGGGACAACGCCCACTTTTTCAATTTTACACAAGAAATCGCAAAGATTTTTTACTTGAGCGTATAGGCCATCGCCATTTCAACTATCGATATACCCAAGCTTCTATTTTAATAACTAACTGTTTAACCTCATACACTTTGACCAAGAAAAGTGAATAAACACAGAAAAGAAATGTACTATTAGAATTGATTTCTTATCTCAAAAGTACGTTTGTTGTGTGTAGTCTGAAATTACATAAAAGTCCTCGGCTACAGCGTTGAGAACCATTGAAATCGCTGCAATGCATACAGCTAATTGGTTGACTAAGAAACCCACATCCTCGGCCGTGGTTAGATAACTACTTTCGAAGCAACATAGCAGCTGATAAGCTTCCTCAATTCTGCACTTCGTGTGGCTTTGGCAATTTGGTGAAAAAAATTATTTTTTTATTTATTTTTCTCTCACTAAACTGATCTCATGTAGCCACAGTCTATCTGTGGTGACATTAACAAGTTTTCAAAGTTTTCACAGCAATGAAGTACACTTACCAGCAGCAACGCAGTCGTAGGCAGACATATGTATGTATAATATGTACGTCAGCATGGTGACTGAAAAGTTCACAAACGCAGGGAAGCCCTTTCAGAAAATGCAGTTGGCGAAGATGAAAAGCTTAAAAGCTTAAACTTAAATATTGCGTCACATTAGACATTATACTTGCTATATCTACACTCGTATATGGATTCTTGTATGCGATTACATATATACATATATAATATGTTATACACGAAAAAGAAAGTGTATGTACATGAAAACTTGGAAGTATTAACCGTTAGGAGAGCCAGTGGAAACAACCGCTACAAGTTGTTCATTATTAACATAAGCTATGACATTACGTACTATTTCTATACTATATCTCCAGCTTAAGCGGTCTAAGAAATTTTGTATATTGTTTGTAGAGAAATTTACTATAATTTTTCTCATACAAGAATTGAATATTTTATTAAAATTTTTTATTGTTACAAACATAAACTATTAACAAAATACTCTGACATTTTTGAAAAAAAAAAAGGATAAGAAAGGATATAAAGTGAAAAATTTAGTTAAAATCTTAACTCCGAACTTGAACGAAAGAAAAGAAAACTGAAAATTTTATTTTTTGCAGATATTTTTAGAAAAAATTCAAATTTCAATAAAAATTTCCTGAATATTTATTTTCAAATAGTTGTTACCGGAAAAAAAAATTCTTTGTCCAAATTTTTAAGATTTATATCTCAAAGATCTGTGTAAAATTTTAAGAGGATCGATTGAGTAGTTCCCGATATATCTTATCAACCGACTTCAAAAACGCAGATTCGAGAAAAACGCGTTTAAAGACGACGCACTTAGCCTAGCTAACCCCGAGCACACAAGTTCTCAAGGCCATATCTTCGGAACTATTCCGCGGATCAACTTGACAATTTAGGACAATATAGTAATCTAGAGATGTTTTAGAATTTAATAGCGCAATAAAAAAATTGAATTTTTGAAACCCGTAAGCCCACGTAAGGCCTTAACAAAGTATGATCTTCATCAATTACTTGTATTAGAGCAAAATGGTCAAAATACCGCAGATGGTGAATTATTATACAATTATTTTGCGAATGGTTTTGCCTTCTCATTATTTATTTCCGATATATTTCCTCGAATCGAGCTTTAAAAGAGACGTTTGAACCAAACTGAGAGTTTATTATCAATTTCATTATCATTATTTAGTAATTATACCCAGAACAGGGTATATTAAGTTTGCAACTATGTTTTAAAGAATCAAAAGGAAAAGTCAGAGACCCTGTAAAGCTTTTGAGATATCGATGTAAGAATTTCACTCGCTGATCGTTTGGCAAAAGGGGCAATATCGGATAACTATAGTAACTGACCAGTCGAGTGTTTGTGCGGAAAACTTTTTCATTTGAAGAGATATTTTCACGAAATTTCGCATCTGCTTGGAAAATGTGTACTAATCAAAGCTCTTTTAAAAAATATTCTGTGTTTGTGAAGAATATTAAAACTTAAGTTTTTTTTTTAACTTAATATTGGTTATGGTTTTTTATTTTACTTATTTCATTACTGCTTATAAACTGCACATATAAAATACTACTATTGGTTATTCTTTTTAATTAGTTATAATTTTTATATTCTCTAGTTTAAAATATAATTTCTTAATCTAGAGGAATAAAGTATAAATACTTTTTTCCCCTAAGGGTTAAATATGACGTAAACTATTCAGTGCCAATTGGATGCCATAAAGCAAAGTGCTACTGCCATTGCGGTTGAATATACTTTTACTTACTTCACAACTTATCCCTTTATATTTTCGGATACATTTTCGGAAATACATTACTTCTTTGCGACGCATGGCATACCGCTCCAGCTACTTATTTTACTTTTACCATTAAGCTAGCTTTCGAAATGGCTATGCATTGTGACAGTTTCAGTTATAATTTACTATGTGTTTTTCGTTAGTGGCAATTCAGTGTTGACTCTTTGAGTTATTGCTTTAGTTGGCTTATGGTTTCGGTATTTTTCAATAAGTCACTACATTAAGAAATAGTTATTTTTCAATTACTCCGCCTGTCATCTTGCCAAAAATTGTTAATTTTTTCTGCAGCTTTGACTTGTGTAACCTTGTGTAACACATAAATAAAATGCGGTAACCATAAAAAAGTTAAGTTATTTTTATAAAACGACTATTTTAAAAATAATTACTATTATCATGTTTGTTGAGTATAGAGTAAAGTACAATATAATGTACTATACATCAATAGTAAAACTTTATGACTAATTTATTGTAAAAACCGCAATATAGGATATGACTATACCCTATGTTTACACGAACAACATTTATGGTATATTAGACCCCAACAAGACCACCTGATCAAAAATTCTGCTAATAACTACACCGGTTAACACGATTTTTGGCTCTGACATCTACATGTTAAAATTTAGTTTCTCCTATGACAAAAATAAGGAGAACATTTTTTTTTCCGGTTAAAGTTTGCTTTCGTACAAATTAGAGCAATTTTCGATTTTTTCTTACCCTCTAAAGTATTTTTACAATTAACGCAGGCGAAGTGAGGTACCCAATTCATTTTGATTACTGACTTTTAGGTTGAAATAAGCTTCATAGGCTTCGCAAAGTTTCAAATTTGTTGATAAAGCAAATTTTCTACTTCTAACTTTAATAAATTTACCGCAAATAAAACAGAATAAATCCACATCATTTTTACACTGACTTGATGCCATTTTTTAACTGAGTAATACACTAATATTGTTGTTACAACTATAATAAACAGGTTAACATTCACTACTGTGCCTTTTACAAAAATACTGTTTACTTTCGGTTTAATCAAAGTGCTGCCATCTTTGATTTATGAAATAAATTAAAATATACTTATCGATGTAGATCAGCCCAAAGCAAACTTTAAGAACTAAAGATTAATATTTAAGTGTTTTTCAATGTCTAGAATCAGAATTCAAGCATGAGAACACAAACCCAAAAAAAATATTTTTTTTGTTGACTGGTGCTATTTATCTATTATAATCAATTAAATACGTAACTAGTTTGGATCTGATTTCAATAGCGCTTTATTAGTAGTTAATGTCCAAAATCATCTCTCATAGTAAAAGCATTTCATTAGTCTTATTATTATAGGGCCGAATAGCGCTCATATTCAATATTTGGGGTCTTGAAAAGTTCTGAGATCTCTTTCTAATAATTTTATTCTGATATCATCATTGGAGCATGATTTATGCACATTTACAAGGAAATCTTTTATGCATAAATTGGGCATTGAAATTAGGTGTCACGCAGTTTTGTGATCTATGCAAAGACGACAGCGAATAAGGCAAACATTTGTGAGATTTAAATAACGACCTTACACTAATCAAACGATTTACTATTTATGGTATAGGTTTTATTTGAACTAGAAAGTTGTCTTAAACGGATAGTTTTCTAATAATATGGCATAATCATTTCTTTTAATAGACTACCATATTCTAGCTTATTGACCGTCACCCAACAGGAATTTAACTATTAACGCTTTCTGCAACTGCGGCAATAACTGTGTCGTGAAAAATTTACCGAAAGTCTCAATTTTTCTAATTTTCTTAAAGCTTCTTAAAACATACATATTAGTAGATTTTGCTATCAAATGACAAATCGAATTGGACCCAAAACCAGTTATAGACACACAAACATAAATGTATAAAACACGTAATTAATTTTTCTTTTATTTATCAAGTGTTAGCTAATCCGAAATTTCACCATTATTGTGAATTGACCTGGGAGTGTTCGTACGTTCACTGAATATGGTAATAGTCACGAAACGCTTTTGCTTGAGCGGTGGGCTTGCTTAATGAGCTATTCGTTGCTTTGCGTGTCGCAACTACTTCTTTGTCTCTTTTGTTTTCAAACAACCTTAGATCATAAACAGTGCTATTAAAAACTACGAAAAGTGCGATAAATGAATAACCAGAGACATAAAATTTTACGGGGTTGACTGAAACCACGCTAACTTTTAATAGAACATTATTTTAAATTATATCTGATTCTTTCCTTTCCAGTGTACAAATCAAGTAGCAGTTAATATAACGGAATAAAACTTTGCACAATACTTATCTGAGCCCCCATATACCTGATGTCACATACACTGCATATCTGTTATATGTTATCTAAACGAAAATATATATTTTTTGGTATGTGGCATGTTAATAGGATGAGATATTGACAAATTAGATAAAGTCGTGTTGATACTACTCCAACTCCCATATAATACATACAAGAATAATGATTTCAAATTTTGTGAGGAACATGTCGGTCAGTGTATGAGTTATATGGCGTATACATATAAAACTGCTTAGATTCTTTGGTTCAAGTCTTATATCTTAAGGTATTTCCCTTGCAAGTTGCAAGAGTATATCTGTAAAATGCTCGATTGCACCCGAACTGAGCGCTTCGATATATGTTTCATATCAGGCTATTTAATAGTAGCGGTCAAGTATTGAACTCAGTAAGTAGAGATTGATTGTTTATTTTCATTTTCACTTTCGGATTCTACTGCAGTCAAACCAAATTAAAATATCGGAAGAGTTAAAATAAAGGTGACTAATCGTCAACAAAATCTTTATAGTCCGATAACGAGTACTAGATCCAATTGATGGTATACAACACTCGCTTTAAGCAAGCGGGCTTTTTGACAATCGGTGGTTAAGGAAAAAATATTTAAAGCAATATACTTATTACTAAACACTTGATTATTTGAACATATTTATACCATCCATTAAATTTTATTTGAATACTGTGTGAAAGTACTGCTTTATAAAACCTATGTTTGCTGGCTGACTGGAAAGTTAAAGAAAATCTTGAACCCAAAGCTGTCGCCCTAGAACCAACCATGTTCTCTGTATAAACCATCAGTAGGTTCAATCCACTCCTAAAGAAAAATATGTAAATGAATAACTACATTCATTCCTCGCTAACCACTAATTTAACTTTTATCTAGCGTGTTTTTGTTTAGCTTAATTTTCAAAATCTGTTTTAAATTTAAACAGTTTTATTCAATTTGATAACGCTATCTTTCAACTAAGATATCCCCAAGGTATAATTTGCTCCAATTGTATTAAATATGTCTAAAACCAACACTCAATAAGAGCGCACAGCAATAAATAGTTAGTACTAATACTTATCCGTTCACACTTTGGATTTTAGACCTTGTAGAAATTGTATGAAAAGAAATATAATTCGTCGCAATGAAAGTAATATTAAATTTTTATAAATATAAAGAAGCACAATGGAAATGTATCTAACAATCAGTCGTTTCTTGTACTCATATTTATCCTCGATTCGCCATTTCTCTGCAACACGATAGTGGTCGAGTTCAAGATGATGATTGGGGTAAGTGTGTAAAGTTCCTTATACACAAAGATCCAATGAAAAATTTAAATATATAAATATTTTTATTAAAATAACCTATATTTATTTATTGTTTTAATTTACTTCAGTTTAGCGTAATTGAAAATTTAAAAAACGATTTTTTTTTCTTTTATGAGGTAAGGAATTGAAACAATTTGAAGTCAAGATGTTAAAAATATTATTTGATGCAAAAAGAAGTATTTTGTTTTAAAGATTATGCTAAGGAATAGGTTCTCGCTAGGTTATCTCAGGCGTGGTGGAGATTGCTATAATAAGAAAAATAAATTTCAAGAAAAGTACTTGGCGTACTCTTTTAATCACTTCATCCGCAATATATTATATATTAAATATGCTGCAGTCAGCACTAAATCCTTAGTAAAGTTAATCAGTTTTCTTAGAACTGAAGTCAACAAATTATTTTACCTTTTTCTAGCTACATCGGTTTAACCGTTGGTAAGTAAATATGCGAGCTTCTGTGGCTCTGATGTGGTGGCCCTTTGACTCGCAGGTCGTGGAACCCATTTAAATTATACCTGCACATACATTGAGCGAACAGACTCATACTGTGGACCATAATTTTGCTAGCCTCCGATTTTCCTCAAATTTACACAAACGCTGTCATATCTATGTGTGTGCCTGTATGCCTCACATAGCTGTGGAATTGTTAGTGACATCACGTAAATGTTTTACGTATACACATCGAAAATGGCTGCGTGTTCCTCAGCTGTGGTTGAAGTTTTCGTCTTGCCTCTGTTGTAAGTGCTGGCTGCTCGTTTAACTGTTCACTTACCGTAAGGTCCATGTACATATGTACATACAGTTGTCCACAAAATAATAGGAGTGCCACTATGAAAAATTTGTTTGGCTGCATAACTTTTTTAATTCACAAGTAAAGGACGCGAAACAATAACGGTACACATAACGGGATACTAGCATTAAAATACAAAACAAATTTTTATTCTGATGATTGTTGTTCTGCTTCTGCTTTGCTAGTTCTCGGAGATACTTGTTATTGCTTTCCACAAAATAATAGGAGTGTTAGATATTTCGTTTTCAAAATAGTCCTTAACATAAAAAATATTCACAAAACTAGAAAAATAAGTATAGTTCCATAATCTAGCAGCAATTTAAATTAGTTAATATTTTATTTAATCATTGGCTTTTTCTCCAGTGGGTAGAGGAAATCATTGTACAAAGGAAAAGCGGAAAACGACAAAAAAATTGAGAAAAATAGGAAAAACTTATAAAGAGATCAAAAAAATCGCAAAATGCTCTTCTCAAATGATAACAAATGCCTTAAATTATATAAACAAAAATTAAAGTCGTAGACAAAAGAGCAAAACATCCACTGCAGACGATCGCAGTATAGTACTGGTGGTCCTTTTGCTTCACCCAGGAGCATCCATGACGAACTAAATTTGTCCGTTAATACTGAAACTGTTCGTATACATTTGGAGCAGATCAAATTATTTACTAGAAGTCCACGAAAAAGACCCCATTAAAAAAGAAACACAAGGAAGCCCGCATAGAATTTTGAAATGAGCATGGCTCCTGACCCGCGTCTATATGGCGAAACATATTGTGGTCAGACGAATCCAAAGTTGGGTTATTTGGTAGTATATGATCTAGGAACTTTGTTCGACGTCCCCATAACTCAGAATATAATCACAGGTGTACCAGAGAAACCGTTATACTTGACGATGCCAAATCATGGTATGCGGTTGTTTTTCACATTGTGGTGTTGGTCCAATACACTTAATTGAAGGCACCATGGACCAAAGGGTATATGTCAAAATATTCGATGAGGTAATGGTATGTGGTACCTCATGGAATGTGTCATTGATATGGGTATATTAATAGAATAATGACCCTAAACGTACCAGCAAATGCGCAAAAAAATGGTTTAGGGCGAATGGAGTTAAGGTTATGTGGTGACCTGCTCAGTTTTCTGACCTCAGCCCCATTGAAAACCTATGAACAGATATCAACAAGAAAGTAGCTGAAGAGAAACCAACCAATTCGAGAGATTTGTGGCAAGTAGTAAAAGAGGCTTGGAAAAGAATACCAATAAAACGTTGCCAGGATCTCATAGACTCCATGCCTCGGAGATGTGATGCTGTATTAAAAAAATCGAGGTTATTTATCGAAATATTAATTATTTTAATATTCTGTGAAACTTTGGAAGCAATATTTATTAAAATTATGGAACGGCCTCTTATTATATAAAATACTCCTATTTTTTTGTGGAACTAGTTTTTTAGTTTACTTGATTTTATATGCGATATAAATTTTTGTTTATGTTTAATTGAAATAAATGGAATCTGGAAATATTAATAGGTCTTTAGCAAATTACATTATGCAAAAATTTTGAAAAAATAAAACATTTTTGTTAATGAAAATTAACATTTTGTTTTTCCTATTTGGTCACTCCTATTTTTTTGTGGACAACTGTACATACCATATATATTTTTGCATCAGACCTGTTTAACATTATATGCAGAGCCGCATTGTACCGTTGCAGACATGGTTGCTATCCAATAGTTTTACAAATTACTTCCGGTTTAGTACAAAATTTTAATGTTTAAAGCGTTACAACATAATATATATACACTGCTAAGGTGGCAAACATGATTTTTGGTTTGACCAGCTTTATGAATAAAGAGGAAAATATCAGAAGCAACACTGCTTTATATTTGGAATTATATAAAATAATATAGAAAACGCATTTTTTTTTGTAAATATTAATAAAATTAAAAACTAAATAAATATTTTATGTACATTTTTATCAATAGCAACTAAAATTTAAAAGTAAATTTTTTTTTATCCAGCAATCTTCATTTATTAGCGGAACCAACTATTATTCGTAGTTGAAAAATAATAGCTAATAATTTTGTCAAAATTTTCGAAATTAACCTTTTACGGAGCTTAAGATATTTAGCCGTTATCTGCCTCTTTTAAGCTGTCTATCTATCTTACATTGCATATATTAGTCTTTGACATACCCTTCTTATATTGAGGTTTGGTGTTTATACATACCAGCGAAATAAATAACGTGATCAGACTCCGACAGTTAAAGTACCGGCTTTGTAATGCCAAGGAATAGCTTGATTCAACATACTTAAACGTATGCATCTACGAAGTGACGTTACTCTTAAACAAATCTGTCGACGTGGCCAACTTCGATTCTAACACATTTTTTCGCTTGATTGGATGTATTATATCCAAATCTTTCCACCTTAATTTTGCAAATTCCGAGCACTTCAGAAGATAGTGCTCATTCCATCTTTCGAACTGCTTTGTCATTTCTACATTCAACATGGATGTTTATTGAGCAATGTCCTACAATATGGTTCAATGAACACTTGCGTTTTACTCTGCGTCAGAAATAATGAAGATATTTGTTGACGAGTGTTACCTTAATTTCAATTTCAAAGACTCTACACATTTTCAATCGATTCAGGCCTACACAAAAGTTTTATGAAAGGCTAGTTAGATGACTTCTGCAGACTGGACAAGGAAGCAAAGCAAATGGGTCTGGCAGTGAACGAGGGCAAGGCGAAATATCTTCTGTCATCAAACGAACAGTCGTCGCACTCGCGACTTAGCTCTCACGTCACTGTTGACAGTCATAACTTTGAAGTTGTAGATAATTTCGTCTGCTTAGGAACCAGTATTAACACCACCAATAATGTCAGCCTGGAAATCCAACGCAGCATAACTCTTGCCAATAGGGGCTACTTCGGACTGAGTAGGTAATTGAAAAGTAAAGTCCCCTCTCGACGAACAAAAACCAAACTCTATAAGTCGCTCATAATTTTCGTCCTGCTATATGGTGCAGAGGCTTGGATGAAGACAACAACGGATGAGTCGAAGTTGCGAGTTTTCGAGAGATAGATTATGCGAAAGATTTATGGTCCTTTGCGCATTGGCCACGGCGAATATTGCATTCGATGGAACGATGAGCTGTATGAGATATATGACGCCGAAGACCTCCACTCCGTTGGTACCTATGGTTTTCAATGAAGCAATACTTGTTTTGAATTTAATATATTTGGTAAATGGATCCAAATTATAAAAATGCATATCAGTCACTATTTTTAAACTCTTGTGTGCTTTTGATATTGTTGAGTTCAATATTAAATTCAACAGAATGATTTTAAATTTACATTCCGTAATAGGTGTTACCTTTATCTGAAAAGTAGAAGACCGTATATATTTTAAGGCACGACCGGATGACTGATTGTCTTTAGTAAGAAACTTCTTTATGTTATGAACACGTTTAGGAGCCAGAAACTGCATTGCAATTCTGGTCCGATAGTCTCCGTAAATTTACAAAACTATACACAAGTTTTTCATGAGAGGTTCTCTTCGTATCATGGTATTTATATTTTCGATTTATGGAATTGTTATTTTTGTCAAAGAAATGCAATACCTACTTAATAAAATTATGTTTACTTATATTAATCAGCAATTGGTAACGTATACCTTCAGGTTTGGTCAGCATAAAATTAATGATTCGAAACACTGCTGAAAAGCGATCAATATTTAAATTGTGGCCATTGTGTTGACATGAATTTCACATATCCACTTGCTATAAAAAGGCAAGCAATATGTATATAAAGTACAGTGTTATGCTTAGAAGCTACCGCTTCCATATAAATATGTTTAAGAAAATGCATAGCTGACACCACACTAAAATGATAAAAAAGTGTACTTTATTCTATCAATGTTATGTAAATGCAATTACACTGCTGCTGTGTCATCAGCCAACACATTGTAATGTAAAAACTTATTCATGCTTAGAATTTGTTTATAAAACAGTTTTCCATTTCGCTACTCAGACATCATTGTGCAATGAAGCTGCAGAAATTGGCTACATGCCGTGCATGGGTGGCAATGCAGGAGCCCACTCGAAGCGTTAGTCCTCAGCTAACACCTTCTTTCTATAGCTTTTGTAGTATGCGTCTTTGCAATTTACCTGTGCAGCATTGAAATTCCCATAACGTAAATGCATGGGAAATTGAATATAATTGCATTACCGATATTTTTTATGGCGTTTTAACGTTGAACGTTGCCCAGGTAGCCGACAACTAGTGCAAAATGGCCCTTTCTTGCGGAACATTACCATCAGTGATGCCTTTGTTCTTATAGTGTATGCAAACTGTGCTCTCTGTATTTCTATTTATTGTTCTTTCTTTTTCATTTTTCCTTTCTACTATTTATGATTGGTTTATTTTCCAGTGTGTCCTCTCCTCACCTCATGAATATTTGCGCTACATGTGAAATTGAGTTTGCTAGCTGCACGCTGATGGAAAATGTTACTTATTGTTTTTGTTATTGCATTTTATATAAGGCTTTTTATTAGTGCATCCTGCTTCTCTACCCACACATGTTGATATAAAAGCAATACCTGTCGTCACAAAAGTAAATATACTCTCCCACGTACATTGTCGGCATTTGCATGCTTCTGAAACAAAATACAAGTATTTCTTGTGGGTAATTGTTGTATACAACTTAAAAAGGGGTGCATCCCCTACCGTCCTATGTGTGATTGTCCACATGGTTCATAATTCTATAAAAACGTAATTGTGTTTTATAATAAGCGTATACGACAAGGAAGAAATGTAGCATGTATTCTATGTGTTTTTTAAGCAAATGTACTCTCGGAAGATGGATGCACAGGATATTATAGTCTCCATTTAACAATTATTTGTTATAACTTAATATAATCGAAATAGATGTAGAGTTGTATACATATACAAATCCAGATGAGGAGACGAATTTCGACTTGCTAATTACGAATTATTGTTCCTTGTCACCAATTATGTTCACAATTAATTATGTGTAAAATTTGCTGGAAAGAAAAAAATTGTACAATAGTGCGGCACCGCCTACTTTGAGATAAACTACTTCAACAGTTGTAACCCAACCTTAAGTCAGTAGTTTGATTTGAAATCAGACAGTAACTATGCGTAATTCACTTGTAATTCTATCATCAATACTTTAACCCTTTGGTTCCTCCATCCATTTATAAAAAATTGGTAGCAGATATATTGGCTACTGGGTTCTTTAGGGTTATTCAATAAGATATTTATAAATTAGATAACAGTTGAAAATATTCTAATATATAATAATAATAAACGGTCACTATTTGCTCAAAATACAGTACTTGTCTTATTTGACGTTTTTGTTATGTAACTTATTAGTTTACCGTTATTTCTGATACCGATACCGCATCGATAGATAGATGTATATTAAAAGCATATGTTGTTACAGTACATGCAGCATTTCCCTTTGAGTTAGTTGTAAAAATAAACAAAGCTGAACATGGTGTTGACCATAAAGAAGAAAGCAGAAATCATAGCTTCATATAGAAATAAAAAGCTCAGGAAATGTGAAAAGTTGATTGAAGTGTGTGCAACATTCTTAAAAATTATACCAATGCCGCATACGTCATAGGAAATGAGAGCTTTTTTGGAAAGCTGTGTTTTACCCTATTAATGGTGTGGGGGGCTATAACCAAATTTGGTGTTAGACAGCTTGTAATTTCTAAAGGATCAGTGAATGCTGAGAAATACATTGGAAATCTGAAAGAAGGATTTTTGCCAACTATTGAACAGTTATTCCAAGACACTCAAAAAGTTTATTTTCAGGATATTCAGCCCCTTGCTATAGAGCCAAAACGGTAGCAAAAGCATAAAAATATTGACATAGATTTTTCAATAATTCATTACAAACACTTGCAGGTTACAAATCAGAAATTTTTTTAATGAAATTAAGTCTCTCACGTAGCTAGGAAACAGTCCCGATATCAATCTAATTGAGAAATGGCGGAATTATATGGACAAAAGGGTAAGAGTTAAGCGTCCAAAAAGTCTTAAAGAAATGGAAAAAAATACTGAAGATTTGTAGAATGAGGAAATTTATAAAAAGTGTCTTCAAAGTTGATTTAAATTCATGCCTAAACGAATAGCCGAGGTTATTATTAGAAGAGAGTGTTCTTCAAAATACTAAGCAACTTTTAAGAAGTAATTTTGTATTCCCTTGTTAAGTATTCTTTTCTGTAGTACTTATATAAATCGTAAAGTACGCAATACGTTTACTTCAGAAATACAAGTGCATATAATATTAAAATAAAATAATTTAATATTAAAGTAAATTAAATTTGGCAATAAACATAAATGTCACTTGCAGATTCACTTATCGCCAACTGTATACGTTTGGATGTATTGTTGTGATGTGAACTGAAGGCTACATTCTAATCAATAACGCACGAGCTATTTGTAAACAAGGGGAAACAAAACACAGCGAAAGATGTATATTGAGAGCGATTAATTATTACATGTATCTTTGTATTACTCAGCTTATATGTATCTATTTACGTAATCGTATTGTATATTTATGTAATATCATTAAGTGTTTTCTAAGCGATAAATAAAAAACACATAATTTAAATTGTTATAACAGAACAAATACGGTTTTTCTTAATATTCTCCAGAATAATGTTGCAAATGACTTAAATTATTTTGTTCACTTAACCACTATTCATTAACTTAAAACTATATCAAAATAATCCGGATAACCAAACGAGTTTGCCTTAGAACTAAAATAAGGTAGATACTGCAGATGGACGGAGTCATAGTGCTCCTGATAAACCGACACTTTTTACAGGAACTATTCATTGCTCTACTCAAATATTTGTGATTTTTCGAGTTGTGACTCTTTTTTAAGAGTAATTCGTAACCAATTTAGAAGTATAAGTCTATACCTGCTCTTTAAAGGACAATGAGTTCATTTGACTTCAATAATGTATTGAGTCATGCCACTCAAAGTGCTGGGCTGGATGTGGCATACATAAACAAACATCCACGAAAACCTATCTGTGTTTTAATAAAAAAGCTCTTTTACGTATTCATGCAGAACCTTTCGCTGATGAAAGGGGAGAGTTCTGTATCAACCACATTTCACCTGACAAAAAAAAACATATTTTTATGTCGCTGAAACTGAGTTTCCATTGTGCTGTATTGTTCCGCATCGAATTCATTACATCAAAAGTATCTCAGCAAAATGAAGGGAATCGGATTCTTGCTACATGAAACTGAATGCCGTACATTTATGTTCGTATGTGTATTGTTTAAGACCCAATATGCTTTTGTTGTGCTCATACGTTTACACAATCGTAATTTTCGTAAAAGATAAGTAGCCGTATGACTGAGACTATACGAGTATCTGCATCAATTGCATTTGCTTAGTTCCTTGTTCGGTAAGTGTGTTCTTACTTTAGTTTACTGCCGACAGGCTGTTTGACTTCGAATTGAGGTAATATCTACTGAAATCTTCACATTTGTTTGTTACCGTCAGACAGATACAGCCAAGTAAGCCTTCGCTCCATAATCTACTCAAAAGCATGTTAGAAGTAACACCTGCTGACACTTATCGGTTATTATGCTTTTTGTAGACAAAAATGATTGCAAATATAAAATAGAGAGATGGTTTGCTTTTATGTTATGAAATCACATGTCCCTATGTAGAAGTCAATGTAATGTAGCTCAACCGTTTGTTTTTGTCATGAACGCTTTCGAAATTTTTATTATCCTATACTTCACATTTATTAGCTGTCTGCAACTGGGTAGATTTATTTAACTTTACAAGTGGCAGTAGGGCGATTCGTCGAAGCACACTTGAGAACATAAAGCTGGAAAATGATGATTTCTTGGCTTATGCAAACGATAATAGGGATTTTCATTATTTCGACGAGGGTGCTTGTTATATTTATTGTCATTTCAAACGTTCCTATCCTAAGAGAACATATACATATATTCATATACATTTGTAAGCATATTTGCAAAAAGTAAAACAAATTTCATATCAAACCAATACTAATGAAAATAATGGAGACTATTTTATTTATTTTTAATATTTAAGCCCTATTTTAAAATAATGTCAACTGATTCGCGTTAGCTTCCTGAGCTATACATACTATATAACTACTACCGCATATAATAAAAAAACAGTTTGTTTTTAAAGTCTAATGATTTATACTTCTTTAGAGCTCTTTCTTTTCAGTTATGGAGATTTATAACAATTAAACCAAGTAACATGAAAAGTGTTGAATGAGACAGGGTAATAATAAAACGGTTTATAAATCTTTCCCTATACCAAGCCATGGGGAGTCCCAAATAGTTCAGAGACGGAACTCAGCCACTTCAGTTAGGTGACATTTCGCACAAAATTCATCTCTTTTTATACAGACAGTACAATAATTGTAATATTATCATTAGAATAGTTGAGTTGGTAGTTCAGTGCCCACATTATGGACAAATCCATTCCCTTAACTATATGTTCTAAATTATGCTTCGCCAATTTGAAGGACCTTTCTCACTTATTCAATATGTATATAATGTAATAGTATGTATATTCTCAGTTGATTGCAGTTTCTGCTTGGCAATAAGCTGCATACATTGCGTAATTTCGGGCGATAAAGTATCAAGTTTATATTCGTATGGCACATATAAGCCGCTGCTAAAAGCACCGATTTAAATTGTAATCAAATATGCTTTTATGAGCATGCGTGCAAATGAGTTACTCATATGCCAAGCTTTTAAGTTACATGTAAAATTTAGATATGCCATTAAATTGTGTGGATTTTGGCAAGAATAACGGAAGAGGTAACAACAGTTGTGTTCCTTATTCATATTCATAATATAATAGGAGCATAAATATGTATGAATTGAATGGAGGATATGATCTCACAAGCATAAGATGATAATAAAAACTAAATAAATAAATCGGTTTATAATTGTTACAGGACTTCTTAAAGGGGCTTAGTATGGAAGAAAAATGGTCTTCAACGATTAAAGTTATTAACTTACATGTTTTATTAAAGTGTCAGATTATTCAGTGATTTCTTAAAAATATAGTCACTAATTTAAATTTTCTAACCAATGAAGTTATAAGAAGCTCTATCATCATTCTTAACAAACAGGGCAAAATTATGAGACTGATTGAGTCTATTGTCTACCAAGTTAGTATATTTAAATAAGATAATTAAGGGACTTTAATTGAAATTCAAGAAATTGGTCAATGATGAATTCTATCCTTTTGTTCTAAGACTTACTTTCATAAGCAAAGTAAGTTTATGTAGTTATTACATAATGTTGCGATCAATAAAAAAATCTGATATTAGTATCAAAAATGCCCGGATGGTAAAGGATGGAGGCATGAAGACACTTGCACATTTCAGCTTAAATATTATAAGGTTAAAAAAGAGCATTCACTTGCTATGAAAACACAGCATAATGTCTGCCCAACGATAAAAAGAATACAATATCAAACCATAGCATTAAACTCTTTAAAATCAGCTTCATTATTGTTTTTCTAGGTGTGCACATATTAATTGCGTATACGCGAAGGTGCTCTCATTGTTAATGGTACCGTTCTGGTAAAAGTGTAAAACGAAAAGAAAAAAGTATGTGCCACAATATAAAAATATTGATATTAATAATAAAGCTCTCTAAGAATAGATAAAATTAAGATTATAGTCGACTTTATTGCACGGTAACAATATTGATAATAAAATCGATATACAATATACGACTGAAGAATCAAATGCACGTCTTTGTATCAAAAGTTTTTCATATCTCCAAGAAATTTGATATGGATTATTATATAATTCAATAGTTCAAAATTCAAAACGATTGTTGAGATCGAATTACTATAGGTTATTGACGTCACATAAACTGAAGGACTATAATCAAGTGGTTGTATGGAAAGCTTTTTCAGTTGACGAAAATTCTTGAAGATATAATTTTGGCATGAGTTATTGCCTCATGAATATTGCAATCTTCAAAGAATTTTTTCAGATCGGATCACTATAGCATACAGCTTGGGTTTAATCGAATTTGAAGCTATTACGAATTTTTTACTCATATTAAAATATATTTACATACAAATTTCAGTGTCAATCAAATGCAAGTTGATGAACAAGACTATATAGAGGATCAATACACAGCATTCATTAATTTCCGTACAGCGGAATAAAATTGGAAGTTCGTACATTCGCAAACATTTTATATTTAGAAACAATACGAAGCGCAAACATTTTTTAATGGGTTTTCCAAGTTAAAAACACCTGTTCCATATTTCGCTTAACTTGTTTGAGTTCTAGCTTATACATATTACTATACGTTCATCAATCTTTTTGCTTATATGTGCTTCGTTCAGCACAAATGTAATGTAGCTTTCCAAAGTTTTTTTTTTTTAACGATATGCGTAAGATTGTGTGCACAAGGGTATAGAGAAAAAGGGCTTATGTTCATTTTCAAAACAATTTTCTTAAGTGATTTTCTGTGTCGACGAAAATATATAAAATATGCTGAAAGAGAAGTATAATCGCTTAACATTTTTTGTTGACGCTAATATGTTTATCGTGCATACTTACCTACATCTACATATTAATACTTGTTCAAGGTGCGAGTATATAAGCAGACAGTATGAAAACCCAAGTTCGTACTGATTTTTCCTTTAAGTGTTTTCGAATTCTCTACGTCTAAAATTCGTTAGCGAGCAAATTTTACCTGTCATGCTTCACCAGCTTATAACATATTGCGCCAGGTCTCACCTGCTGTGAACAGTTTTGCATGTGTGGCTGTATAGTTGTGTGTTCTAGTTTCTTTTTTATTTTTGGCTTATATAGGTAAGCCATCCTTGAGGATATGTTATGTTGCTTCAAAAAAAGTTTATTGAGTATGAAATAACTTAAAAAAAAAAGAAATAACAACAAAATAAAGATAAAATTATTCCTATTGAATCGAGCTCAAATTTTCATTTGTATTTTATTAATTACCAGAAATCTATTCACAAACTTAACTTTTTAGTGGACATGTAGTTCACTTCTCCTGCCTAGATGTGCATATCTAGCAGATTAAAAAATAAGTTTTAACTTTTCTCTGCCTTACAAAATTCTTGCTACGTGCATCCAATCGATGGGCAACAAAATAACTAATGTCTCCACCACATCCGCTTCCCGTTCATCATTTTATCAGCTTCATTGTGTGCTTCAATCACTGCTTGTTGTCACACTGAATAGCTAGCTGGCAAATAAAGCGGAAAGAATGAAAGAAGCGTTCAATTTCCCATGCCTGTTCGCAATAAAAGCGGATGTTGGCTCCACACAAATTGACTAGTCTGATGTAATAAAGCGAGAAAGTTGTATTATTTTTGTTGTTTGCATAACATCATTAACTACATAAGAAATTATAAACATATTCCAGTTTGAAGAGTGGTTACCAATATTGCAGCAAACACAATCGAGCTTATTTATTAAAAATTCTGGTAGAATTGCCCATAACTAGCTTAAGGAAGGGGTTAGGGCTTCAAGGTAAAAAAATACTTTTTTTGAAAATTATTTCTTAAATATGGATTGAGTAGTTTTATTAGGACCTTTTGTATATTACTGAGCACAACTTTGAAAATGTAGGTTAATTTTTTAACATTAAAGCGTCAGCCGGTAACAGAGCATCTTCAAGAAAGAATTGAAAAAAAAAAAAACAATTTCCGATGTTCACCATAACTCGGCTACAAATTATGCGAAAACAAAAAAACCTACTAAAATTAGTTAAGGTATATCTAAGTTTCCATCCCAACGTTCTCTGCTAAATTTTTTTAATTTAAAAATTTTTGGCGACCATTTAAAGTATTACTTTTCACTTAAAAATTCCGCCATTTTCCTTTAATATAAAAAAAAGTTACCGAACTTTGTGGCGGTATTTTAAATGTCGAAAATGTCTACAAGATTTGCAATGTATTGGTCAAGTAGTTTCGAAATGACAGTGATCACGGACTTTAAAAAATTTGTTTTAAAAAAGTAAGGAAGGGCTAAGTTAGGGTGAAACTGAACACGCAACTTGCAAGAATCATAGCCAGGTAAATACTATAAGGTGTAAAACCAATCATATGTATAGAGTAAAGTCATCCGGATTTTGAAAATTATGGTATTCGTTATAGAGGGGGCAAGTTTTCGCTCAAATTATTCTATTTTACACAAAGATCTATTTGCACAAAGATACTCACATATTGCCGATATATGCAGTACAAGGTCCCGAAAGTTCGACAACTTTTATGTTAGGTATATGAGGCTAAAGAAGTATTGGTTCGATTCAACCCAATTTTGACATACAGAATGACATTATTAGAGAAGGAATAGCCCTCAATTTCAGTTACACATATCCTGTGATTTCATGCAATTTCACACTGTCGGTAGAAGTTCTTATAAGAATTGTACTCAGCGAAATTTGGTTGTTTTATGGTTTAGGAGATAGGCACATTAAACTTGTTAGAGGGCGGGACCACGTCCACTTTTTCAAAAAATTTTGCCCATAGGTGCCACTGGTTATTTTATATCTTAGTTTGGTATTTAGTTATGGCATTTTATAGGTTTTCGGTTAATGGCGGTTTGTAAGCGTAGCAGTGGTCCGATTACGCCCACTTACGAACTTGAATGTTTGTTTGTATTATGGCAAATACATACTAAGTTTCAATGAGATATTTCAATTTTTAACAGTCAACTGGATTTCAACTTTTCTCGTCATCCTGATCATTTATGTGGAACCGACAGACGAACGTAAGACTACTACTGCTAAATTTGACACTGTATACCTGACAACATGAAACATCAGAACATAAGGAAGAAGATAATAACGAACGGTAGCGCGTATATTGGCTAAAGCGGAAAGTCGTCTTCTGGTCGTCAAACCGAAAAGACCCTGTTTTAGTATCGTCTAAAGCTTTATACTTTAAACAATACTAAATTTGATTTAAGTAAACGTTTAAAAGTTAAAATAAACCTACATTTATATATATAAGTATAACCTTAAATCTATCTATCTTGCTTAGTTTTGGGTGATATGTACAACCGTTCTGTGAACAAAACTATAATACTTTGTAGCAACTGGTTGCGATAGAATAATAATGCTTGTAAAATATACAAACAATTTTGTTAAACAAATTCAGTTAGAGTAAACTTTTCAATCGCTTAAAAATTATTTTCAAAGCGTTCTTCTCTTTTCCAGATCCGTATTTTTATTTTTATTTTTTTTTTCAAATAAATGAAAACATAAAGAAGTGTAAATTATACATTATTCTAATTCAGCATTTCCACATATTCGTCTCTATGTACATAATAATTAATAAAAATTTATTTAACAAATAATCTAATAGAACTATTGATTATTTTCCTGTATCATTTCTTGTTTCAAAAGCTTACGTAGAGCACTGCGAATCTATAGATGTGCCGCACATTTTATAAGCGGAAGGGGGACAAAAAATTCAATATCTTTGAAATGGCATGAATGAACATAAATTTTTTTGAAGATTATTAAAGGTGAATATTTTCCGCGTTGTGTCACTTACTTTTCAGTTTTTTTAGCGTGAGGAATGCATGAAAATTTTCAATTGTTTAACAAAAATTATGTAAAATATTGTTATTTAAACAAATGGACCGTGCGAAAATATATATGGTATAACACGAATATTTCAATTGAATTTACAAAATTTCATGGATTTAACTCCGGTAGTTTATGAGCAAATAATTTTACAATTTTATCATCCTCTAAATTTCAACCTTCAATAACTTTAACAATGAAATTAATTTTGACGAAATATTTATATCGCAAAGTATGCGTTTCTCAGTGATCTTGCGAAATTTTCATGGATCACTTGACCTGGTTTGATCCTAAATCCTCATCAAAAAACAAGTTCTGTGAATAAGCCTAACAATGCACAAACAGTTCTAATGATAGTGGACACTGTCGTTTAAATGTAGCTGTAACTAATTTATGTTCCATGTACGGTATATTCAATATGAGAATATAACCTTTAAACCGCATGGAGTAGTCAAACTATATGGTATGGTATGTTAATGAAATTTTGTGAGCTTTTTAAGAACGTAAGGAGAGGAGTACATCGCGAATAACCTAAGTATATTATATTTTACCTCAAATAATAGGATTTTGTAAAACTCAAAAAATTCAGTATAGCAAATATTTAAATAAAGCTATGTAAGAACATTTTTTAATAATTTTTGTTTTCACGACTTACATTCTGCGTATTTTTCATTTTACTACTTTGCAATGGTCCATGCCTAATCATATCTGGTTTAACGCGAGCAGGCATGTTTAATTCGCTTTCTAACTTTTGCCGTTTCAACATATTATTCTTCTATGTTTATGGCGTAATAAAAATATATTTAATGTGTATACGTCTATATAAATTGGCTTTATGGCTCCACACAAACGCGTATACATGTGTATGTAATGTTTATATCATATAAAACATTTTGCTAGGAGTAATCTAAAACCTGTACTTTTTAGTACGCTCAACTAAGACTGCGTATTCACCTTGCAATTTCCGTTTTCTTTATCATTTACCCACACTCTGGTATAAATGTGGGTGCCGACCTGGAACCCCCTTTCATACACATTTTGTGGGAGTTGCGGCATACGCATTTGTTCGAATTTGTATGTATTTATATATGAATACATACTTGTATGTTGGTACGGTATATTCCATTATTCATGGCTGGATAAAGCTATTAACATGAACATAACGAATGGTAAAATGGACTATTTTAAAAATGCGTATGCATATGAAATATCTTTTGACTTCGAAAATGCGATTTCCTTACCAACTTGATTAATGTATACGTCTTCGGTGAATTTTTGAATTATATGTACAACACCAAATAAAACTTTTAGTTTTTCTTAGGTACCATTAAATTATCGGCCGAAATAAAAAAGCAATTATTCTAGTGAAACTTGAGCTATTCATGGTAATAGCGACAGGTTCCGCGCTGTGATTTTTGATTTCCCATATAAATTACACAGGAATATTTTCTTACTTATATTCTTTGAATATCTGATATTTTATGATATCGATGCATGAATTGTGAAAGATTTAAGATTGGATTTTAACCGAAGCTAATTTCAAGAAGTTGACTCAGAAAAAAATTTAATGGACCTTTACACTATAACAACAAGTTTTGATTTGCACTATAAAATAATTTTTTTTAAATGTAATAAACAGATAAATAAAATAATAAAACATTGCTATGCTATGGGAAATTAAAAACTACAATGCGTCAGCTCTTAATATGATATCTACCTTTTCCGAAATATTTTTGAAATTTGGACGCTATCCTCACAGTATCTAAGAAAATAAAATTAAGATTTTTATTGGCAATCTCTGATAACTGCTTATATAAAATACGGTGTATAAATTACATTTTATTTTCTACTGAAAACATTTTCGCCAACTAATATGGTATTATGGGTATTTGGCGCAGTGAAATTAATTCATAATGATGTTGAAGTGCAGACACTTGTACCAGCTTAGGCTGAGTGGCGTATATGTTCGAAATTAATTTTATTTATTACTCACTCGATTTTATGGCAATATTAATGTAAACGTGAGGAAGATTATCGCTATGCAAAATATATTCATAAACAACCATTACATTCACCTAGCTTGATAGCTAGGTGTAGTTTTTGTCTGGTGGAATAATCGAGTGAGTGACATATATCGATGGTAACCAACTTTTTATTGCCGCAATTGGAAGAAGATGATTTTCACAATATCTGGTTCCAACAAAACAGTGATGGGTATCACACAGCACGTGCAACAATCGAATTATTGCGAGAAAAGTTTGGAGATTCGATTGTTTCAAGATATTGCGGTACTGAATGATCTCCAAGCACCATTTTTGACTACTTATTTTGGGGTTATTTGAAGTCATTTTAAGCAATAAATCATTATCTCTTCAAGCTTTTGAAGTCAATATTGAACGTGCCATTTATGACATACGACTTGATTTAGTTGAAAAAGTACTCAAAAATTGGGTTGATCTAATTCGTTCCTACGAAAGAAGTATCAAATATACTTCACACTAATTACTATACACTAAGTAAAAGCACATTTGAATTTCCTTAACAATTAATTTGTTTTTGTAGGAAAACGTGGATATATTTTTACATAAGTGTACAGATATAGTTCAACCCAATATGCGATTTGCCGGGATGAGTCCGCGATTTGTCTAAAAAATGTCTAAAATGTGACCAATGACATTTTTGATTTTTCTGTATAAAATGAACAGTTCTCTTTTGTACGAGAACTAGCCACCTTTTCTACCTTAATTATTTTTAAACCAGATATAATATTTTACAACTTCTCATTAAGCTGATGAATAATTGTTTATAAGTTTAAGAATGCTTCTGTTGCGGCCAAAACTTATTGATTATGTTAATATCTCGACTAGTCGTGAATGCCATTAGTGCAATTATTATTTTATATGGAATATTCAACAATATTCAATTTCCAATGCCTTGTATCAGAAAGTTATCTGTTGAAGACTATTTCATTCACAAATATACCTTGCGGAGAGTACTTCGGGTATAAACCATTTATAGATTACTAAGTGTAAGAGTGTGAAATTTGATTGGTTATAGCTTTATAATAAATTGAAGAAAATATATGTATAATATGCGTATGTATAATACAGACTGAACATAGGGAATCTATTCGGAAATTTTCCCTCAATAGAATACAATTTATTGTAAACTTGAGGGCTTTTAGGTGCACCGGATTCTATATTTTGTAGCAAAAACTGCCTAAGCGTTTCAGATTTTGTCGGCAAAATCATTCTAATCTTCAGATACATTTACAAATAAGAATTCCCAGTGAAAACGCAACAAAAATAATATAACCATTTACAAAGATAAACCTTACACTGTTTGGAAACCGGAAATATACGACTAATGGCGTACTTATAGTATTTTCGATTTATAGACTGGAATTGAAGCAAACATTGCGGTCATTATAATCTCCCCAAAATATGTCATAAAATTATTTTACCATTGTTATAAAAATACTGATAAATAAATATATTCATTTAGGGAAATAAAAATGTGGGATTTTACATTGTCATGATTGGAAATATAAAAATTGTAAATTTTCTTCGATCTTAACTTAATTCCTGATAAGTGTAAGTTAAAATAAAGCGAATGTATTAAATGAATTTTGGTCAATAATAGTCATTTGTTGAATTATGTTTGTTCTATTGTGTTCTGTACACTTAAGATATTATATATTTAAAATCCTTTTGGGAAATTAATTGCACTTTCCCACGAATTCTGGTAGTAGGCAATAAGTTGTCGGATTAGGTAATGGTGTGTACATTTGTTTTCATACGAATACTTTGGAATAATTTAGCTATTTAATACAAATTACGAGATTAAATTGCCTTGTTATGCTTAACATAGCCCAATACTAATGAAACAATAAAATCAAATTGCATAGTCTATTGAGTTTTTTTCATGATAACTTATACGAGGTGTGTTCAAAAAGTATCGCGAATTTTGTGTTTTTTCAAAAATTATTTATTTATTCATGAATATCTATTTAATCCCCATGAGGTATTATACACTTGTACCAACGGTTTTTCCAATCTTCGAAGCACTAAAAAATCATTTTTTTTTTATCTTCTTCAGCTCCTCTTTCGATGCCGTCTTTATCTCGTCAAGAGAAGAGTAACGTCGTCCTTTCATGGGCCTTTTCAGTTTAGCCAACAAGAAAAAGTCACAGGGGGCCAGATCTGGAGAATGCGGTGGCTGCGGCATCATTAGTGTGTTAGTTGTTTTGGCCAAAAAGTCGCGCACAAGCAACGATGTGTGTGAGCAGGGGCGTTATCGTGGTGAAAAAGCCAATTTTTGTTCTTCCACAAATCCGGGCGTTTCTGGCGGATTGCATCGCGCAAATTGAGCATAACTTGCAGGTAATATTCCATATTGACCGTTCTTCCCTGTGGCAAGAACTCATGATGCACCACGCCCCTGCAATCGAAGAAAACTGTCAGTTACGATTCGCGATACTTTTTGAACACACCTCGTAGTTGTTTCATTAGGTTGAGAATATTTTTAAAGGCGAAGGAAGAAAATTTATTTCAGTCACTTTCATACCGGTTGCACATACAAAGTGAATAAGTGGCTACACCAATCGCATGAAAAACATATAAATCTATATAATACGTTTTCAAGTGCTGAGGCTTGCACCGCGAGCTGAGGTCAGTTGTGGCCTCTCTCTAGGTCACAACGACTCATATATCCCACCTCTAGGAAAATTTATTCTAAGAGCCCTAATTCTGCGTCGGCAGACTGGTGTGTCCGTTTGCACAAGGGGTCAGGCCCATATTAAACAAATGCTTCTTGAGCTTAAATTGGCTAATGTAGAATGCGTTATGTGGCTGGAACTTGTTTCGTGGGAGACTGTTTACATTTCTAAATCTGATGAGGCTTTAATTTCCACTAGACATTGTCTTATGATGGGACATCCAGAGAAAGTGCACTTGGTTACGAAGCTATCAGTACATGTCATTTTCTTCTCCCTTTGGTCCCTTTTAACTAAATTTTTTGCATATTCGTACTTCAGTCGGCAACAGCCGAAATACGTATATGATACCCATAAGTACATATAAATAAAGTTAATCGCCGCTGTCGGATAATTCTCATTTCGGATTAAGTTAAATCTGATTTTGATTTTGGTTAAAATCTGCATTTTTTCTTATCTTCATTTCTTACTTTTCATTATACATAGTAAGTGTGTAACCCTTGGATCCTGGCTCCGCTTAGAAGCATATTTTCCATAAAATATCTCAATATACCGTCTTGCGCTGGAATATGGTGACAACGTATAATAATTACTCTCGCCCGCAACATTAACAAACAGTCATACGACATTAGGACATTTCTGATGTTATCTTTAGTGTTGCCATGTCTTTTGTTGTTCTGTTGAATTTGTTGTTGTCTGACTCTCCCTCTCCCAAATACTCAATAATTAAGGGGGAGCAAAAAACTTTATTTATTAAATGCACGATTTCCAGATAAGAAGATATGTCCGAATATGACTGAAATGTATGTCAGTAAAAATTTTCAAGAATGTTTAGCCTATGGTAGTTGTCAAAGCTTCTGGTAGAATGCTACAAACGTATATGTTTCTTTCCACATTTCCTACGAAAAGATACATATGTTACATAACAAAAGATTTGTTGTGGACTTATATTATTTTCATTGTTCTCTTGTTTATGCAATATTTGTTTACTTAGAAATGTGGTAACAGTAAGTCATATTCTGTACTGCGGTTGTTGTTATGTTCCAGCAATTTTTGCTGTCGAAGCTTTATATACTTAATCGTGCTTACCACAATAGTTAATCGTTCTAACAATTCACTTGTTTTCAAATGCACGATATATTGACGCAGATAAAATTGCTTATATTTTATTGCACTTCCCGTAATGGTTATCTTCACAAACATATATATCTACTTGTATTTGTATTGTATATAACTCAACATTCTTTCTTCACGCTGCGTCAACTCAACAGCTCGCGAGAGATTTAATGCTATCACATAATAAATAGTAATTTTCTGCTTGTAATCCTCATATAATTAGAATTTACTACCATTCTAATTGTTCCCCATCGAGGAAACTCCTATTGTGGCTAAAATAGAAATAAATGGTGCGTTAATAAAAGATTTCCAGTTTTAGCGACCTTGAGTGAATAACAACAAGTGACCTTTTAGTGCTTTGTTGAAATCCTACAGCATATATACAATATAACATAATATTTATATTTTTAACGTACATTCATATATACATCCATACAATTGTGCAGACGTATATAAAATATAACTTCACTTCTTCACTTTCTTTTTGGTTCGAATCTTAACCCGGACGAAATTCAATTATAATATTGAATGTAAATTTTTAATTCCCATAACGAGTTTTCATATTTTTTTTTATAAATTCAATCCTTTAAAACTTATACGCAGTTAGATTCATGCATCAAATATACTGTAATCATATAGTACACCATGCCGTATGAGCAATACAGAATGTATATGTAAGTCACTTCACTGAATGGTCAATATAATGATATATAAATTTTAAGTACGCTGAAATAGATAGTGCTGCATTGACAGTTGAATTTATGAACATTCTCTTCTAACAACGAAAATTAATTTCACGTAAATAATACTTCCAAGTAATCTTATGATTAAGCCTATGTAAGAAAATAAAATAATAATGATCAAACGAAAGTATAAAGTTCTTCATCTTTTGACACGATGTTGTAACCCAAACAACGATAGAATAGTATGAAAAACAAATTAAAATCACCTGATAATGGCGATGCCATATTCATGCAGTACACAGTAAATAATTATTAAATTAAAAATAAATTTTTTACCACAAAACAATTTTAAAAGTTTAATTATTGAGGAATATATTTTTAATTAGTTATTATATCCAGAAAAATATTATTAAAACATTTATAATTTACTAAAGCGTTTAACAAGATACAAACGTACAATTATAATCGTTTCCATGCAAAATTAACGCAGGTTATTTACACGGTTCTTATTAATTCATGCAAATTAGTGTTTATCTGCACTTTTCAACAGATTTTCGAATCTGTTTTTTTTTTTTTCAAACATTTGTATCATTTATTCTCATAAACAAAAACGCAGATAAGTATGTTAATTTTGCGAACTGTTCTCATAACTTCCTGTACGAAATAATAGTTTGAAGTGATTGTAATAAAACCAAAAAAAAAAAACCACTTAGATACTGCAGCAATAATAGTTTAATGCTGTTGAAAAATACGCGGTTTTGCATTTAATTCAAGTTGAATTTTCAGAATTAGTGGTATACAACAGGACTTAAATGTGAAGCTGTATATGCTTCTTATATATGGTTTCATGAAAAAACTATTACATTTGCTTATAACTTTTCGAAATTCTGTTGCCTTTTTGTGGAAACGGTTTTACAAATGATTATAAAATTGCATTTGGGAATGAAAATATGTTACCCTCCAAGTTATTCAGAAAAAAGCGTTATGATTCCAAAACTAACCAAGACCAGAATAAACATACATATGTATGTATTCCCTGCAAAGTAAAATACATTATTAAGAAGAGTTTCGCTCCAATTGAAAAACAATTTTAGAAGTAGTGACATTCAAACTATTTAATTTTAAATAAGGACTGATTTTAAATAAAGAAGGGTATATTACTAACCGGTCTACCTTCATTGACATAACTCACTCAGGTATGTATAACTATTAATTTTTGGCCAACTTATAATAACATAGCTATCTCATAAACTGATAATAAGAAAACCAATGTTATATATATATGGAAAATTATTGCTTCATCAAATATTTGTATTATGGCAACTGTAAATCCTTAAAAATCCTTTCATGTGATGCCTCACAATAAACACTTGTGTTTGCAGCAGTTAAATTTCATATGAACCTAAAGTTGCCAAAGCTACATGGACATATCTATGCCCGGGCATGGAAATGGCAATTTCAACGTAGCGCCATTTGGCAACACTCAAACATTAACCAGAAACAGAATTCTGCGCTTCACAGCTACAGTTTTTATCGTTTGGCTAATATTATAATATTATATGCAAGTAACAAGTAAGTCAGCAAATATTTATTAATAGTTTAGTCTTACATTAATACAAAACTTATATTCGAAAGTGGTTGATGGTAATGCGTCTTAAGTCCTGATATTCCTGCCAATAAAAAATTTATTAACGAGCATACTCTTGCGGTATGTGACTTCACATAAAAGTGGGCGGTGCGACTTCTATAGTCCAACTTTTACATTGGGGCGTGTAAAACCCTCTCATTATTTATTATATAATTTTTTTTTTTTAACTTTTCCCTAAATCCAGTATTTTGGCTGCCAATATTATAAAGCCTGCAATAAACATTACAGTGTCATTAGATAAAACAAATTAAGCATTATGATTCCCAAAAGCAATTATGAGATATTTATAACGACACTGCACGTTCAAAAAAATTATAAATAGGAAATAAAACTGTAAACTGATTTTGGGTCAAACTTAATTGCTGGACATATTTTTGATGTACGAAATGTATGTGGGTAAACACGAAGACGACGGACAATCCGTTGAAAGTATATACAAGAACATTAACTGAGCCACAGAAAATGGCGACTGCATATCTTGGCTGTTGTAGGGAATGTAATATGTGGCATCTAAGTGAGTAGACAACCATACCCTTTTAATTTCAAAGATATATCTAGGAAGTCAAACAGACAATAAATAACAAGGGAAAGAATGATTGCGAACACTCTTTCTTATAGCTATAAATCCATCATTTCCAGATGTGGAAATCTCTGAACATAATTTTGTATTCTTACTCGTCTTAAAGCCACAGCAGGAGTATGTGTATAATTGTAGGAATATACATATGTACATATGTCCTCATACTGATGGCAACAACTGAGAATTGATACTATAACTAAAAATCAAGAACTTTCAACCGACATATAGAAGTCTATAAATTTGAGTTGCAAAATTGCAATATAAGATTTATTTTGAAGGAAACAGCAACGCCAGCATGGTTGCAGTTCTCAATTTGGGAACAAAAAGGCATCCAAGTGAACACTTGTTCAGCTTTTCAAAACATTCAGTTCATCTTGCAAACCTTCTACTACGTAGGTAGGTATGGGAGTAGGTTGCGTAATTAGCGCTGATTGCACCATTTCGATGTACTATTAAGAGCTTATAATGTAGCTATACCGTTACAACGTTACGTGAACAACTATTCAAAGTTGGGTGCCTAATAGGTTCCAAGTATTTTGTGCCGGGCTTGTGATAAAGCTAGACATTCATTCACGGCTTCGTGTCTGATGGGTTCCAAATATTTTGTGTCGGCTATGTGATTGAGATGGAAATTCCCAGAGAAAGTGGAAAACCGCTTCCTTATTTCCCTCAAGGTTGGAGCTTCGGCAAATATTGTTAAATATTAGGTTCTTAGTTATTTTTTGCGTCATATTTGAATCATCGTTTGATCATCATCTGCTTCGTTATCTTGCATCTTGTCATTGAGTTAAACTTGATCAGAGCTATTTAGACAAAATCCATATAAAATTATATATTTATCATACCAGAGGGCATGGCATTGACTCCGCCTCGGATTCGTCTAAAGAGGCTCTTAGCTTTTGACACTCATCTCCTTTTTCGTTACCGAGAATTGACCAGGTGCCCTAATGAATTATCATGCAGTTGTGGACCACGCTGGCATTTATCAGTGATATCAATATGGCAACCTAGCAATATCACATAGCTGTCCGTATATATGAATGCCTTCTGTCTCCCCCCGTAGTTATTAAATAAAGCTTCACGGATTTTCTTTGTACCTAGTACTTGCGCTAGGAAGATGCTGGCTGAGTTTGATACGCGGATTGAAAGACAGATGTCAAGATCATTGGTTTTAGACAAACCGGTACAGATAATGGTGTATCCCTCACCCCACTTGTTCTCTATTTACGTCCAGAGAAAATCCTCCCGCGAAAGTGATTATTGTAATCTAACCTTGGAAGCGTAGTCTGATTTGCTTATGTCCATAATATTTCTTGCTCTAACCTCCTAATTCCATTTTCTATCGATATGCAGAAAGATTTTCAATAGTCTGCCTTTGTTTCTCCGAGTGGTTTTTGTGGTACTGTTGCAAGATAACTTTCTACAGTTGTCAGATTTTGGTCGCACAACTATCATTGATGATTTACCCACTTGAGTCCTTAAGTTGTTATTTTTTTTATTTCTTCAGGTAAAATACTTTCTCTCGCAAAATGGATATTCGACATTACAATGGCCAGGTAACAGCCGACATTTAGCCCCATTGATAACCGTACTGTTTCCTTTCATATAATGTGCCATTTATTAGTTTCTACATATAATGTTTATTCTCAATTTTCTTTTTTGGTTCGATGCAATGTTTAAAGTAAACTAACATAATTTCGGTCACGTCTTTTGGTTCAAAACATAAATGACTACAAATTACTTCAGTATAACGTGACGCATTTCCTGCTACTTACAAAAATTTTAAAGCTAAGTACGACAAAAACAAACGGGAAGAGAATTGGAGAATGATGAAGACTAAGACAAAGAAAAGCACAATACTGGAAAGGTGAGGCTGTTTACTGACGGGCTTAAAAAAGGTTGGGAATATTTTGAACCCTTTGAAAACTCCTTGCGAATGTTGGCATATTTATTATTTACTTTCGTTTTATTATTGGCTCGCTGGTGTGCATTTCTAATGAGCGCGCAAACATACCGGAAATTTAAGGCAATAAAAAATATATTTACAGCAATGTGGTTGCTCTTTTGGGTGTCATGGAAAGTGAGCAAGAAAATTTATTTACCTTTCTAATCATTCATCTTTTATTTATTGTTGAATGCTAATAAAATGACAGCAGTACGACGTTAAAAAAATTTATTTTTAAATTGGCCTTTTTTAAAATAAAATTTAAAGCTTTGATTTGAGTTTTATTTCTAACCAAGGGAAAAAGGTAGTTCGTTGACTCTGTGAAAAAATAGTTACTTTAATGATCTACGAAATTTTTATATGGTGTAGGCGCTGGAATATCTGTACCTGTGGAGCATTATGAATCGCACCAACTATGACATAAAACGTCTTGCTGCATATAGCACTGGTGGATAAAGCTACAAGGTGTATGATGGCTATTTTATAGATGGATCAAAGCTTGCGGGGAGCGTTAGTGGAGGAGTACATTGTCGAGCGCTTTCTATTCACCCCAGATTTATGCTTTCTGATGATTGTATCGTTTTCTAAGTGCAGGTAGCTGCCATAATGGTAGCGCTATTACTGCTCCAGAGTTCAGCCTCCTTCTGGGTGGAGACTATTTACTCCAATAGAGGTCGCTCACTGTGCACTCAAGACTTGTGAAGAGGTGTCTAAACTCCTTATTTCTAGCATCAATTTATTTTAACATTAGGCAGGTTTGGATATCTAGAAAACTGTAAGACTGATGAGCTTACTACCTTCAGTATCAATAACTGCAAAATGGGAAAAGCCAGAAGTTCCGTGGGCTTTTAAACCAAACACTTCAAATACGGCAGAACTTAAAATTCCAAAAAACTTACTAGTTCTCGTCGAATAAATAAGGCACCTGTACATTTGCTACTAAACTAATAGTTAAGGGGCTATACCAGTGTAACGCATGAAAAATTTGGCGCTTTTCGTGAATTTTTTTAAGGGAGTTTATTAAACTTAAAGATATTTCCTATACAATTAACTACGATTTTTGAAAAATATCAAAAATTAACAAAATGGCGTAATTTTGAAAAAAAAAATCGTTTTTTAGGAAAAAAAATGGTCGTTTTTTTTAATGCCAAATTGACAATTTTCAATCAATCAAAAATATCGTAGTCCATTGTATAGTAAATGCATTAAAAAATACTCAGTTTTAATTTGAAGTCGATCGGTAAATTTCTGGTTGAGTTATGATGTCAGCAACTTTGAAAAATGTCGTTTCGAGGAAAACGCGTTTAAAGTTTCACTTATGTACATATGTTTGCACCTCCGAGCGGTCGCTATTTAGAATGACCTTCCCGATTTCACAGGATATTTACGGAAATATGTTCTATCGAAAAGTCAAATAAAAACATTTTTTTTTAAGTGTCACACTGGTATAGCCCCTTAAACACGCAAACATTAAAGCATATATATGTAAGTAGGTATAAAGCTCATTTCTCGCGCTAACACGTGTTTGATTGATTGTCGTTTCTTTTAAGTCGTTCGTAAGTTATAGCGTCGCAAACATGGAGCAAAATAAAGAGAAAATACGGCATACAGTACTACTACAATAAAGGCAAAAATGCATTTTAAGCCGCCAATAAAATTTTTGCAGTTTATGGACCCGATACTTTTTCCATTTCCACCGCACAACGATGGTTTCAACGTTTTCGTTCTGGTGTAGAGGTGGTCGAAGATGCGCCACGATCCAGAAGGCCTATCGTCGAAAATTGCGATAAAATCGCTGAATTGGTCGAAAGAGACCGGCATAGTAGCAGCCGTAGCATCGGTCAGGAGCTGGGCATGAGTCATCAAACCGTTAAAAAGCATTTTAATAAGTTCAGTAAATCATTCTATAAAAACTCCGCAAGACTTTATTACCTCAAAACAATCGAGCTATAGGGTTGTACTATATATATATACACGAATGATCAGGGTGATGAGACGAGTTGAAATCCGAGTTGACGAGTTGAATCCGTCTTTGTAAGCGACATTTTTAGTAAAAACTAAAATATCTTAAAATTGGTGTTGTTAGGCAAAACAAAGTGTGGATGAGTTCATAAGTGAGCGTAATCGAAAAATTTACACGCAGAAAAAATGCCGTTGACATAAAACGTATAAATCGCCATAATTACGCCCTAAATTACGTAGTAATATGAGATACGTGTGGGCTTAAATTTTTGAAAATGTGGGCGTGGCCAATTATAAGCTAAATGTACGAGTCTTCTAAACCGCTAAAGCTGCATCAACCAATTTCGCCTAGAGCAAATGATATACTCGCATGAACTCCTGTCTACATAGTGAAAATGGTTAGTAACACCGTCCACTTAGTGTTAGTGTTAATATAGTGTTAAAAAGTATAAAAGTGCAATAAATCAATAACCAAATATGCCAGCAATATTATACTTAACCCCCGACAGAAAGGTGTCCTAAGCTCAAAGGTGCCGGTATCAATTTATTCATATATTATTTCTTAGTTCCCCTAGACATTGAAAATTTTATATAAGCTTTCATATGATAAAAAAAGTTAAAATTTTGTTGAGTAGTGTAATTAGTCTACAAAATAGTCTGCCAGCTCTTCGCTAATGCAAAACTTTTCACACAAGAAAAATTTTGTAACTGTCAATCGGCGCTAAATTCATTTGCAAGTTCACTCGACGTGGCCTATGAGTAACTCGTTGTTTCTAACGTAAACTATACAAAAGTTTGTGCTTGTTAAACACCTGACAAAATTTTTATCGACATTTTTTTTATGGAGAAAAGAAAGATTAGAAGAATTTAATGATTTTCTTTCAGGGCTGACAGTTTGTGAATGATTGCTGATTGGACCTAAAAAAAAAAATTTCCAACGGAAGATAGCGTAACAGTTAGGAGGATACGAAATAAAAGTTTTTCTTGCTGTTTTCCATTTGTTGTGCTGAAATCCAGACATTTATATACGTACAAAACATCATTACGAAGTTCATCATCTCCTGAAAATGTTACTTATTGTAAAAATGTCTTATTCATATTAAAGCAGTATTTCATCTAAATATACCGGCATTTTGTCAGCGAATTTACTCCTCCATTTAATATTCTTTCAGGTCTAATATACATATAGTGAAAATTTTTACAATACATGTTTTCAGTAGCAGGATAAATATGTATTTCTGAAGTAATATTTATATATTTATCTAATTGTTGAATATATGTATGTATATATATATATATGTGGATAGACTTTATTTGATACAATAGTGCAAATAAATGGTGGCAAAACAAAGAACTGATCATTCTATTCACTCCTCTTGCCACGTGCAAGCATTTTTCCGGTTCTTACCACCTTTTTATTAAGTGCATTGTTTCCCTGCTGTGTATCTGTTTGCAGCGAGTTGTTACATATAGTAATGCAACAAGTTTCATATATAACATTGTCGCGGACAAAACACATAGCACCATCACTGTTGGACAACTCTTGAGAGCATTTATGTGCCCTTCCACCAAAAGGTGACAACCAGACAACCAGCTACGGAGCGCACTGCGATTGCAGGTGCCAAAGGCCAAAGTGCAAAGCACGCTTAAGGAAACGTCATTCAAAAAGTATAATTCTCCCGGCGTTATAGTAGCTGCGATTAAATATATATTGTTTTTGCTGTATGTAGTTCACAGCCACGTGTGTCATTAAGAATTGTTTTTAGTTGGTTTACAACCACTAAACTTTATTTTTCGCTAATGATTGACCTTAAAAGTCTTCGGTAATTATTACATTTATTTTAAATAATATCCATTGATTTAGTAATTTTAAGTCAGTTTTATATTTAGCTTTTAAGTTACACATATTGAGTCTTTTACTTTCGCAATTGAATTCCATAATTACATTAATTATTCATCTTTCAAGCATTTTCTGTGCCGGAGCACTTCAAGTCATAAAAATATTCTTATAAATAATAATAACCGCAAGTGGAAAAATGCATAAAAATATGTTTGGCTGTGTAAAACTTAATAGCTATGATTAATATTAATGAAAAACCCATAACGGCATTAAGCGCTATACAGATTCTCTCCTGAATACTTTTATATAAGTATAGTTATTTAAGAGTGCAGGATATTTTATACTCTTAACACTAAAATATTTGATATAAATAAAATATTTGCCTAGTAGTATCATTTTGAAAATTATATGGTATTAACCTCACTTTTTTCGGTCTAACCGATCGTTCGCGTCAAAATTGAGTCGAAATTTGCTTTACAATTGCGAAATGAGGAGAAAAACTCTGGTTAATCCGCGTAGATCATAGACTTGACACATATCCTTTAAAGATATATAGTTTTTATGATATTTTGATCTAGATTTCTAATATTTAACAGGCCTTCTTGGTGTAATTTAGCCACAAAAAGATAACCCCAAAAAGTTATGGTTTCACGAACTGCTTTTCTTATTATACAACCCTCGAGCCATTTAGCATTTTGCGGAATGACAAGTTGAGAAATCCAATCCTTATGAATTGCCACCACGTTAAAGTTAGTTTTAAAAAAGTATGAATCGTTAATTCCATCTGAACCTAACAAAACAGTCAGTGTTGTCTAAGTTTAAGGAATCTCAGAACTTTCCTTACTGCAAATATTGCTATATATTTTGCTTATTTACTATACCATGGACGATGACAACAAATGAGGAGTCGACGTTGCGAGTTTTCGATATAAGATATATGACGACATTGACATAGTTCAGCGAATTAAAAGACAGCGGCTACGTTGGCTGGATGGTGTTGTCCGAATGGACGAAAACACTCCAGCTCTGAAAGTATTCGACGCAGTACCCGCCGGGGGAGGCAGAGGAAGGGGAGGACCTCGACTACGTTGGAAGGACCAAGTGGAGAAGGACCTGGCTTCGCTTGGAATATCCAATTGGCGCCACGTAGCGAAAAGAAGAAACGACTGGCGCGCTGTTGTTAACTCGGCTATAATCGCGTAAGTGGTGTCTACGCCAGTAAAGAAGAAGAAGAGGAGTATACCAGCAGATAAATTTTACCCCTACCAAACAAGCTATGCATATGTACATATATTGTAAGAGAGAGCAGAGAATATACCAAAAAATGTGCGTTTTTTCAGATTCTTTATTAATTTGATATATGCTGTTGGGTAATTTAAATTTTAATTAGCACAGCATATTCTGATGTAGCAGCAACCAGCGGTGAAACGTAATGGTATTTCAATGTTTTGACGCAGTCTATAAACTCAAGGGTTCATAAGTATTAAATGGTTACGTGCAATTATGTGCAGATACTTGAAAGCATATGCGTGGCCATTCGAATTCATAGGAAGGAGGATTACTTAACCGCTATTGTTCAACCGCCAATATTACAAGCCGTAAAATAATATGTATATATATGTATATACATGACCCAATATGTAAGTGTATTGTAAGCAAAAAATCCATATGTTCCATGGACAGCATACTTATGCGATTCCAATTAAAAGTTTCATATGCAGTGAGATAGTGGAAGAGCCTTGTTTGTTGGTCTTCTTTTATCGACAAACGTTTAAAAATATAAAATAACACGCCCAAACAACACAAATAGTTATAGGAATTGAAATTAGGTCAAGGGAAACGAAACAGAATATTTTTTTAGGAGAAATTCAGGAACATTATATTGGATAGTCGAAAAAGTCTTTTCGTATTTCAAATCAAATTTTAACTTATATCTCTTATATTTATAATAATAAATAAATAAATAAAATAATATGTCCTAATTTGGTCGACCACTTTTTGCTATTTTTCCGCTAGAGACATTATTCCATCAGTGTAGATCGAAATTTCGAATTTTCCAGAACGGAAGCGAGTGAAGCATTGTTGTGCAACACGAACTGATAAAACATGGTCTCCGTAAAGTTCACAAATTTCATTGGTGGCTTGCGTGGCATTCTTCCTTTCTATAAAAAATTTAAAAATATAGCGAATTTCTTCATTACATTGAACAGCTGTAACTTTTTTTCAACCTCTCCGAATTTAATTTTTTTTAGTTAAATGAAGCTTAAAATCTCATCCTATCGATATATCAAAAGCTGCGAGAATAGTTCGCATTTGTATAGGATGACATACGGACATGGCTCAACTTATCTTACTGATATATATTTATATATATATGTGTGTATAGTATTTTAGGTAAACTTTATATACCACATCCTTGGTATTAATACCATGTCACATTTCCATGCCAAGCTCTAAAATACACAAAATTACAAACAAATTTAAACAGTGCTGTAGGTGACGTAATATTATTGTGAACAATCTCTGCAGGTTGAGTGATTCAATCGTCATGAAAACGTAAACACAAACCCAAGCTACGTATTATTGAAGGCCAGTAGAACATATCCATTTTATTTAGAATTATTCATAATCATTATAACTATAAATACAAAAGGAAATTCATAAAGTCAAGGTGGAAATTCTGTTCGTTTGCGACTAGTATCTGTTTCACACTCTAAATATTATAGCTACTTGTGTAATTAAAAAAAATGTTTTGAATTAAATGGTTCTTACAAGTATAGTTCAGAGTTATTTAATTCAATGTACTATATCTGGCAAAGAAAATATATATCGTCCAATCTATACGACTATTGCCCTTTGACTAGTATAAGTAGCTAATATTAATACGATTATCCGGAATTTAAAAAGATTTCTCTGTCAAAACTCTCCACCACACAAATTTTAAGTTAAGTTTAATTAACTGTAACTACACTCTAATAAGTAACATAGTTGTTAGTATAATACTGTAATTGAAATACTGTGTAATTTACTAATATACTTATTTTATTGGTTCAGTAATTGATCTAAGTACACAATTGCAATAAAAATTTATGAAATATCTTCTTCATTTCGTTGGAGTTTAATGGAAAATTAAAATCATACTTCACAATAATGTTAAGTTTATGTATCTAAGAGTTATAATTCCTAATAACACTTGATATGGCAGACTGAAACGTTATCTTCTGTACGTGGCTATACAGGGAAATTAACCGTTTTTGCTATCCTGCGCAAATTTGTGTGAAAATCTAAACAACAATCCATTACTAAATCTCATTATGTTTCACCACTTATCATTCTTCTTTGCTTTCACAATAATCTAACTCAGACTTCCTCACCTACTTAATAATTAGTTATCAAATTAACTCAAAATTCGCATTATACTTCACTGGAGTATCAAAAACGAGGAACAATTCGAAAGCTACTAGACGGCCGTCCTTACATATTAATATATAGAGGACTTCACCGCTGCTATTGTTCCTCTTAGCTCTATTATCTACTCTACTTGGTACTCTTGTTTGGTTCTCTGACTATTTTTTGTTTTCAGTTTTTTATTTCTTACCTGTTGTTTCTCTATCGCATTCGGCCTCAAGTACGTTTTGCGTTAATGTGTGTCTGCCACTGCTGTGGGTAAAGTTGTATTGACGTTAATGGATTTTGAGTTTCAACTTCTTCCAAAGTGGTTATTCATCCTGAAATAGTTTCAACTCACTTTAAGTGTTGCACTACTTCAAATCTAATTATGTTATTGGGCCTATTTATTCCGCTAATATTGTTTGTGTTGTGCTTGATGACAAAGATGAGTGATGCTGACTTTTCAATTAAAGTCTACGGCTGCTGATGTTCCGAATCCAAAAATGTTTAAATTTACTTAGTGTTAGATATATGATTACAAATCGTTAGGTAAATAAGGAATTAAGCAATTTATTGAATAACGGCAAATGAACATATTCATATATGTGAAGAAAGCAATAACTAATTTTCCGTTTTGCCAGAAGTAAGGTCAGACTAGAGTTAAAAAAAGAATACAAGTAAATAGGACAAATTATTCTGGTAGCAGGGAATTGCTTCCACCGTATCAATGAATCATTGTTTCCAATTAAAGAATATTTTTATCTCTAAAGAGTAAATTAAACAAGAAACTGTATAACATTAGTGTGAAACTTTGTTAGGATTAAACTAGTATGCATGCTAATAAAGTTTCAAGTCAAATTTAAGAAACGATTTTTTTTTTAATTATCTCAATCAAAATATAAAATTACTTTCAATATGCATATTTTACGACTGACATGTTTATATGTTCGCAACATGTGCAAATATTAAAACCAATTTTGCAGATAAGTTGCATGTTCTCTTGTTTTATTAAGGTTAATTTTCAAAAATATTTTTTCCTGAATTTTCTGATAGTGTATGCATTCCAAATATTTTTTAATGACAGTGAATGTAACGGGTGATTTTTTTGAGGTTAGGATTTTCATGCAGTAGTATTTGACAGATCACGTGGGATGTCAGACATGGTGTCAAAGAGAAAGATGCTCAGTATGCTTTGACATTTCATCATGAATAGACTTACTAACGAGCAACGCTTGCAAATCATTGAATTTTATTACCAAAATCAGTGTTCGGTTCGAAATGTGTTTCGCGTCCGTGTCCGATGAGCGATGAGGCTCATTTCTGGTTGAATGGCTACGTAAATAAGCAAAATTGCCGCATTTGGGGTGAAGAGCAACCAGAAGCCGTTCAAGAACTGCCCATGCATCCCGAAAAATGCACTGTTTGGTGTGGTTTGTACGCTGGTGGAATCATTGGACCGTATTTTTTCAAAGATGCTGTTGGACGCAACGTTACGGTGAATGGCGATCGCTATCGTTCGATGCTAACAAACTTTTTGTTGCCAAAAATGGAAGAACTGAACTTGGTTGACATGTGGTTTCAACAAGATGGCGCTACATGCCACACAGCTCGCGATTCTATGGCCATTTTGAGGGAAAACTTCGGACAACAATTCATCTCAAGAAATGGACCCGTAAGTTGGCCACCAAGATCATGCGATTTAACGCCTTTAGACTATTTTTTGTGGGGCTACGTCAAGTCTAAAGTCTACAGAAATAAGCCAGCAACTATTCCAGCTTTGGAAGACAACATTTCCGAAGAAATTCGGGCTATTCCGGCCGAAATGCTCGAAAAAGTTGCCCAAAATTGGACTTTCCGAATGGACCACCTAAGACGCAGCCGCGGTCAACATTTAAATGAAATTATCTTCAAAAAGTAAATGTCATGAACCAATCTAACGTTTCAAATAAAGAACCGATGAGATTTTGCAAATTTTATGCGTTTTTTTTTTTTAAAAAGTTATCAAGCTCTTAAAAAATCACCCTATAAATATATGCAAGTTAAAATTTGCAATATTTTAAAGAGGTTAATTATTTTGTGTGCGCTTAATGAATAATTAATATCATGAGGTGAACCGTGTCGCAGTCTTACTTTATGTGCAAATTGACCGACATTATCGTTAAGGAGTTAGTAGGTAAAAAATTCTTTTAAAACATTTCAACAATTTTAGTCTCGAGATGACAAAAGAGGTTTCAACCCTGAAGCATACTCTTATAAAATCCTTAAAGATGATCTGGTGTCTGATGCCTGGAGTATACTAACATTATGAAGGAAACAATTCACCAGTCTGCTGAAGGGCAGTGTCCAAATATTCAGTCTAGGTACTGAAACACTTGACTTGCTTGAACACCAATTTCTTCGCATTTGAAAAATTTTTGGTCATAAGTTGGCATACTTCAAGTGCATTATTCGTGCAAAGTTAAATCCCATTATATAAATTACTTATTGGTCTGTATACTCGAAAGTAAAAGAATCAAATGAAATTTAAAATTGTGTTATATGGGGAAAAGTCGTGTCTGTAGTCTGATTTTGCACATTTTTATACTGTAACATTGGAATATTAGGGAAATTTCACGTAAACGTTACCTTTTGCCTTGCTTTTGCGCTTTCCCGAAATTTGTATTGGTGACAGTCAAAGATTAGTGCATTCTCATTATTGAGTAATAACAAAATAATGCATATGTTTAATTTGGTAGAGTAAAAAGGTATTATTTTTCTTTTACACCTTGGTCGGATCCCTTTCACCTGGCCAATTGAAACCAAATAATACTTGCATAAAGCTTGTTTTGATCTACATATGTGCCATTTAGCACGTCTGCAGGTAATTTTATTATTATGCTGCAATATTTTGTTGGTTTGCGGATATCATCCTTCATTATATCCAGAGCATTTCTCCATTGCATAAAGTGAATATGTCTGATTTGTAAATTAGTGGCAGTTTGCCCAATTTCGGCACAATATGCAGTTCAAACGAAACTCTCCATTATGTTCTTTTGTCTGTTCACAGACATATTCAATTCTTCCATAAAATATATTCACACAGTCTCGCGTAATAGTTTTCATTTGAGATATATACGTGCAAATTGTGAACATCTTCTTATATCGGCTTAATAATTTCTCAACTTGAATTGCACGTATCGTTTCTTTAGTTTCCATATATCAATATTTGTGCACAAATAATTTTGAGTTCAACGAAAATATGTACGCTTACTACACACAGTTTACGGCATGTTGGCATTTTGGCTTCCAAACAATTAAACAAACTCACGGATTGTAAGCAGCTTTTAGTTTGACACTTTTTGCGCCAGATGATTAAGAACCATGTGAAAATAATGCAAAGTTTTAGCAGATTACTATATATAGTACATATACAATCAACTAATGTTTGTTAAAAAATTCTCATACACAGAACGGTGAGCAGGATCTAACATAATTTTGAAGTGGGTAACTGTAGAAGAGCGTTGGCATACTATGCTGAACTGCAGCAGATTTGATGGGTAAGTAGTATGTATTAGAATTCTGCATATTCAAAGGGTGTAGCAAGAGCTTAGTACAGCTTAAAACTTTTTAGAATGTCGCATAAGCTAACAAGCTAACGTACCTTGGTATATGTTGATATGGTTGCAATTCGAGTGCAATATCGGCGATATAAAAATTTTAGCTTTAAAACTTTTAAACGCGTAATAGTTGAAATTTAGTTTTTTGTTATAATAAAATATGCATGGAGCATTTTATACTTAATCGGAAAGAAAATCTGAGAGTTTTCTTAAATTTACCAAATTCCGAAGAGTTGGAGTTCAATGCAGCCTTTTACATATGTGAATTCAAAACACTTTAGTTCATAATAAAAAGTCCAACATGTTGCCAAACTAACCTTTACCACTGAATAGTGTATATTAAGTTTGACACAGAGATTGTAATACACAGAAGGAAACGTCGGAGGCCCTTTAAAATATGTACACATAACTATATATGATTAACATGACGAGCTGAGTCGATTTAGACATGCTCGTCTATCTATCTGTATAGTCAATCAGTTTTTGAGGCATCTATGTGAAATTTCGACACATTATTTTGCCTGCAAGAAGCAATATCTCGATGAAATATATTCAAGACTTTGGTAGGGGTTATTGTGCAATTTAACGGTGTAATCTCAAAAGAAATGATCACTATTGCATACCTTTACCATAGTAAATTTACAAACTAACCTATCAAAAAAAGTTCTAGTACTGAATATTTTGTATTTTTGTATAATATCTTTCATAGCTTTGTTGCAACTGATGTTAACGTTTTTTCTTGTTTTCTGTTTTATTGGAATAAATATTTTCATTATTTTTTAAGTTAGTATATTTTATGACCTTTGTTTAATACTATTTATAATTGTTTAAGCTGTGAAAACAATACACAATAATTGTTGCCAAATGGGTCAAACTACGCCTATGGGACCATGAAAAATTTTTTGTCCTCCTACCTCTCTTAAAACGCATTGCACAACCATCGTTGCGCAGTTCGCTCGTAAGCTCGCGCCATCTGTGTCGCAAGAAAAGCATTATCGCTTTGCGCAACCATGGTTGTGCCATACGTTTTAAGAGAGGTAGGAGGACAAAACATTCAATATCTTTGCAATGGTGTAAATGAACAAAATTTTGTTTTTGTATTATTAAAGGTGAATATTTTCCGCGTTGTGTCACATACTTTTCAGTTTTTTTAGCGCGAAGAACACATTAAAAATTTCAATTGTTTAACCAAAAATTATGATTAACAGTAGTACAAATTGACCGTGAAAAAAATATTTAAAATACAGCACGGACATTTTCCTTTAGTTTCACAAAATTTCATCGATTTACATATCAAATCGAGTAGTTTATGAGAAAATAATTTTACCATTTTACGAATATTTCTAAATTTCAACCTTCAATAACTTTAACACAAAAATCAATTTTGACAAAATATTTATATCACGGACAAAATAGTTATTTCAAAATCAGAGATTTTTCTAATTTTTCATGGTCCACTTGACGTGGTTTGACCCAAATACTAATATAATAACAAGGAAGTTTACAAAGAAAATTTGAACATGTGTGAAAGTGAGACAAAGAGGCAATCTTCTAAGTGGCACATGCCACAGACGAGGGTATTTAAGCTGCATGCACCTCAGCTTTTAAAGCTATTCCGGAGAATGCCTTCCGTGACGCCTTCTATGTTTAGAAGTCGTTCTGGCAGCGCTGCATCGACGCAGAGAAGCCTATTTCGAAAGTTTTTAATGAACTGTAACGATTGGTTCAATAATTTTTTTTAATCGGCTCAGTGTCCTATTACTTTCTTATCTTATGAAGAAAAGATATTCAGAAATTTTCATAAAGAAATATACATAAAGCTATATGTTAAATTATCCTCATTCTGGACACGTGAACAGTATACGATACAGACCAACGAGGCGCAGAATTGAGTAATTATCAATTCGTTTCAGTACTTTTCATTTTCACAAATTCTTAAATTAAATCTTAAATTGCTCTCCAACTTACATGTTTTTCGTACTTAAACAATTTTTAAGATAGAAACGGGCTAATATTAAATTTCGGCTGTCATTTATTTGCACATTTCGATAAACTATTGATGGATACGTCAAGTACTGCTTTTGTGGCCTCTTTCGCGTATAAGTAGCTTGAAAGTTTGACCGCTTTATTTCCTCTGTCGTTTTAGGTTTAGTACCACTGCGCAGCGTTCACATTTTTTTACGTTACACATTTTGTGTTCATAATTTACCTCTTTACTATCTATTAGCTCATAACTTTCTTCTTTTATTTGTATGTGGAAATAAACTAAGTAATGAGGTTTGCGGAGGTTGATGACTTGTAAATAAGTACGCTTGAAAATACTCTTTAAACAAAAAGCGCAAGGAAACGAGCTATAACGACTCAAAACTTCTTTTAAGCTGTGCTAATTACTCCTTTATTTTATTTAAAGTGAAGCAAAGAGCATTCAATATAATCAAAGGTGTTTGTTTAAAATATAATTGCATTTTACAAGTGAACTGTTCTCTGCTAATATGATGAAACTTCTTTTGATTGAGCATCTATATATAAATATAAGAACGTATGTACATTAGGGTATCCGTTATTTATCAATTTGATTTTTGTTTTTGCTTGCGGCCACTGTTCTTCCACTTTTTTCTCTATAAAATGTAGACAAGCCTTTTATTTTTAATGTATTCCATGTCTAAATATTTTTTTATTTGATTTGGAAATTTTTGATTTTTTCAATAAAATTTGTATCTCCAAAATAACATTTACTTTTTTTAAACAGGTAAAGATGAGCTAAGCTCGATTTTAACCGTTGATATCACAGTAAACACAAATGTGCACAATTTTAAGAAAATAAATTACAATTCGCTCCTAAAAAATTTTAAGTTATATATTTTTCTCATAAAAACATGCCGTTAGAAGTATATATCAGATATAATATAAAGCGTTCATATAGTAAACCAGGTGGAATGAGCAACACTGAATTATAAATATTTTTAGGGCAAAAACATTAACTTTAATGGAAATTTGTAATAAACATGAGAAATAACAGGCACCCTAATGCAAATACTATTTTAATGACTTCATGCTTGCTAGTACTCAAAGCATAGGTACGTCAAAGTAATAGTCGTCTTTTGAGTCAAAGAGATTTAGTTTGCTTTTGGAAAATCAGCTCTAAATATGTTCATATGAAAACACAGATACCTACATATATACCAAATAGGTAGTTATATATAGTACTCTTAGTCTACAGTACTATTTATATAAAATATAGTAGTAGAAAACTAGACTAAGGTACCAATTTATAGTAAATATTTAAATTGGAACTCATAAATAATATATATTGCTTGTTTGAAAATAAAAGTAAGGGAATTATAAATTTTGAATATAAATAACCTTTTACTTGATAAGTAAATCAGATCAAATAATTTTTTAAATTGTTTGTATTTGTTTTCGTTTTATAATGAAATGCGAAAAATACATTTCCCGTTCTTAATAAATAAACCGATAAACTGTTCCGACCTCCACTCCTCAACTACATATAAGTTTTTAGTTTTTGTTCAAGCGGAAGGGATACAGCCACAACTAAATGCTTTTAATAATCTGAGCTAATGTGAGTTCTGACGATTATATGATGTTTAATCTCTCCAATGATTCGTTTATTGTGTAAGCTAATAACATCAGGAAAAGGTTTGAGGCAATTTACTGTTTATATTATACGATCTGATATCAAAAGTTATAACAAAATTATGAGTTAGGATTCAGTGGAGGGTTGCTGAAGACAAAATGAGAATTACCATATTAAGATAAGCCGAAGTGGATATATAATCATATGTAAAAGATAATGTACTAATTCACAAAATGATTTTCCACTGAAAAAGTCATAATTTTTTAATTCCTTTCATTAAAACATTTTTTCTTTTCCACATCCATATTGTACGAGTATACGGAATTGGTTATAGACATATCTACGAAGAAACTCAATGTATCACACACGTTATTACTGCCATTAATGCTTTTTGATTTACACATAAGTAAGTTTTCGTAAATTAAACTGTAAAATTTTGGCTTTTAAAACTTAAGAATTAGCAAGAAGCTAATGCATACCAACCAAAAATCGAGCTCCTTTCACGACTTTGGTTCAAGTTTAACTGCGTTCCGGATCCCTATCTGGTTATTAGAGCACTAAATCGAACTAAACATAAATCGGGGACTAATGAAATTCCAGCTGAGTAAGAGCAAGTGCGTTATAGAATAAGTCTGGCGTTATGGAGTAGATATGGTCGTTACCTAGGTTAAGCCTGTAAATCAGAGTAGTAATATAGTCATAAATTCTCGGCATTGCTAGTTTTATCTTAATAGTCCTTAGATTAAATTAGATGTACAGGACTCTTACTAGAAATGGCGATGGAAATTAATGAAACAGTATGTTATAACCACACTGATAAGGTCTAATCAATGTATAGACGGTGAACTTTAATATTTCACAGAGTACATTGAATAGGATCTTCTATGTATAATATGTAATATTAAGGGAGCTCATTCCATAATAATTTGGGTAATTATATAGATAGTAGATAGGATCCTATCATTGAAAGCTCCGACCATATCCTGCAAAGTAGCTGACGCACAGCTTTGTATGTACGCTGTAGAAAATATCGCAAGAACTTACTCTATTCTCTTTGTTTCGTTCATGGAACTTCATGGACGGCGGCGGTGATGTCAGCCTTTACTCTTACGCGGACACCAACCATCTTGTTGGCGACATCTTTCCTATTAAGGGATTGAGTACTCCTGGAACATGGCCTTAAATCATAGTCCGTAATACGTTTACAGTCGTCGTCATCAAAAAAGGGATCGGTGGCCGCGCTAGGAGAGCCGATTGTTTCATGACCGACACCTGATCGCGAGCGCACTTTCGCTGCAACTAAGCTTTAGAAAACCCTTAAATCGAATATGACCCCACTGAAATATTCTCACTTTTAGTCGTGACACACGTATTGGTTACCGCATCTTGCACAAAGGTTGTTCACGTTGCCAGAGTGCTCGACAAGGACGCGAGAAAAGCAATTATTTATAGCCCATGGACTCTAACAGCATACTCACTAGCATGACTTCATCTCATTACAATTCATAATAATTCGGATAATATCGCTTATTATATATTTTATTAGTTATATGTGTACAATAATGTGTTCAGTAAACTGTTTGTAGTATATCCCAGGTCAAAATATTAATATTTAGTTAGTAATTTTTACAAGAACGGATGTCATCGTATCTTTAATTTAGACATCGAAGCTATATTTTTCGCTGAATATCAAACTCCAAAATTTCTTAGATTTGCAAATTCCAGTGTATACGGTTGGACTCCCTCTTTCGTACTTATTTTTCTTACTTTTATATGTTTACTAACATACTTAAACAAAAACAAATTTTATGTAATCTTTCATAAGTGTTACTTAGATGAAAGTGAATGGAAAAACATAACAAATACTTTTCCACTTCTTATTTCCGTTCTATTCATTCTTCATGCCACATCAGTATTCTCGATTACTATTTTAGTATTATTTTGAAAAAGAATTCGGATGAAATTTAACACTCGAAACCAATCAAAGCATTGAACGGAACCCTTTGGACACAAATTGACTTCTTTTTCAATACCAGACATCAATATTCCGCGAAATCAGAACTTTTCCTTCTACTACAGGGCTAATGTCATACCGCGTTAGAAGCGTCATTCGAAGACAATTTATACCATGGAACAGTACACTCCAAAAGAACGCGCTGAAATTGTTCAGCTTTATATTCAAAATAACTTTTCAATTGTGTTAACTCAACGTGCGTTTCGCAAAAGAAATAAAGTGAAAAGTGCTCCAGTTAAGAACACAATTAAGTCTTTATACGCAAAATTTGTGAACACCTGTAATCTCAGTAATGCCAGTCATGCATCCAGACAACGCACGAGACGTTCTGATGAAAATATCGAAGCTGTACGAGCCAGTATTGAGGAGACTCCATCGACATCGAGTTATCGCCGCTCTCAGGAATTAAACATCTCTCGCACCACTCTCCGACGCATAATTCATAAAGATTTGAAGATGTTTCCATACAAAATTCAAATGGCACAAAAACTAAACCCAGCTGATTATCCGCGACGCCTTAATTTTGGCAAACAAACAAATGGGTCAACTTTAAATGGCCTACCCTGTACTTCCAGCTAATACAATACTTCGTAAATTTTGGCGAAAAAGATTCACAAATATTCAAACGAAAGTGGTTTAGTCGAATTACCTACCGACGTGAATGTTAACTAGCACTATCCGTTTTATGAGAGAGAGAGAGAGAATTTACTATGTCGGAGAGTTTGGATAGGAATCCGATGCGCTTAACCGTATGATCATGTTAATTTATCCGCGCCACTATTATTCCGATAGTGCAGTCAATAGTTTATGCAGTTTTTGTACTCTGTCATATTTTAAAGATTAATTGTGTGACTTGAACTTGACGGGAGAATGTAACGATGTCTCGAATAATAATCTACGAAACATTTCCTAAAGATACCTTGAGAAAAGGAAGTGTGCAAAATTTCATGTTTATATAGACGGCTCAACTTGTCATACTGATCATTTACATGTACCTAGTTTATAGAGTCTCCGTTTCCTGTTACAAACAAAACGACAAGCATAATAAACCCTGTTAAGCCCATTTGATCATGAAAAATGCATCATATTTATAAACTACGAATGGTGAAATTTACTTGTACACTGTAGCTGTCGAAATTCAATTATGAAATCTTGTTCAATTTGGTGCGTATTTGCTCTCTAATTCAATAATGGATACACTTTTGAGAAATCGGTTTCTAGTGTCTATGAGTACTTGCAATACAAGTGCATAATTTAATGCAACATATTGTTCGTTGAATTACAATCAAATGAGAGCCTGTTTACTTGTTGGGAAATGTGTGTGTCTTGAAGCTAATTATGTGAAATCAGAAAATGAATTTAGGTCAATTACGAAATATCTATATACTTGTTTTCGTTATTGAGCTTGATTAGAAATCGATTTAATTTCAATTTATAAAATGATTTTTATGTATAAACTTTCCATTAATATGAAATTGCAGAACCCATGGCACATTTCGCATCGACTTGGCTATTCTATTCTCATAATTTATCTAAAAAACCTATTGAAGAAACGACTTTTTCGTAAGAATAAGTATTTGTGAACACTCGTAGGTGTATATTAATTGTGTAGAAGTTCCCGCAAGAGAGGAAAGTTCTCTGATCGCCATTCACTTGGGAGCGGCCAGAAACGGTTCTTTTACATATGACTCAAGCAGCTTACGGCTTCTGGTCTTTGACCAAGTATCCCCTGGGTAGCCTAAGAGCATCCCTTTGAAGGCGAGCTAAAGTGAGAAGGCGAAACATTTCCTGCATAGGGTTGTGCGCTGGGTTTGGGACCCGCCACGTGAAAAATCAACAACAGCCTCGGCGGTTGTCAACTCGGTAAGCGGTGTCTACGCCAATTAAGAAGAAGAAGATGTTAGGAGTTCTCGCTTTTAATATTTTTAAGCACATATAGTAATAATTGACGAAATTTACTGCAGAGAAAAGTATTATTTTATACTGCAATAATATTATTAAAAAATCGAATGAAACTCGTCCCAATTAGCTATATCAATATGACTAAGCATGGCTAGGGGTAATGAAAATATTGCTGCCGTTCAGGCAAGTACTGATGACAATAAAGTCGAGAATTGGGACTGTCTCACACCACAACCTATAAAATTGTTCTCACACAAGAAAACGGCCACGATTTTTATAATATTATCATCTTCTCCGATGAGGCTCACTTTCAACTGAGTGGTGTAGTAAATAAACAAAACCGTCGATTCTGGGGCGAGGCAAATCCATAAATTATCCTTGAACAACCATTAACTCACCTAAAGTGTCAGGTTGGTGTCGTTTCTGGTCTGGTGAAATCATCGGACCGTACTTTTTCGAAATAAAGCTGGTAACACCGTCGCCATCGATGGAGAGTGATATAGATCCATGATCACCAACTAAGTGCCACACAGCACTTGCAACAACCGAATTATTGCCAAAGAATTTCGAAGATTCGATTATTTCAAGAAATTGTGACATTGAGTTGCATCCAAAAAGTTGTGCTTAGCACCATTATACTATTTTTTGAAAAAGCTAATGGTCTTAAGTCAATTTGAAGTTATTGGTCTTAGTTAAAAGTGAACGATCTATTCATGCCATACGACTTGATTTAGCGAAAAATGTACTCGAAAATTAAGATCATTGAATTCATTCCTTTCTTAGAGTAAAAGGCTTGTTATATAAATGTGAAACGAAACTTTCTCCCCAGCTGAGGTTGTGCCGCTGGATTTGGTCATCGCTGTGCTTAATGTGCATCTTAACATCATAAAGCCACTTGGCTGTCTTCTAAACGAACCACGCGCAAACGAATTGATCATTTCGTAATAGACGAAAGGCACGAAAAATTTATCACAATTTAAGGCAGCAAACAAATGGTTTTGTGCCCGAAACTGGTTTCTATAAAGACAGGATTGAATTGAACTCCTGAACTGATAACAAAAACATAGGAAACACATGCAAAACGATTGGAATATGAGTTTACTCTGCCCTGCAGTCTTATGCAGAAAGACGTTGAGCTAAACCATTAGCCTCATCAAAATCGGGAATGGCCTTTCCGAATTGTTCAAAAACAGATGGGGTTTTAGACAGGTTGATTGCTTCTCGTGTGTATTTTTCAATATAATACTGGAAAAATGAGATATGTGCCGCTAATCTAAACCGCAGTCACACTGCCTATTCCAAAAGTACAACGTTACTGGGGTACGCAGATGATACTGATAACGTAGGCACAAATTTGTATTAGAGACTTTATAATGGATAGAAGAATTAAACATTCGTGTTTCATTGAACGCGTCTTTAATTTGATGAATCTTATGATAATAATTGAGGGAGTTTTCAGAATATTATGACATTCTTGATTTCATTATGAAAATTTTCGGTCGAAAGCTCCAGTAGTGGTAAAAGTGGTGTATAATTTTAATTAGCAGCTGTGAAATCATTCCGCTGGTTTTCGACTCCTTATCTTCGTTTAGGATTTCATTGGACATTTTCCATAAAAGTTACTGGTTCACTTTAATTATCTCTCAAATACAAAGTACTCTATGTACTCCATGTATGTAATTTCAATCTCAAATAATGACATAATTTTCTTAACTGATCTATATTTAAATAGCCTAACAATAGCTGGAATAAGTGCTCAAATGTGTTTTAGTGTTCGATCCCGAAGGAGTTTAGGTAATCCTTACTTCTTACTTTATTATTTTAGCTGAATTAAGGAATTATAATGCAATGAGTACATCCCAGATAATCTGGTACTAGCAGTCATATTACAAAGCTATGATTTAATCAAAAGCAGGCATATATGAATTAACGGCATGTTTGCTTTAACCGATTCACTGGTTTAAAATGCGCGTTTACACAATGAATTAATTTAAAGATTTTGTTTAATAAAAATTTTAAAATCTAATTTCTCATTAACAATATTTCATTTTTGAAATTACATTTATATATGTATATATTTGTATCTAATTTTTTTTTTGAATATACAATAATCAAAAAGTAAAGTTGGAGCTCAAAAACAAAGTAAGTTGCAAGATTTATCCTCCTATCTATGTTAGGAGAAATTTATTTTTTAAAAGCTATAAATAGCTACCAAATATAGTATTTAAATTAAATTCTCTTTTAGTATTACTGAGAATAAGTTATTTGGAAGTGGAGAACTATTTATTTGAAACAACTTAAACACAAATTATATTTGTGATGTCATTATAAAAGATGTTACTATACCAATTGCTTTTGCAAAAATGTGTTTGCTTATTTTCTGTTTACAAATTAACATAAAGTTTTCCACTTGCTGCAGGAGTTTTTGCAGTTGCTATGTATCTTAATTACTCTTTTTCATTGCCGAACTACTGAAGCCGTGTTAGTACACAGTAGAAACTGTAAAGTAATTTAAAGTTTCCGCAAAAACTGTAATTTTGAATGCTCAATCCATGTAAGCCATGTTAAAAGTTTTAAGTTAAGCTAGTTATCAAAATACGCTTCCAATACTTTTCATCATATATTTAATTATTTATGATTAAAACTCAACAAACATAACTGATTACTAGTTATTTAACCATCTGGAGTATAGTACATTACGCTCTTAATATTCTTGTTATTATCCCTTAAATGTCTTCCCTTTGTCTAAAAGTAGAATCTGTTTGAACTGCATGCCCTGTGCTGCTTGAACCCCAAGACCTGAGATATTTTTATAGGGTCCACTGCTTCAAACAACCCATGAAAGAGCTTGGGACAGCTTAGGGGGATTTCGTCTCCAACTGCCCCTGAGCTGATCAGCTCGCCTGCTTTTTTATTTCCTTCTATTCCTATAAAACCAGGTTCTCATATGTTATTAACAAGTTGCGGCCAGTGGTCCACGATCACCGGTGGTTCACAAATATTTATACTTGTGACAAGTGCTAAAATAAAATAGATTGGGGAATTATAAGTTCATATTTGTTGTAGGCGTTTTAACATAAATAAAATCTATTTTTTTATTATTCTTTCTAAAACAACTGTATAAAAACGTAGACAAAATGAGTCAGGTAGAACGTGTTAACTGTTTTTTATGCTAAAGGTCTACTGATTGCCCTCTTTCATAACCTGACCCAATGTGCCTTTGTAATGGCGCTACGTGTGGCCTTAGCTGCTAAGAGCAAAATTCCACTTGGCACGCACTGTTATGCCTACAATTTCGGTCGATCACAGAGCCAGTGGCCTTTACCTTCTCTACCGAGGAATGAAAACGATTTGTTTAGTTCCTCGTGGGTCTCCTTTAGCCGGTCGCATTGACACCTTAACCTGAGTTCATTAACAAGATCGAGTAAAATGCCGTGCCCAAAGCGTCGGCTACCTTGGCTCTACTGGCCCAAAATCATAAAGTAGCTGGCTGTAAGCATTACCACAAACATCGCTTGAATGTGTATTTAACTACATCATATTTTAAATTTTTTCACTCTATGCAAAATTAGACATTGGTTGAAACAACATTTCAGCAAAGATTCGTGCTCAACTTGCAACTTTAAAACTACATGAATTTGTATAATAACTAAAACACAAATAAAATTTCTTCTTAGGTCAGCGAAAACTATTTTCAACATAGCTAATAAAGAGCTAATTTTAAATAAATATTTTAATAACATTTCGCAGCTGCCACAAATGGCACTCAGTTAATTTCATTATTACTAAATATAAGCTTCTTAAATGTATTTCTGTAAGAAGTTTTCACAAAAAGGTATTTTATTGAAAGGCGGTTATAAACGAATCTTATATCTAATTACTAAGTAATTCTGTCGAGTTGTGAATACAGCTCTCTAAAAGTTTTATGAAAAACTTACATAAGTACACATGTATATAAAGCAATTTATATTTAAAACACTTCGTTGTATTCACATATAATGTTAAAACATATTTAATGAAAATATCTAAATTTTATTAACTAGTTTATATCATATCTCGATTTTTTGAATATTTGTTTTTTTTATTGTAATATTCGAACTTCTTAGGCCATGTATAATAATTTAGTTCACTAGTCAACACCCTCACAAAACTAAAAGTATCATAAAAATGTAACCTTTCCACATTTACCGGTTTCACTTGTCAGAACCCTCTATCATAGTGTGGATATCAGCAGTGTATAATAATGGCATACTCGCTAATACTTCAGCTGCGTCAGTTCATTTAATTCAGAAGGCACTAATTACTGGATTAGCAGAAAGCCTATGCACTGCAACTAGCCAACTAACTTAAATATAGAATATGTATACGTGTATTATTAAAACATATAGCATTGAGAACAATTCCTAATTGTAGGGAAATCTTTCAGATAAGTATACTCACTTGAAAACTGCAATGTACTTCTCACAAACAATCCTCAATTACCATCACATTCTCTGCTCCCGGTTACTTCAAGTGTTATGGTACGAACACAAATACATACATATGAAAATATCTAAATGAAAGAGTTTTTAAGTTAACGGGAGAGTATAACAGTCTACATCATGTATGTTAGCAATTGCACTTCAATTACCAATCAGAAGGCAGAAGTTAGCAAGGTTAAGTAACGTGTGTATTTTTTTTTTTTTTTGTTCTCGATATATCTGATGAGTGGTTTAAACGAAGCTTTAAAGTGAAAGTAGTGCAGAGACTGCAGAAGTAACACGGATCAACGCCTCTAGCTACCGCAATTATGTAAGTGATGTGCGATAATGCATGAGCTTTTGTTCGAAATGTGGTACGTAATAAAACGCATAAAAGTAAACAGGATACAGGAGTAGCAAAACATCTACATACTTGAACAAATACGTTGAATAATAGACAATGAGCAAAGGATGAAGGAAGTTGAAAGCAGACAAAATGCACATGCTTCCACGTGTAGAAAAGTTGCAGGGAATTGAGGATTCAATAGTTAGCATATTTAGTAAAATCTTATTATGTTAAGTTTGAAATACCAAAAAGAATCCAGAATAGATTATTGTTAAATTTCAAAAAAGCTTAAACATTTCTGAGACGTGGTGATGTGAAATTGAAAAAAAGCTATGTAAAAAGGAATTATTAATAAAACAGTATTTTATTGTTGAAACAACGCTGCAGACACTAAAAAGTACTTAGTACGGAATTACTGAAATTGGGGACAGACCAAGAAGCTATTCTAAGGTGGCTGTCTAGTATACGTAGAGTATAAGCACGGAAGGTCACGCAAAAATTAAGACATCCAAAAGAATACGATATTAATGATTACATCAGATATATTCTCGCGCTTTCTTTCTGAGATATAGCTGAAATTGATATACACATTAAACTGTTTAGGGTAAATAGATATAGTTGTCTATTAATTAATTAATTCTTGCTACTGAATCACAAGAATATATGCGAGAAAATGTTTTCATGCAATTTTTTGTAAATACTTCACATGCTGATTGAAGTATTGATATGGACTACCTAAAAGGCACTATTAGGCAAAGCTTTATTTAAATTACGTCATTGACTCTGATTTACTTATAAACTGTAATAACGAAATTTTAAAGAAAAGGAATGGAAGTCATGCGTAATTTTCATAGCGTAAGGTAAGAATGTTTAAATAACACAAAATTTGCTAACGTTGGTTGAGTAGTTTCTAAGCTACAGGATTTCTTCTAAAAATGAGTGTGTTACGCTTATTGTCGAATTTCTTAAAAGATAATGTTTTTGGTGAAAAGTGAGTTATGCAACTTTTTGCAGTTTTCAACATAACCTTGGAAATGTCGGAAAAGGTGCCAAGGGATATCTTCTGAGAAGTCCTGGTCGATGTAACTTTAGCAGTTTGAGAGATATATACTATAGACTTATTATGCATCGGGCTACGCCCTCTTTTTTTGTCCTTAATCCTTATTTTTTAGTTTTGACACGAGAGTACATGGTTTGTTCATAAAATATATAAAAAAATTTTAAATTCTACTGAACATAAAATTTGTAAAATATTTAAACGCCAGAAAAAAAATTAATAAATAATTTTTTGTATTGTTTCTGTGAAATCATAAAATCGTTTAATTATAGTTTTTATATGATAGAAATAAAGTTTACGGAAAAAAAATTTTTATTTTTTTTTTTAAATAAATAAAAAAAAATATAAAAAATAAATCGGCCCACTCCGGGATTAGCAGGGATAGTTGTCAAATTAATTGAAGTTTTTGCTTAAGAAAAAAAATGGCGAACTTTCAAAAAAAAAAAAAATTACGATTTTACTTAAAAAAATGATTATTTTATATAGTTGAACGTGTTAAATTTTTTTCGAGTATTTTTCCGAAAAGTTCATTCAAAAACAAAAATTTAAAAAAAGAGGTCCCCAGAAGTCAATTTCTACAAAAGTTATGGCTATTTGAAAATAAAAAGCCACTTTTTTGCAAAAAATAGCAAAATTCATAACTTTTTTGAAGTTGCACAAAAAATATTGAAAAAATTCTCAAAAATGTTATTCAAAGGGTAGAAAAGGATGGATAAGTTTCAGCAAAATCTACAGGGGTTGGGTTCAAAAGTGGTCGATTTGGTATGATATGTTCTCCCTTCCGACAAAATAGTTTATTTTTTTTTTGTAGTTAGGCGGCGGGATTTTCGGTTAATTTTAATACGGTTAATATTATGTGTTAAATGCGCTTTTAAACATTAAGTTGTTCAAAATATTTCCGGGATAGTATAATTATTATGAGTATATATTAAATTATAAATTAATTTTGATTTAATGTAAATTATGTTAAACCGCAGTTGGAAGAATAAACTATAAGTACCTTACAAGAACTGTTCAAGATAAGTTATTCCAAATAATGCCAACATTTTTACCTTTCCAATATAAAGAAGAACTTCTTATTAATTTTCTTAAGAAAATTTGCAAGTTGATATTTAGAGCAGTCGGACAACTAAGAATTGGAGATCCTGAAGTTTAGGTCATAATCAAATTTTGGTTTTTTTCAATCAACACAATCAATTTTATTTATACCTTCCTAAAAAATCAAATCCACTTAGAGTCATTAATAAATTCTTATTCAATTTTGTGCCATGAGAACCCAGTGTCATTAGAACTGTTAATGGTATGTAATTCTGCTTAAAACTAAATCTTCAATTTGAATCTTGGTTTTATCCAATCATTTTCACTAGAGTTTATTTTACCGATCCATTTTATTTTCACTACAGAATTTGCACACATATTTTAGAGTCTAAGGCTTGTTTTGTTAAAGCAATCTTCTCAGCTGAATCTGTTATTTTTTACTACATATTCACTACAATCAAAACACCAAATAAATTTTTTATAGACTTGTATAATAACTACGCATAATATGCACCACATTCTTTGCTCGTCTTGATACTGATAGCTGAGTTGCTAAGATCATGAATTAAGCACTGCCGATATTAATTTAATGGCATTTGTTGCCTTTCGAGAGATCCTTAATTTATAGAGCATAAATTTTTAAACCTTTCCTAGATGAATCCATGGTGTCAAAGGCATTGCACGCTTTCAGACAAGAAATTAAGCATAGAGCTCCATACCCCCTAACATTTTATTTGCCCTGTTAAACTTCCACTTCGATTGTCCATCTCTCGGTAAAATTCTAATTACGTATTGCTCAATTAAAGCGTCTATATTTAACATTTTTCTAAACACCATTCTCGATTCAATAAAACTTAAATATTTTCAAGCACAATTTGCTGTGAACATTATAAACTGCTCCTATCTACATTGCTGGCGGCATTAAAGTTTCGCTTGTTCCATGTCAAATTTGGTGCTTAAAATTATTTAATGAAATTTCCTCTAGCTCTTGGCTATCAGCTAAAATTGTTGTAAAATGGGTGTTTGTATTAGATAAACGCTGACTTCATTACCTACTGCACAGTAACTGCTAATGGGAAAGTTTCAATATATTTCATCAAATTGTTATATTGTTGGCAGTAATTTGGTAAGCCGGGAGGGAAATGAGATTAAACGTAATTTGTCCATGCAAACGAGGCGATGTTGAGAGTGATATACAGTATAGTATGTGTAAAATTGCTTAGTATCCACAATGCGTTATTTTACTATGCAAAAGAAAAAATAAGGATAAGCTTCCTCTTCTGACTAAAACCCAATATTTAGTGAGTAGATATTGAACTGGTCACAAAAAGTCCATCACAAATTTTATTTCAAACTTATTTCCCAAGGAATGACTTAAAATCAACCTTAAAACTATTAATTTTATGAATTTGTTTTTAGTTAATGAAATAAAGACAAAGAAAATTATAATTTCGAAAAGAAAATTGAAAATATGTAGTTCGATTGCAAAAAAAAAAAAATGTATTTAAATCGAAGGCTATTTTCTCTTTTTGATAAGAAAATATTTTATATATCTTCATTAGCGCCAAGATTAAAAAAAATTTCGCTCACAATTCTTATTGTGTTCATGCCACTTTATTATTATTAACTGGGCTTTTCGAAGTGCATCGTCGTAGGAACATTGCGATCTATCCGAAGTTGTCAATGAAGTTTTGGCCGAACTGTCGTATTGAGCGTCATTTGGTTTCTGTATCTTATTCTACACACTTTTAGTTCGACAAACTAATATATTCTGAGAAGTTGACTACAAAGTTAAAGATAAAACTCGTTTTACTTTTATTAGCCCACGATCTGAATAGTTTATTATTAGTTTGCATTGAAAAGAGTCTATAGAATTTATGAAATATAATATGGGAAAATTGCTGTGTTACAACAATAAAACTAGATTTCAGTTTTGAGCAAGTTACGAGTACATTACATTCTTAATTTTTTCTCGATGTGTACGCTCGAAAAGAAAGGATCAGATGCAATATAAAATTGTATTGTATGGAAAGTAGATGTGAATGTAGTCCAGTTTGGCCATTTTTACACTGTGTTTTATATGTTTTCACCTAAAGTGAATGGTTCTACGCCCATCGTCCAATTCTGACCCCGACTCCACTAATGCCCTTTCATACTATCAAAGTAATTAGCCACTGATTTATAGCGCTTTAAATAGTTTTAACAGTACTGTTAGATGGGAAGTGAGCGGAGTTATCATTCAATTTCGATTATGCCCATCTATGAACTTTAATTTTTCGCCAAGGGACGCCCATATCAATTTTCATCAACGTATCTCAATTTTTACTCAAGTTAAAGCTTGCCGAGAAGGACAGGCAGATACCCGGATTTAAACTCGTCTCTTCAAGTTGATCATTTATAGATATATAATCGTATCTAGCTTAGTTTTAGGTGATATGTACAACCGTTAGGTGAACAAAACTATTGTATTCTGCAGCAACATACTGCAGGTATACTAATGTTTGCCTTAATTACCCATGACACTCTGCAAATGGCTCAATATATATTAATATTACCACGTTTGAGTAAACAGGGTAACGCAAGAGCACCTTGTGCCAATAATTTATCAAACTTAATGAAGTTATTGATGATGAGATTTAAATGTGAATTTAATGATGTCCACAACTGGATTTACATGTATATGATATGAGTATGTGCAGAGATATAACAGCAGTTGTGTCATAATGGCCTCTCTGCACTGTCCGATAAAAAACATCAGTGGGCTTACCCTTTGTATTGCTCAGGTGATAAATGACAATGGACGGAGGAATGATAAACGTTTTTCGAGAGTAAACATTTTGTATTAAACTACAAAATTTGATTCGTCAATAATGTATTTTGTTTGAATTAAAGTTTTTAAAATAATAGGCTTTTCCTTTAAAAATAATTTATTTATTCAAAGCGGATAAAGCACATACATACTTACCATATTGACCTTAATTTACCATATATTAGTAAAAGTCTAGTGAAAATTCTCCTTTAATTGTGTCATGTTGCGATGAAACAAAAATATAGTTCGTCCCATATAGCACACTAACTACTATACAACAGAGTTGTAACTCAACAATTTGAAAAATCAATTTTTTTCCCATATATCAATTAATTAATAATATACTTATCCAAGAAATTTTGTTCTCATCACGATCTTACTTAACTGGGAAATCACCGTGAGGTTGACTTTTGTGTTAATTGCGTCTCTTGTCTCGTTTAACTCGCTTGTGCAACATACATATGTATATAGTCGCGTCGCTTATGCTGAAATATATATAAATATATATATATATATATATATATTCTACGAAGCTGTGCCTCTTCTTCTGAAAAAGTGATAAATTGTCTGTTGAAACGTTTCACTTTCAGTAAAATAATTGTGATTGTCACATTGTTATAGGTTGTTTTAAAAAATGTCTCTTAATTTCTCTGTTAAGGTGAAAAATCAATCATATTTGAGTAAGAACCTATTTAAAACCAAGTAAGGAAGGGCTAAGTTCGGGTGTCACCGAACATTTTATACTCTTGCATGATATGGTGATAATCGAGATTTCATTATCCGTCATTTACATATTTTTTTAATTTGCTGTAAAATTAATCAGATTAGATCAATTTGTGTACTTTGAGTATTGAATTGTATTTTCATTTATTTTAGCTGTATTGAGGACTATGTAAGTTAATGCACATTTCATTTCTTACATGTATAAGATTATGCAGGTTTGACTTAGAAGTAATAAGTATTATATATTTTAATAAGTAAATGTTATATTTTGAAATTCTAAAGATATGTTTTTACAAATAGCAAAATGTATCCTACGTACATTTCATTTATTCTATAAATATATAAATATGTATTTATTATACAGAGAAGGCATCAGATGGAATTCAAAATAGCGTTATATTGGGACAAGGCGTGGTTGTGAACCGATTTCACCCATATTTCGTACATATCATCGGGGTGTTAAGAAAATATTATATAACGAATTTCTTTGAAATCGGTTTAGCAGTTCCTGAGATATCGTTGCCACGCCCATTTTCAATTTAAAAACAAAAAAAACCTAGGTGCAGCTTCCTTCTGCCATTTCTTCCGTAAAATTTAGTGTTTCTGTCGTTTTTTGTTAGTCGGTTAACGCACTTTTAGTGATTTTCAACATAACCTTTGTATGGGAGGTGGGTGTGGTTATTATCCGATTTCTTCCATTTTTGAACTGCATATGGAAATTTCTGAAGGAAACGACTCTATAGAGTTTGGTTGACATAGCTGTAGTAGTTTCCGAGATATGTACAAAAAACTTTGTAGGGGTTTATGGTTTAGTTATGGCACTTTATAGGTTTTCGGTTTTCACCATTTTGTGGGCGGGGCAGTGAGCCGATTTTGCCCATCTTGCTCCTTTCTATGGAGCCAAGGAATACGTGTACCAAGTTTAATCATGATATTTCAATTTTTACTCAAGTTACAGCTTGCACGGACGGACGGACAGACAGACATCCGGACTTCAACTCTACTCGTCACCCCGATCACTTTGGTACATATAACCCTATATCTGACTCTTTTAGTTTTAGGACTTACAAACTATCGTTATGTGAACAAAACTATAATACTCTACTTAGCAACTTTGTTGCGAGAGTATAAATATGTTCAACTGCGTTAATATTTAATATGTTACTGTTATTTTTTTTGTCTCTGCAATTTTACATTGAAACAAATCAATTGTGCAAATTAAGCATTGAACGTATGGCAAAACGAACTCATTTGGGTCAAGATATTGCTAGAGCGAATAAGCGTGCACTATCCTCTGCAGCGTGCGGCGTGGTTCATCAAAAGCTATACTGAAAACAATTTATACGCCAATATTCCGATATTTGATCATTGGCAGACAACACACAATGCAACAAACGCTTTGCTATACATAATAAAGAACAGCTCAATGCAGCATTTCAGTTAGCCACCAAAACACAACTTTTGCAATAAAAACCTCTGAATCCTCTAGATTTTAACATTAACTAATCTAGATAGTGGAAGGGTTAAAATGTATGTATATATACGATCAATCAATAACCAAATACGCGAGATATATTTAATTTTACCACCAAGATGGTAAGAGAGAGAGCTTGATTAGAGCTAATTTGAAAATTGAACGATGCGCTTCGCACTGTCCACTTTTTGGTGAAACCCCATATTTCTTGACCTGTCCAACCGACTACGTTTAGTACGCGGCATTCTATATTTCTATGTCACGTTGCGAAAATGAGCGATGACAATAACCACGCCTACTTCCCATATAGCACAATTTTAAATTCAACTTTACTCTTTTCCAGTACACATATCAATAATCAATTAATATAAAAGAATAAAACTTTGCACGAATAATGTCTTTAGTATGTGCCACTTTATGACCAAAAATTGCTTAAATCCAATAGGAACTGTTGAACCCCCAAAGCACCGAATATTGTGACCCCGGTACCTATAGCTGACTTTTGAATGCCTGTCAATGTGTTATATATGTACTTATATAACTGAAATTAAGAAATAATTCTTCTTTTATATTCTATTTGCCCCCATACACATACTTAAATAAAGATTTTCGTACTTCCAGGTAACCTTGTATCGTATATTTCCACCAATAATTGTGTTATCCCAATGAAAATAAATTATAGTGTTTTACTTGTAATAGTGTGTCTTTGTGTCTAAAATAGATACATTTGAGCGAAAACTTGGCCTAGTCTCTATATAACAAATATCAGGATTTTCGAATATCCGTTTGACTTTACTCTATATGATTGGTTTTACACCTTAAAGTATTTTCTTGACTTTGATTCTTGCAAGTTGCAAGAGTATAAAAGAACTTACCCTTTCCACACTTATTAAATTATTTACTTGTACTACAAACAATAATTTGACTATTACTATGTTTATGAATGAATTTTTTGTTTTAGGCTTTTAAATATGTCAAACTGTTGCAAAGTTTTAAGGGTTATTCAAAAAAGATTTTAGTAAACGAGAGTGTCAGCCCCATATTAATTAAACTTGCCGCAATATATAATAACTTTGTTGGCGTGCGTTGTATGCTCTCTGCTCTTCTTCTTTGATTATCAATCCGCTCGCTTTTCTGCTTAAAAGACAGTAAACATATATACATGTATAGTATATATGTATATAACTACAAACAAGTAGTTGGACGACGTTTTTCGTTCTTGAATATTTGCCCAATTGGTAATATTCAAATAAGCATGTACATTGATATGATCGATTTAATAAAACATTTAAAAATAATAAAATAAAAAAATGGAAACTCTCCAAATTATCAACCATCAGAAATCATCCTAGTGGTCTGTGGTCTTAGTAAATAAATAGACCGCATATTCTAACACTTTATAAAGGAGCAAAGGTTTCACGTTGCACGGGAAGCTGGCTCTCATGAGACCTTACAGCTTCTGAAATACTGTACCAGGACGAAATCTATGTTGAAACAACATAAGGAAGATCAATATATACGTCCATAGCCAGGCTGCAATTAAGACAATAAACTCACATTGCATAGCCTCAGAGAATATCATTAAAAGACGAGAGGCAGTAGATGTAGTGGTTGCCGGAAAGTAGCCGTATACATACTGCATTCCAGGCCACTTACATAAACATGTACTTAGGCATAATTCAGCATTATCATCTGCGTTTGCTGCACTTGGCTACTTTCAACTGCTATCGTTGTGACTCAGGTGGCACGAATGCATTTATGACGACATTATGTCGCATTTATGTAAATATCTGATTTTCATACACATATGTACGCATATGACGCAGTTTTTTTTGGTTTTTTGTCTGACTGTTCGCTAACAAGCCTGGCTGACTGACAATTGGCCGTCAGACACTATCGCAGCACCCTTAAAGTAAGTTAGGCAAGAAAATTAAATGCACTTATTTTATGGTCGATAGACAGTTGAGTAAAAATACTCGTATAAGAACCATTTTTACAAAAGCTTAATGAAGGAAATACTTTAAAACATCTGCAAAACTTTGCTATAAAGCAATATTGTGCAATAAATTTTTTGATCAATTTAAACTATATTTTACCACAGTCATGCATCATTTTGAAAAGCAATGAAATTGAATTACAAGCAGATATCAAATTAAATATATTAGCTTATTTTGTATAACAATAGAAAAATCTAATATTTATGAATGTAGAAAAACGACACGATATCCATTTTTATATTCTGCATATTGAAAAATGTGGTATGCACCACGACGTAAAGTCTGCTCTGTCCTGAATCTTATATACTGCGGGCAGAAAATAGTAAAACTTTTTAATTTAAATTTAATTTCAAGCCAAATTAGTCAAAATATTATTTTTCTACGTTGCTATGACTATCAGTGAGATTTGTACCAAATGTCACAACATCATACCTAAAGTGCATTTGGCGATTTTTACGTTGAGTGAAATTATTCAACAAAGAAATTCCATTAAATTTTGTGTGCGAAATCAAATTTCTAGTATTCAGAACGTTGGAAAAGGCCTTCGGTGATAACTGTTTGTCACGAAGAAGTGTTTTTTATTGGTAAAAATTATTCAAAAAGGGTCGATAATCCGTTGACGATGAACCACGTCCAGGACGTCCATAAACACCAAGTGATGGTCAACACGTAAAAATTTTTTCATTTTGAATATTGCTACTTTTTCTTTAAATATACCATATACCCTGCACGAAGCCACTTCAATTCTTTTAGAACAAAAGTTTTATTTATGTGGTAGTTTGCGTGTTACTTATCCTAAACTGGAAAGTTATATAAACATGTCAGTCACAATTCAAACGAAGTCGCTAGCGAGCCATAAACCACAAAACTTATGTTGAACTACGTCGACAGAAAAAGGTGAAATGAAAAATTTTGGCTTCACTTTGCTACTGGTAGTCAGAACTATGAGATGCTGCTCAAGTTTGCAGTTTAAAAAGTATAGACTTATATATTTAAGTATAAGTATTTATATATGAATATGCACCAATGGAAATGCCTATTTAGTTACGTGCATGAAAGTTCAGAAACCTACGAGTATTTAAATTAAGGATAAAACTGAACACATAGTAACAATTCATTTCATTGTTTTGAAAAATCGTTGTCTGATGAATTTTGGTATTTAATTGCATTGTTTAAAGGAATTTAATTAAATTATCAAACTACTTTAAAAATATTATATTTTATGAGAATAAGTCTCTACACTGGACTGAAATTCTTAATAATCATGTGAATGTTTGCTTTGATAACATGAGTTCGTTTTGGTGCGAAATTGGTTCAAAATATAATATTTACCGAAGAACACCTAGGTCGAGAGCCTTAGCCTTCTAAAACAGGAACTAAATCGAGAGCATTACGTATTGAGGTCAAACTTTGTCCGTTTCTTGTTGTTTAGCAGTCGGCCAAAGGCAGCAATAAACAAATGAGATTCACATAATTTTTCTTTGAAATGGAGAACAATTTTCAGTTTTTAGTTTTCCGGTGAGTGATGGCATTAGTCATTACAAATTGTTAAAGAAACATCGAAGTAAATTGGAATAGCTCTCTACATTGATAATTTTAACCTTCGAACTGTGACATAGCTATACAACTTAATCACGTGACTTGGTCAAATGCTTTGTTTTCTTTTTGATGCATTTTAATTGGGTATAGACGTTGTTGGAGTATTTTCCGCATCTTCAACATTGGCTGAGTGCGTATCTGGTATTGTATTTTTCAAAATAGCACTTTTCAAAAGTCCTTATATAGTGTTTGGTACATGTTGGAATAAGGCAATGGTCACAAACTCCTGTTGTTTCATTATCGATCTTAAAAGTTTTGCAAGTTTCACACTGTCGTTTCAAAGTGTTGATCTGTGCCAAGAAAATAAAATGGTGCAAAACATTTGAAAACTAACTAATTTTGTAATAAAATGAATTGTGAAAGGCTAACTGTATTGATAGGCGCTCGCCACTGTAGGAACCCGTTTGAAATTTATCAAGTCCATTGCAGTTTTAGTTGTGGAATTAATTTTTGTTTTGCATCGGTCTTACGCTTTTCAATATTATTAATGTTCCACATAGGATGACTAAGATCAAACAGCCTAAACGCGGCAAGTCCAGCAATATTCAGCATATTATAACATTATGCTATGAGTCAGCGGTGTGTTTTTCTTTTACCAGAGAATCCACGTAACATTTTGTCAAAAGTATCAACAACAAAAGGTGTTTTTGCTATTGGTTTTACATCTTCGCTGGGATAAGCAGTTGAAAGCACTAGCACGTTCTTTTCTCAAATTTGTTGTAAAGCTTAATAATCGCATTGACTTTGAGAAAGGAAACGCTGATTCTAACTTACCCTGTTTTTGTTTCTTCAGAGGATTTAATTAGTTTTGGCAGTTTTGTCTCTTATTGTGCCCACCAAGGTGGTATTCCACAAAAGCAAATCTTCCGCCAAGTCATAGCTTATTAAAAAGTTTTTCGCTGTCCAAATACCGGATGCTGAGTCTCATAATTATGTGTTGGACGAATACCAGGCGAGCGCTGTTCATTAGATTCATCAGGCCCTTAGTGCCCAATTCACGGTTCTAAGGTCAACAATGTGGACATACTCGTACTTAACCTTAAACCTTCTATATCCACATTGCTGCATACATTTACTATAGAAATATTTTTAAATAATACTGTTAATGGGAATGCTAAATATGCGGCTTTATATACATACAGTATCAACCTACTGTTGCAGTATGGAATTTTACAGCACGGTATTCTCAAATATTTTTTATGAACTTTGATTTCAACAAAGAATCGATTTTAAGAAAATGTCTGTTTTTCTCTTTTACGATTGCTTATAGATTTGCTTTGTATTTATTGAAGTATTCCTAAGTAAATAACTGCTCTCAAACAGCAATAAAATTTCAGTTTTATGGTTATATTTTTCTTTATACAGAAAAACTACTGTCATTAATTTAAAGATAATTTAAATTTGTAAGCACTGTCGGTATATTATTTATTGATATTTAGATTTTGAACTCTTGCTGTCTTCCAATTTACAGTTTCGAGCTCACATATTTTGGCTGATACCTTTAAGTACATTTAATTTCTCTCCTTCTTGTAAATTTGATTATAAAAAACTGAAATACACAAAACAGTGTGTAAGAAAATACACCATAAATGTTAACAATACCAGGCCACGCATAAAAATTGGGTTATTGCCAAGATAACCATAAAGCAAACGTAAGTCGACAACACAATAATGACTTACAACCCGAACTAAGCGTCTACCAGGTGGAACATCGGCATGAAAGAGAACAGAAGATGAAGACAATAATAACAGAACACAGTGAGCGTAGGTCAGTTGGAAAATATAGGAGAAATATGTTTGTATTCTATTGCTGCCAATAAAATTTCTGAGCTATTGCCGATTCACAAAATAACATTTCTAAAGCAAACAACTTCTGAAACATGGGGAAAATAAAATTTGTATAAAACAGTATATTGTTTGTGAGAACATGCAAAATATTGCATAATTCAAAAGAGTCTTAGGGCAACAACACATATTTTACTATTTTTTTTTTTTTAGCCAAACTAGTAAACATTGTATTTTTACCTCACCTCTACCTATTCTTGACAAGGTGTAGTCAAAATAAAAATGTTAGTCCAATGAATAAAACTTCAAGACAATTATTCAAAAAATGTTGTTCTCAATAATAAAAAAATATGAATACGAAATATTCATATTTTTATTCTGTATGTATATAAAGACAACTGATTCATGAATGAAGGACGACAAGAACTGAAGCAGCTGAAATGTACAATGACGTAAAATGATATGCTAACACAATATATTCGTAATAATATGAATAGTCGCTGTCCAGACAGACTGATAGGTAGTTGATAACGATGAAAGAAGTGCATTATAATCCATTTATTATATTTATATGAATATAATATAGTTATGAGCTTCATAACATATTTCATTATTCTCAAAAGGAAACGTCTGAGACTCTGTAAAATGTATAAATTATCAAAAATAAAAAATATATCCAGATATGTATAATTAATGGCTTTTATTCTTTCTTCAGTTATGACTTTGTTGTACAGAAAAGGCACCTAATTCTGCCACAACACAGGCAATTTGATAGTTGGTGCATTTCGAAAAAGAAAATTTAATACTTGGAATCGTCTTCTTCTTTAACGGTGTAGTTGCTCCGAGGAGCGTTCCACAATCAAATGTGTTTCTGTTTTCTGGCTAATATTCCGTCAGAAGAGTTTATGCCTGTGAGGCTTCTCTGCAGCCTCTTTATGATTAACTGTTGCAAGGTGTAGCTTCACATTAAATATTTTTGACGCAGAGCAATTACAAAACATGCAGAGCAACACAGAGCAGATATAACGAGATATCCAACTCATCTCTCATTGGAAGTGAGAGGCCAATTGCTAAACGTCACAGTTTTATGAACTCTGTCAACTGTCAAAGTTCAGCATTTTGACGCTTAGTAATTGGATGATTGAGTCTTACCAAACAAATGTTTTAATGAAGGGAAGGGATGAAGGGAATCGTTAAAGACCACTACTAAAAATGCGAAACACTGAAAATGAAAGAATTAAATTTATATCATTAAATTTTTTGTAATGTGAAACTGATTACCAACATTTATTAATTAGGAGCTAACAAGATTTAATGACTTTATTAAGTATAGAAAGCTCTAAAATCAGTAGTTTTGATATGGTATAAAACGATTTAAAAAGTCTATTCATACAATAAATGAACACAATATAGTAATTTTTAAATGTAATAAATATTGGGTGTTTTAATTTAAATGCCAAAAAATTACTAAATCATAAGGGAAGGGTTTGGCTACAAACATTACACGGTAACGTGTCGCCGTGACGTAGTTGGAAGCAGAGACAAACAGAGATGGGGTCACGAAAATGTTAATTACAACTGAGTTCATTCTAATTATTGCAAACGTATAAGCATTCCTGAGACAATACTACTGCGATCAAATTGAAAGGTGAATTTTTTCCATTTCTTCTCCTTCGAAGTAATCCCCTCTGCAATGCACTTATGCCAACGATACTCGTATTTCCAGTTATCACTGCACTCCAAAAAATCCTCTGTCGTGATGGCCACTAGATCCTTCATCGATTCAGCTTTTATATCCTTAATTGAGCCAAAACGGTGTCCTCGGAGTGGAAACTGAATTTGCTGAATAGCCAAAAGTTACACAAAGGTAAATCAGGCGAATGCACGATATTACTTCAAAGTATATCGAAATGATCAAGAATAAGCAATGCTGTACGAGACGGTGCATTATCGCACTTCTTTGTTCAGTAAATTCAGACCTAGTAAAAATCGAAGAATTCGCTTTTAGAGCCTCACAAAACGACGCCTTTCTCAAATACTCATGATTCTTTTGATGTGAAATTTAGCATACTCGTAGATGTCACTAACAGTACTACCAATTTACACAAAAAAAAATTACTGATTCCAAGAACACGCGAAGTACAAATTAAAAGTTCATCTCTGATCACAGAAGTACATCCAATACAATACATGAAACATGACGATGGTACAGGCGGGATCGATACATTACGGTAGGAGATGCATTTTGGATTCGAATTCCACACTAACATCTTGCTCTGACTTTTGATGCTAACTTTTGGTACAAAAACAAAACAAAATAAGTAAGGTACGGCTAAGTTCGAGTCAAACCGAACATTTAATACTATTGCAACTTGCAAGAATCAAGGCCAGGGAACTATTTTAAGGGGCTATACCAGTGTGACACTTTCAAAAAAAATTTTTTTTTGCTTTTTCGGTAGTTTGTATTTCCAAAAATATTCTGTGAAATCGTCAAGATCGTATCTTGAATAGTTTTTGGTTGACAACGTTCTAAAGAGCGACCCTTCGGAGGTCCAATTATATACTTGTATAAGTGAAGCTTTAAACCGTTTTTCTCGAAACGAAACTTTTCAAAATTGCTGACGTCATAACTGAACGTGAAATTAAACGATCGACTTCAAATTAAAGCTAAGTATTGTTAAATACCTTAACTATACAACGACAAGGGATATTTTTGATTGGTTGAAAATTGTCAATTTTGCATTAAAAAACGACAATTTTTTACCAGAAACGAACGAAATCATTTTTTTAAATTACGACATTTTGTTAGTTTTTGATATTTTTCAAAGATTGTAAAGGAAATATTTTTAGGTTATGAACTTTTTGTAATTTTTTATTTCAGCTACTCATTCGGCCGGGATCATGTCAGCAGTTAGGGTACTTTTTTCAGCACCTCCGAAGGCAGCACGTAACTCCGTTATTTTTCAGTATTTTTGTAAAGAGAAAAATCTTGAAATATAGCTGATAATATGCCTCATTACGTTTAAAGAAGTTCGAAACATTCAGTGGAGTACTTTCTTTAAAAAAAAAATTCACGTATTCATTTTCACAGGTATATCCCCATAGAGTGTAAAACCAATCATGTAGGCTAATATCACCCCGAAATTCGAAAATCTTTATATTTATATTGGTATATGGGGGCTAAGCGAATTACTACTGGAAAGTGAACGAATCAATCATTTAAAAATTACATGGAAAGTAGGCGTGGTTTTTGTCAAATTTAGTCCCTTTTTACAATGTGATATAAGAATGTAAGAAAAATACCACGGACTAATTTTTGTCGAAATCGTTTGGTCGGGTCTCGAGATATGGAATTTCACCAAAAAGTGAGGGGTGCCAAGACCCTCGTGCAATCTTCACACCAGCTCCCGTAGAGCTCTCTCATGGCATCTCGGTGGTTAAAAATGACTCTGGTGTATTTAGTTTTGACAGTACCATTATATTATATGTAGACAGAGCAGAGTTACCCTAAGAGGTTTAGGAGATATGTACATTAAACTTTTTAGAAAGTTTGATAAAACTTTAAATAATTGATGGCCATATAAATGTTTTCAAATCGAATAACTAGCAAAAAAATTACTGAAACGCAACCTAAAGGCTGTTATTAAAAAAATGAAAACAAATAAGTTATTTTAGCTGTAATGTATAATTAGATACAAATGTAAATAGATAGATTTGAGTAAATATCGCAAGTCATATTTTTGTCATCGTTGTGAGCACTACGAGGCTTATGAGTGATCAATGACAATTCTGTAGAAATAACATATAGTATTATGTGTATAAAGTATAAGAAGAATAATGTGCCTATGCACAAAAATATTTTCTCATTACGTTTAAAATGCGCCAGTTTGCATTTACTTTCAAACTCCTTAAATTGTGTTACATTTATAAATGGCCGACTATAGAACTGTTTCCAATTGAATCAGATCTTTTCAAAATACTTTCACAAAATTTCTGTCATGAAAGAAATCTTGGTCATTACAACCGCTAAATATCCGTTATTCAAATATAAAATGTATTAGAAAGTAACTTTCCGATAAGTGTGTGCTATACTCCCGTCATACACAAGATTAACTTACGAAAATAGTTAATACTAGGACTTGCGTTAATCACCAATGCAAACAGGTTCAAAAATAACATTTCGGCATCAGGGGCTTTACCAATAGTGGCACTAATTTCAAACCATTTATTTGAATTAGTTTCAAATAATTTTAAAAAGCTACATAATACTATTTACAGTTATCCATTAGCCTGTTAGCAAGGAGAAATTTGTTTTCAGTTTTTAATTTTTGTTTTTACCATAACAGTAATCATAATATGAGCTAGGTTATTTATTAAAAATTGCAACGATCCATCAGCTGAACATACGCGCAAAAAAGTTAATAATGGTTTTTGTTACAATTTAACTACCGTGACGTAAAGTACGCTCCATTATTAGCTTGTGTGAATGTAAGCACTTAAATATATATTCGTTTGTTGCCTTAGTGTCTCTATTCAGCTAACCCGGCGAGTTGTGGTCAATTACGTTAATTAGCTTAAGTGGTGCTCTGGGTTTTGGGCTCTAACCGGATTTCGCTGCCATGATGGGCAGAAGTTTACAAAATGGCACAAAAATAATGATATATTAACTTACTCCATGTGCTAATGCCAGCTTCAGCATTTTTGATCAGGTTGTTGTTTAAAGTTTGGTGAAAGTTGTAATACTAATCAATCTTCTCAGTAATTAAAGTAAAATTAAATAGTACAATTTCTGCTTATACGTATATTGGATTGCTTCTAAGGTAACTTTGCTTGTATCAAAAGCTGTTCGAACGGGCTTGCAGGATAGAGTGAATCTGTTGCTTGCATGGGAAACTTCCTTATTTAACAATATATCTTCACGAAATTTGGTATGAGTTATTGTTTATAGAACTAATGTAATATCGGAAGAAATTGTTCAGATCGGCTCACTCGGAATCAAGGGCTTGTGTAGAAAACTTTCGCATTTGACGTAGTATCTTCACGAAATTTGACATAGATTCCTGCTTAAGGTAATAGTATAATCTCCAAAAAAATTATTCAGATCGGATTACTATAGCATATAGCTTTCATACAAACTGAACACACAGTTACTAAAGGAAATGCACCTGTGAAGGGTATATTAGCTTCGGTGCAGCCGAAGATAACGTTTTTTATTAAGAATAAAGTATTGATATTGAATAATAGAAGTTAAAAAAGAAATTCTAAATGTCGGTTGTCATAGCATATATTTTTGATTCGGTCAACATATGCAAATTTAATTAGGTGAATTTCTTGCAGAATGGCTTATTAGTGATGCTGCTGATATTATATATGTAGCATTCAGCTATGCGTTTGAATACCTCCTATCAATGCACCACCAAGAATTCGAGTTCGTCGTTTGCCTGTACCGCTCTAAAGTTTCTTGAAAACTTAAATATAAAACACCAGAAAACTACATTAAAAGGCTTGAAAATTTGCGTTTCCTGAATTTCTTCCTATAACAAAAATATCTATATACTTTGGATAAATGGCAAATACTGCATTCTCCTTAATAAATTATATTGCAAGAAATATTATTTTCCAACTGACAAAATTTAACCAGTTGTGCGAGGAAGAGTAAAAAGTCAAGTTCACCTTACCGGTGCTTCTAACAATAACTGCTAATCAGGAATGATACAGATTTGTTTAGATATATAGTTAAAATGTTCTCATTTTCGGTATGTCTGTCAGCAACATTTGAAAAAAAAAGCGAGACACCACTCTCAACTCGTTGTCGTTTAACTGAAATAGCTAGAAATGTTTCCTTCAAGATATAAATTTTGAAGTAACCTAATCACCAACAACTCGCTGTATTTTACCTATTTTGTAACTACGTTTTTATACCCAGGGAAGAAACGAAATGTTAACAAATTAATTTCAATTACCAAATTTGCCTTTGGTACAGCTTTTAAGCAAGCAGGCGACTCATAAAGGTCAGTCATAAAACCTGAAAAGGGTTTTGGACAATTTTATATGAGTCCATATGGTATAAACATATATGTAAGTGTGTATCATAAGCTTGGAGGTATCCACTGAATTCAAACCTGCTGAAAATACATATAACTATATTATACATGCGAAGCAAGTGTCTTCGAGACATCTTCTATCCTAAACGCAATATTAAAAGATTGCTGATAAGGAAAATTTTAAATTATAGTCAGAAAATTTACAGGGAGTAAAAATAAATAGTAAACTTCCAACAAAAAGACAAAAATCTGGCTATTTTCATCGCTCATGATAACACTTCCTTTCCAGTCTATTTCATGTTCAAGCTTTGCTGACTTAACCACTTGTATTGCTTTTGATGAGATTATAATGTGTAATGTATATTAAATAACTCCAAAAGTACGCTACACACTGCACATTTGATATAGGAATTAATTAGATACCAATAGGATAGTAGAACCTTGCATTATTTTACTAATATGTATTTTTATAGGTATGTATGCATGTACAAATTTAATTTGAGAAGTCACGTTTGTAATTAAGTATACCGCCGCAATATCTGAGTTGAAGCATATCGAAAAAGTAGGTAATCTCATCGCTATTTGAAATCTATCAACATACATAAATACTTCTAATATATAAATTCATAAGAATTTGAAGCATACTTTTGTGAGCATTATTAAAGCGCAGTAAGAATTTCAATATGTAGTGATTCGTTGATCGGTAACACGGAAGGTGAATTCCATACATGAGCTTGTAATAACTTGAGCGGATGCGGTTACAAGCTCTCCTGTCTTTTGGCAAAAATATAGGCAAAGCTTTTTATATTCGTATTCGGTTACATAGTTCTAACCTGATGGATTCTGCATATAAATAGTACTTACAGTATTAAGTGTACAGAACATAAAAGTTCTGATTTAAGAAAATTGTAAATGTATTGAATTTCTAAAATGAAATCATCTTGGGATGGCGTTCTAATAATGTTCAAGTGCAAAAGAGGCAATGTTAAATTTGCGATACTAGTAAGATTTTGTTCATGTTCCTCAAAGTAACCTCCCCTTGGCCACAATAAAAAGGTACTAACTTTTTTCCAACATTTCTTTATTCTCTGTAGTTTATAATATTTGCTTATCCTTTTTAATTTTTACTTATTTCCTTTTTTTAAATTTGTCAATTCATATTTTTTAACAAATCGTACTGTTAAACCGATAAATCGAAAAACTGCATTCCTTTCGGTTAAACCTTTTCTCCTAATTTTATTCGAAATATCATGCAGTAAATTGTGAAACTAATTTTCGTTTTTACACACAAATGAGTTGGACTTCAACAAGTTCTCAATTTCAATCTTTAAATTACATGAATGTGTATACATATATGGACATAGCTATTCGCTAACGTACATCAGTCTCATCATCACCGAAGTTGGAACAAAAGGCAAGCTGAAGAGATTCAAGAGCTACCATTTTATCTAGAAATAATAACGGTTTGGTGTGGTTTGTGAAATTTGTCATTGGCGACCGTTATCACGCTATGGTAACCGACTAATTGGTGCCTGAGATGGAAGGTTTTGGTCTCGGCGACATTTGGTTTCAACAAGACCGTGCCGCTTCTCACATATCGCATCAGCCAATAGATTTATTGAGAGAACACTTTGGTGAGAAAATAATTTCACGCTTTGGGTCGATTGACCACCAAGATGGTGCGATATCACTCTGTTCGACTTTTTCCTGTGAGAATATGTAAAGTTTAAAGTCTATGCGGACACTCCCGGTTCAATTTAGCAGCAAAGCATCACGCGTGTTATTTTCCAGTTACCAGTCGAAATGTTCATACGATTCATCGAAAATCGCACTCAACGGATTGGCCATCTGACACTTAGCCGCGGCCAACATTTGAAAGAAATAATGTTCAAAACAAAATGCCAAGGATTGTTCTTTCGCTTGATAAGAAACCTTTTCCATTAAATATGAAGCTATTGTGTTTTCGTTAAAAAATTAGGAAAGGGCGAATTGGTTAACCATTCATATTACCGGAAAATCTATATTAGATAAATGGTCAAGTGGGATGAAAATATTGGCCAAATACTAAATTGTATGCAAGTAATTAAATTATTTCCTAGCATATTTATTCTCATTAGCTAATTGCGGGTGAAGTATTTTGACATCTTAATATTTTTTATAATTTTAGTCTACTATACGAATAAAAATAAATTATACGTATTATTTCTGAACTCTACAAGATACACATGATAGTGGATTAAAAAGTAAAACAAAGTATTTATGCAAATGTTCATATAGTGTGTATATTTAGCAAATTTGTCCTTTAAGATGTTTTCAGGTCAGAACTCATAATTCTCGTTCATTTTAACAGTTGGATACTATTGTCGTCCGTCTTCTTCTTGGATTCGCTATCGGAATGCAATTCCTAACTGTCACAACCAATGAATATATTAACTTCGAATTCGTCGTTGATCTGGGTCAATCAGACATTTTTAATTTTCTTGGTGACATTGCAGAATGAAAAGGAAAAACAAGTGCAAATTGTGAACTGAGTATAATATCTCAACGTCGGTTTAAAATGAAAAGGTGTAGTAAGTTATGGAAGTTTTTCCCGCGAATTTCCTAATTTTCATTAAAACCAAAATGATTTCCAAGTTGATGATTATTTCTAAGCTTATAATTTAAGGAACACAACAGGAATTAAGCTTCTCGAAATCCACGTTGGAATACAATTGAGTCAAAGTGGCGGAAATAAAATACTCAAGAACACATACATACGCACTCAAATAAGATTTTTTTTACTGTTTTAATACCAGATTTGGTAAAAAGTATTATGGCCCCATTAGTTGCAAGCAGGTGATCGTTGTACCAGCGTCTTCTTCTATGGGCTTAGTAACTTCCGATTACATCGATCGTATAGGATAATGTAGAGTCTATGCTTAAGTAATATACAAAAATTTCCATTCTCCATTTTTTTCCTTTTTAACTTTAAATTTTATAAATTTAGATAAAAAAACAATTCACATAAAAAGCATACATTGCATGTTCAATAAACGTATTTTATATTTAACACATACATATTTAGCATGTATGTGTATTTCAAATACTTGAATATGTAAATTTTTTCAATCAACCTGGTCGCTGAAATATGCTCAATTTTTTCATGTAATCGATAAATATATTTCAAAACAAGTCACTAATCTCTAACCAGCTTAAAATAACAGTTCATTGTTTACATTTCTTTCCATCACATAGTATACTGACAGACAGAATGAATACCTAAATATAATTAATTACATCAACAGCTGGAAGCATATGCTATATGCTAAAATTTATTCACATAAACATGTGCATAAGTCTTTTGAAATCTAACCACATATGGAACTAATCTGATTGTCTTAGTGTGTCCTTAAACTACAAAAGCTATTAGTCTTCATTAAAAAGTAATACATATTGAAAAACACAATACTATCAAGACGATATAAGTTAAATCACGAATATTGCATTTTGTTGATAAATATTTGCAATAATAGGCGACACACTTAAAGAGAAAGACTAGAATAACTTCCTCCACACATGTAACGAAATAAACCACATAAATGACCTTAAGTGTTGATATATATAATAAGTATTAAGTAAAGAGATTTGAATGTATTGGAAAAGTTTACATTAGAGTATAATATCATGTTTAATATAATAACAGTTATACTTTCTTAAATATTTCTGAAGTCCTTTCAACGGACTTAAAATTTAAAACAACGCTTCTACAAAATCTCGAGAAAGTTAATTCTCTTAATACTTTTTAAGTATATAAGTGAAAATTATAAAATAACAAAGATGATTTTAAAGCAACATTCGTGTTAAAACCTTCGTCGATAAAACTGACCTGCCGTTGGCTTACTGAGCTTTCATAATAAAAGTTCATTTTGAAGCCAGCAAATATTTACATACATATGTTAGTTTGATACCCAGTGATTTTTTGGATTTAACAAAATAAATATGTATATTCCAAAAAAAAAAAAAACTAAATTATTTATTATGAAAAAAGTTGAAAAAAAGTTACATGGGGCACTAATAATTTCAATTAACGTAACTAATTATTAAGAAAACAATTCGTTTTAATAATTTGTGGCCGTCTGTAAGGGCAATTATCAAGATTAAAACTTTATACGACATTAAAATCCCACAATTTTTGACTTGCTATATTTTATGCGAATATATTATTAAGTTAGCAAATGATTAATCCAATTCGGATTTTTTGATTATGAACTTATAAAATTTTTTTGGAGTTAGTACAATTTATACTAATTGTCATGAAGTAATTATACATATCATCACATTTTGTTGCAATGTTACTGGTGAATATTAAATCGTTTCTTCTTCGGCTGTAAACTTAGTGATGTTACGTTATTTTGCATTTTAGGTGACGATATAGTATACGAGGTTTGACAATTAAGCAATGAGATTGATTTCATTGCAGCGTTTGTTATAAACCTGTGACCACTTCGCTTTTTCCGGATCCCCTCCTCTCCATTGATATATATACCATCGCTCTTGCTTGCTTAGTTCGCCTGCTGCGTTAAGTTGAGTAGACGGTTGTCTCCGCGCGCCCCCCGCCGAAAAAAAACTCGCATGAGCAAGTCGAAGGTGAAAACGATGATTATTGCCTTTTTTTATAGCCGTGGAATCGTCCACAAAGAATTCGTTCCACCGGGAAAAACTGTGAATCAAGTCTACTATTGTCAAGTACTCGAAAGATTGCGAAAAGGAGTCAAGACATCGCTCGTAACTGGAATTCAATTGTGATCCATAGCTCGTTACTTATAGATGAATGTATGTATTTGGGCTAAATGTTTACAATTGTTGCAAAATTTCAATATTAACAGCAAAAATATGATGCTTTCTTTATAATACTAAATGTTGAGGAATAATTTAAATTTGAATTAATGCGAATTTAACGGATACTTAAACAGCTACTAGCAATGAAAAAGAAATAGTTTTCCACTGTTTTGATCTGAATCACTCATATTATAAAGAAAGCTGCTAACTTAGCATCACAAATTTAAAGATTCAAATTGCCTTTGGAAGGCATTACTTACTCTGTCATATATGTATATAAATGTACTTTTTATTCCTTTTTGGCGACCCTGCCTGATTATCTGTGTAAATGGTTTTTTTCTTAATACTCCCCTAGTCATACAATTAAATTCTACACCTCTTGTCAATTCAATATATTTATTTTATAAATTAGCGAATGTGAAAGGCCAACAAGCAACTGCATAATTACAGAATATTTGTAAATACTGACCTACGATAACTCATACAACGATTATATAACATCCACATGTACATTCAAAAGATAAGAGGTGCCCTGACTATTCGAAAGACTATATACATAAGTATATATATGTTCATGGTGTTTAATATTTACTTATTCCTATGTACTTTTCTATGATAAAACCAACGAATTATCGCTTCTCGCTTCCATAAGCATATCCAGCAGCATATACTCGAACTTGATCTGAGATATGTTTATGTATGTAAATGTATGAAAAAAAAAAGTAAATGATTTGTTGTAGTAGAAAATAGAACTTGAATACAACTGCGATTACAAAAAAAAAAACCGCTGATTGAAAGGGAGCGAGATAGTATGAAAGTAGAAAGATTCTCCCCGAAATTCAATCAAATATATTAAATTTATACAATTTTTAATTAGCTTTAACTTTCAAAAGGCTGTCGGATTGTCGGTTTTTGAATTATATTAATTTGGGTGAATAAAGTTTTATTAGCAGTGAACTTCCAAAAGAGGTTGTTACCGATGAAAACAAATGATATGATATGAGATATCAACTAAATAGGAACATAATATCATTCACGAATATTGGGTTCTGTTCCATTCTATGCAAATTGGGTGCCGCACCAGCTCACTTTTTATTAGAAACAAGTAGATGATTCCTAGCGATATTTGATAATAAGTACAACACAGTTGCCAAAAAACGGCGAATTTGAACAAAAAGGAAAATGCTTTTTCACCAAGATAATGCACCGTGTCACAAGTCAGTGAAAACAATAGCGAAAACCCATGAAATGTATTACAGTTGAAAGGAAGGTTAGGACAAAATATACTTTATTCTTTAGCAAAAAAAAATACTTTATTCTTTAGCAACATATTGCGAGAATATAAAAATGTTGCGTAAATAAAGTCTATAAATTGAGAATATTATATCAAAAAATAGTTAAATTATATTTTTTATATGATAAAAATAAAGTTTACGTAATTTTTTTTTTTTCATTTTTGAAAATTTGAAATTTTTTTTTTTAAATAAATAAAAAAAAATATTAAAAAAAATCGGCCCACTCCGGGATTAGTAGGGATAGTTGTTAAATTAATTGACGTTTCTTTTGAGAAAAAAAAATGGTGAACTTCGAAAGAAAAACTTAAAAAAACGGTCCCCAAAAGTCAATTTCTACAGAAGTTATGGCCATTTGAAAATAAAAAAGCCATTTTGTTTTTAAATTCATAACTTTTTTGAAGTTAGACAAAAATTTTGAAAAAATTTCCAAAAATGTTTTTCAAAGGATAGAAAAGGATGGATAAGTTTCAGCAAAATCTAAAGCGGTCGGGTTCAAAAGTGGTCGATTTGGTGTGGAATACCCCATACATACAAATGTATCTTGACAGAACATTCCGTTTCTTTCATAATTTAAATTGTTGTTATAATAATTGAGCGTACAACATAGCCGTCGAAAAAATAATTTTTCGATGCTATTAGTTCCCCTCACGACAATAGATATACAAGTAAGAAACACATTCAATAGCGCAAACAGGGACATTTTGATAGACGCACTATAAAGCTGATTCAAAATATCCACCTACTTGATGAAAATAATACGAAGCCACCTGAAAAGAATGGATCTACTGCACGATACAAGTGACGGCACAAAAAGAAAAGAAATAACCTCGAAATCAGGTGGATCCATACCCTTGCCAGAACATGCGAGTTGATTCAGAAACTAATCAAACGACGAAAAACTAAAACTTTACTTATTTGTCTCTTGTCACTAAGATTGCCTGCGCCTAGGGTTAGTAAGGGTTTTATATCCTAATTTAGTGTTTAGTTATGATACTTTATACGTTTATGGTTAATGTTGTTTTGTGGACGTGGCAGTTGTGCGATTACACTCATCTAGATCCTCCTTTTGCTAAGGAACATGTGTATCAAGTTTCATCAAAATATTTAAATTTTTTAAACAAAATTGAACGTACATATACGGAAGGTTACATTAAGTGCCACTGCAAAACATTTGTTCATTCTTAAGAAATATGATTGCAAGATTTCTAACAGACTTGGCGTTGGTTATGATAGCATATATGTATGTATGTACATACTTATGTGTTATAAGCGATAAAAAGTTTATTTCTAACATACGAGTACAAAAGCTTATATACAAGTAAACGTTTGCTATTCTGAGTGGAATCTACTAGTACTATTACCCATTTTTGGCACAGTGGCATACTCTTGTCAGCAAAACAGTGTCTTGGAATTCAAATTTTATATCTCAGAGTTTTATTAATAATCTTGGTAAAATCCAGTTATAGAGACTGAGGTCCACATGTTCGATTTCAAGGGACTTAAATAATTATGGTCCGATTTCGTATATTTTTGATTATCGTTATCTATCTATATTAGCTTAATATTGTACGGCAAAATTGTTGAACGATTTTTTACCAGTGTAGTATGCAGTTCCGTGTAGTTTTTGCACTGATCGCGTTAACGCAGAGATAAAACACTCTCTCTCACTCTGGGTTAACATATGGGTAACGAGTGTATTTAAGATTCTTACAAAAACTTTGTTTAAGTTCCTGCAGTATGTACATTCGCAGAGAGCATAGTTTGACTACTGTACTGTCGAAATCCGCTTAATATATTTATATTACATATTTTATTATACATATACAAACATAAATTTATGTGTATAAATGGTAGGTGAAATTTGTCAAAAAAGCATTTTCGTTTTAGAGAAAATATTATAAATGCAAGCAATGTCAGTGTTAAGCTTTCTAATAAATACCTAATAACAGGCCATTTATGTTAAATATTAGTATTTATGATACATATGTACTTATACCTCGTGAGCGGATACAATAACAAAAATTAACTTATTTATATGCCGGATATTTGCTCTTATATTATTTTGTACTCAAATTACCAAATTTAGTTCTGTTGACTTTCTCGCGTATGAACTTAATAATTCCGGTTTAATCAGTGTATAAAACGTGTTCGACATCAAAAGACGTTTCCAAAAATATTCAGTGATTATAATTCCACTAACCGCGTCACTAAGAATGGTTTCGAGTAAACATTTTCTGATTTGTATATTATTAGCTATACTAAGGGGACCTACACATATATCTAGTACCTCGAGTTTTATTGTCACAAGCGTATCACCAAGTAGTATATTTTCTGATACTAGTAAGAAAATTGAAATTGAGACTACCACAGAATTAGAAAACAAATATACTACTTATGGAGGAGAAAGTTTACCGAATAATGGGACTAAGAAAATAATCAACAATAGTTTAAATTCTAAAGATTATTTAAACATTGAAAGTGAGCATACAACAATAGCAGAAATAGATATTACACAAACAGCTAACGTAGACAAAAATTCAGAAAATATTAATATTGCAAAGAATGTAACCACAAGTAATAAACGAATTTATGATAATATGAATAAAGGGCGTATAGCTGAAATAACAATAATTGACGAAATGATCACGAATTCTACAGAAAAAATAGCCAAAAATTCAACAACAACTAAGTTTAAAGTTGAATGCGATATCCAAATGAATAACGGAGATCCCAAATCAGTTCGTGCAGATATTTGTAAATGTGCTGATGGTTACGAAATTATTGAATATGATGAATTTAAAATTAAAATAAATAAAACTTGTGTTGCATTATTGCCAGAAACGACAATGAAAAGCGAAGAAATGAAAACAACGGTTAGTTCAGAAGAGCAAAAAAAGATAAGGACGCCATTACTATACTCAACAAAAGCTGATTATATCCCATCAACAAAACCGAAAGAAAATGATAATAGAAATATTTCCTTTTCACAAATACATGCCACGTCTCAAACAGATGTAAATAATCACAACACTCGTTTTGCAGTAATGGCCACCAGTAGCCTAGGTCCAGATGATAGATGGCTAGATGGTAGTGACACTACTACGAAATCCGCAATGCCAAGCATTGCTAGAAATCACTTAGCTAAAACTCAGTTAAGAAATATCAGTGATCACAGTACTGAATCAAATACACTCGCTAACCAAAAGGTCTCAAACGAACTGGTGTTAATAAATTTCACACCGTACATAAATTTATCATCTCTAACAAGGAGAAAGGAAAAATTGCATGCAAATGGTTCTCAAATGACTTATTATATAATAGGAAGCGCGCTGGTTGCATCAATTTCAATTGTTTCAGGTAAATATTAAAATATAAATTACATTTATTTTATTCTATTGAATAAAATTTTAAAACTAAATTTACATAGTTGCTATAAAGAATTAATTTTAACCAAAACTCAAAATAAAAACTAAATTTGAATATTTTTCTAATTTCAGGAATACTTTACTTAAGGAATTTGCGAAGAAATTCTTATTATGAAATTAAGCATTCTGTTTAGGAATGTAGGAAAATAGAATAAAGAATTTATTGATCCTTATTAAACTAAAAATATGAAAAATTGTTTATTATTATTGGAAGTAACGAAATCAATTCAAAATCTCATCAATCCTCCAAATACCAAATAATTTTATGCATGTACCTTATATTATTTTAATATTTTGTATGTGTTTATGTCTTTCCATTTGCTTATATAATACTGGGTTTCCAATAGGAATGATGATATGCTGTCTTTCAGCCATTTATAATACCTAATGATTTGTAGTTTTTTCTCGATATATGCAGTAATGTTTACGATTTCTTCATCGAAAGTTAAACTCAAGAGAAACGTTTACCAATTTTCAATTTTATTATCAAAATAATCATTCTCCAATTGTAACTTTTTGTTCGCTTTTGCCATTTTATGGTTGTAATAATCGTCTACCAGTGTTCGATATTCGTTGAAATGTGAAAATTTTGAGGGTACATTTTTTTACATAATCTTCAAGTGTAAAGAAGACAAAGAACGAACCATGCCGTGAATTTACCTTGGACCAACTTAAAAGCGATAACGTTTGAAACTTACTTTTATCTGAGTGGGGCAGTAAATAAAAACTGACGATTTCGGTGCTAAGAAACTCCACAAATGTTTCACGAACAACCATCACTTTGACCTAAATTGTCAGTTTGGTTTGGTTTTTGTTCTAATGGAATTACGGTCCATACTTCTTTCGAAATAAAGTCAGTGGCACCGGTGGTTTTGATTTCACACCATTAGACTACGTCTTGTGATACTATTTGAAGTCATTGGTCTTTATCAATAAGCCAGCTTCTCTTCAAGTTTTAGAAGGATGTACGACTTGATTTAGGAGAAAAGTTAGTCGAAAATTGGGTTCATCCAATTCGTTCCTAGAAAATAAATAATGGATTCCATTTGAGCAATTTTATGCTCAAAACTTAATTATACCGATTATATTCTGTTATATGGACGGTCTGAAAACTTAAAAAGCTTAAGCTTCATTCGCGTATTTAATATACAACAGTCAGAAAGAGTTTGTGCAAAGATATGGTATACTCTATGTATAATATTTATAGATTTTCTCCGTTCATTTTAATTATACTCTTGTAATTTTCCTTCAAGGGCGGTTCGAATTGTAATACCTTAATACTCGTATAACCACGAAAGATAAAAGTTTTTATTTCTTTGTTTTTTTTTTAATATGATTTATTATGACACAGTCAAAACAAAAACTATTATTTTACTACAAGAAATTATTGAAACAGTTAAAATTTTATAATTTAGAATTTTATTACACTTCCTTGATGTATGTTATTTGACAGCTTCAAAAACAAAAATAAGACATTAAAACGAATTATGTGAAGTAGTACTATGAAGAATTTATTTTATTTTAATAAAAAAATTGTAATTACAGCTATTTTATGAGGGTTGTGTTTATAAAATGGAGATATCTGAACTATTGATCTGTATAATTTTGTTAAGCAAAACAAATTATGTTTGAGCTTAAGTAAATCAACTAGAAGTTAATTCAATACTATTGAACTACACCTGAAATCAAAACATGACAGCACCAAAGAAAACAAAATGTACGATCTCGAAATGTTGATTTACAAAGAGCCAAAAAATTAAGGGAAAATCGCTTAAACGGGATGTGATCTGCGGATTATTCTGAACAACTTTACCTAAGAGACTATGGATCTAAAATCGACCTCGAGCTATTTATAAAAGAAAAATATATTCTCAGATATCTCCAATTATTTCCAGAGAATTTGGCTCTTACAAACTCAGTACTTTCTTAATCCATGGATTTCCATGCTAATAAAACATATACCCACAAACTCTTCAATATATATGTTTGTATAGTATCACTTTATGTAATAAATTTAAATTAATTCTTAAGATTTATATGAATACGAAATTCCATATATGGACTAGTGTACAAATGTATATACATATATACTATATACACAAAAATTCATACTTTATAATATGACAAACCTAAGTCATATACAATCGCATTGAAAAAAAAAACATAAAACTCTGCACCGGAAATTGTGGTTTTAAAAATTTTGCTGCGGAACTGCGTTCATTAACTTAAACTGCGGTTCACTTGAATTTCCATATTAGGAATTGCATCTAATCTAAAAGCGACAAGCATTTAAATTGCGCAGCTGTTGATCAATTATTTCGTTAAACTTTTTCTCTGCTATAAATTTTGGTATTTTAAAAATAATTGGTGTATAACTTATCTTGATACTGGTAGACCCTGTAAATTTGAATACTAAATTTTGTACAACTTAATAAATTTCCAAATGTGATTGTAATCCATTTACGCTTTCGGTGAATTTTTATAACATATTGCTGCAGAGAATAAATATTTTGTTCACCTAACAGTAGTTTATAACACTTTAGCTTATCAAGATAAATACAATGTTATATATTTATAATTGATCACGATGAAAAAGCGATTTCAATTCAAACTGACTGTCTATCCGTCCGTCTGAACGTGCAAGTAATAACTTGAGTATACATTGAGATAATATATATTGATGAAACTTTGTACATAAAAGGGAGGTATTGGAAATAAGTGTCATCGGACTCCTGTCTCGCTCACAAAACGCCATTAAACTAAGACTTAAAAGATTTGTTCACCTAACGGTTGTACGCGTCACCTAGAACTAACCGATATACTATATATATGTATATAGGGTTGTCAAATATCTCCCTTCCGCCTTTTTGCTCTTTTTACAATGCTTTATAAAAAGTTTTACAGTGATCGGATTTAGTTCAAATATGCGCCGATTCGTTCGTTACTCTGTTTCCACCTAGACGGCAACTTCAGAATACTCCCCTTGTAAAAGCCCCTCTACTTATTTGCGAAGACAGCCACTTTTCACAAGTCTCTTTCTGAGTTCAAACTTTACATCAACAAGGGCATTCGCCATGCACAGAAACAGGTGTTAATCACTTGACGCTATTTCCGGGCTATATGGTGGATGCGATGAAACCTCCCTTCAGAGCTCTCGTAGCTTCTGACGAGTTATCAACGAAGTGTGTGGTCTGGCGTTGGCTTGGTGGAACACTACGCGCTTCTTGTTGACCAATTCGCAACGCTTCTGGTCGATCGCATGCTTCAAGCGGTCCAGTTGTTCACAGTAGATGGTAGAATTAAGCGTTTGGCCAGATGGTTTAAAATGGTTTGGTGACTAACTTCCATTTCTTGGAGATGTCACGAGATGCCACATGCCGGTCTAACACGATGTTTTCCATGATTTGATCGGTATTCGTCGTCACAGATCTTCCGCAGGGTGGCTTATCCATGGCGTCGTTTTCAGCTACTCCGAATTGTCGAAACCATTCATCCGCAGTTCGAAGTGAAAGAGTACTATCCCCAAAACCACATTAATCTCGCGGAACGTTTCTCTAGCGGATTTGCCTTTAACGAAAGAAAACTTAATAGTAGCGCGAATTTCAGCATTAGTGAACTCCATGTTTACACGTCTATAACTGTTGAACGCAATATCCAAGCTAATTATGCATAGCATCGTTTTGTAGCTTATTTCAAGACCTTTCAAAGATGCATAGTACGAGTATTGCCAGATATGAACTCTGTAACGCTTTATACATAGCCGCGAAATTCAAAAAACCAAAAGGTGGAAGGGAGATATTTGAAAACCTAATATATGATCAGGATGACTAGAAAAGTTGAAATTCAGGTGACGGTCTGTCTGTCCGTCCGACCGTCCATGCAAGCTGCTGCTGAGTAAAAATTTGGATATCTTGATAAAACTTTGTACGTGGGTCCCTTAGTATAAAAGAAATTAAGAGATCGTGGACCAAATCCCAGTATCTATAGTTGACATTTGACCGAAAATATCGGTCAATCCTTCTCAGACAATGATATGTCTGTATGTCAGAAATTGGTCGAATCGGGTCAATACTTCTCTGAGCCCCCATATACCGACCTTAGATTCCGATTGCTCTTTGGGAGTATAAAATACTCGGTTTCACCCGAACTTCCGTACTTTTTATTGAATTCATTTTATTACAATTTTTTTGTAATCCCCGAGCATTTGAGAAGGAATTTCATTCGAAAACGAATTGGTTGACCAGGTGCACAAAGAAACTGAGCACAGGGCAGACTTATGAACGAACAAAATATACATAAATAGTATTTTAATATACATATTAAATATATTACGTCGAACTTTTCAGTTATATGTCCACCACAAGAATGAATTAAGAACGAATTAAAATATGCAACGATAAGCAGAATGCCAATGGGTGTGCTGCATTTCCAGAGGTAATTTGAAAGTTCCAGGAAGGTAATGAATTTGATGATTATAAATGAAACCGAGAAATTAAGTACAGAAGAAAAGTAAAGCTTCCATCTCTATGGAGTGAATTTGTATAATACGAGTATGTCACTCGGCCGTTCCTTAGGAATAAATTTGATATCGTAATCATATTAAATACTTAGAAAATATGTATTAAATATATATATTCGAGTATATATATATATATAAGTACATTAAATACTTATTCGTAAAGGTCTGGGTATATTCATTGCGAGCTACCAGTGCTCCAAATTCTATAAATTTTTCCGACCCCTACACGTTAAAATTACTGTACTCATGTTTTTTGGTTGCAGTGTTTATTTGGAGATGATATTGCAGATCGTCAATTAACAAGATCGAGCGTGTTCAAAAGATCTTTCTTAAATACGCTCTCCGCTCCTTTAAGTTTGTTGACCCAATTCCATCGTATACATCGTGTTTATTTCTTTTACATCTTAAGTTAATGGAAAATTGAAGGTCCGTTCTCTCCCTTTCATTTTTCTTCAATGTAATTAACGGTGGTATTGACTGTCCCTATTTATTAGGGAAACTTAACTTCAATACTCCCCAGCGTTGTCTCAGATGCATTTCCCCATTTTTTTACAAAAGGGAAAGCACTAATTTTGTTGAATATGCTCCCCTCAAGAGGGCTATGCTTAAGTTTAACTCGATTTCCGAGAAAGTTCTTCTTGATTTCTCGCACACTAGGGAATCCTTCATTATTATCCTCAATTCTGTTTCTTAGTTTAAGTTATCGTTATTGTAATTTAATTATTTTAGAATTCTAATATGCATCTGTAAGAATTAGTGTTCATAGACTTTACTAAATAAATAAATAAATCATCATCATCAAAATGATGGACAGGGGCAAAAATAAGGTTTTGTTAAATACTAAAAAAGAAGAAGAGGACTTTAATAAATCATTAGTTGATAAACCAATTTTTTAAAAAAAGGAAAGTGAAAATGTTTAAAGACGTTAATTATATTAAGTTACGCCCAATTTCAAAACTTAAATAAATATTATACAATTTTATAAAACAAGAAAGTATTTATTCTTGTATTTACTTACTCATTGTCTTCCAATTGCTATAAAGCAGTGAAAGTTTTGGTTTGTTAGTGATGACTACCGATTAACATTTCACTGATCGAACTCGTGGAGTTATAACTGCTTAAATACTTACGCATTGATTACAGCTCGAACACTTCCATTTTGTGACAACGGACCTGCCTTTTCATTCTGAAAGTAAAATAAATTCAACATTTTCTTCACGTAATTGATATTGAATTCATACGAAACGATATAATAAATTTTCTTAACAGAAAAAATAAATAATAAATTTGTATGCTTTTTTGCAGCCATAAGTTTTCTTGTCATAATGTGAGTCATAAATCATAGGTTAACTGCAGTGTATAAATTACAAATGTTTATATATGTACATAGTTATTATTTCTGCAATGCAGGTGCATTGGAGAAATATTATATATTTAAACGAACTACATATGTGATATTCAAATACATTAGACAATAAAACAGTTTACACTTTCTTAGACGCAATGCAGATATTCGATTATTGCGTTTTAAATGCCTGTAATTGAATTATCATCAGTACGAGTAATACAAAAACGTGAGAAAAAACATTTCTGCTTATTGTAATAGAGCATAATAATACTGGTAGCCTAGAGTTAGTGTTTTTAGTTATTTAATAGCAGATGTTACAATGCTAGGCAAAATTTACCTGACACTTTTTTATAAAATCCAATCAATTGTGTCGTAATTGCAAAACATTATATGATATTGACTTAAATTTAAACAAAGTTCATAATTGCACATTATTAAACTGATGCGTGTCTTTTTCAACATATTCTATGTTCAGAAAAAAGGGAAATACTACGAATTGAACTTTACTCAATTATCTTCCCAGAGTCATAATGAAATGTTTAGAAAGTATTGTTTAAAAAAAGTGAAAAGCTTCGTCCTAAATACGACAATTTTGCCTGTTTACATACCCATAACTGGGCCTAATCGCTGCAAAAAATTTAGCTCGGAAATGCCAGATCTTCTTAGAACTTTTCAGGAGCTCATAAAGTGAAGCGATGTCGCTTGGGAAGGTCGAGCGGCTTTAGTTATTGAACCATCTGTAATACATACGTACTCTTATAATTTAAGATCTCGGAGTAAATGTGCCAAGTCTAATTTGTTCTAATTTGTTCTTAGAAATAAACTTCGTTGGAAAAAATAACGAATTTAAGGCTATTTTCTCAATGTCCGGTTATCAGCCCTTCAGTCCAGTTAATAGAGTTGTCCGCCTAATAGATTAAAATTAATAAACATCAACAAATTGTGGACCGGCCAATGCACATGGTTAAGGAAGGTGCCCGCTTAATAGAGCGTTAATTTTATAGAGCTTTCACTGCATTTTTTTTTTTTGAAATTACTATCCTATCTTCTAAGTTGGTTCAAACTGAACAGTGTGGTAAATTTTACTAAAAGCGGCTCTGAAATTTTGGAGTTCATCGCGGACAAACAACATGGTACGAAATTTTTATATACAAAGATTTGATTTCTAAGCGTTATTAAGGCGTTAGTCGTTCCGTGATGAAATGCTAAAGAATACTGAGCAAAAATGAAAAACACGAGAGCTTGGCATGACTCACGCGTAATCTATCAAAAAAAGCTATTGAAAACAGTACCTTTACTGGGGTCACCCGTTGCTAATTAAGTTTAAAAAACATCGTAGGACTTCCATCTTTATTGTAACGACCTCACAAAAAATTATAAAATCCTGAAATGTATTCCTCAAACGAAGCAGCAGTAGAAATGTTTTAGAATTTTTAAAGCAAATCAACGAAACATAAATTAAAGATAAAATAATACAACATATCGTATTAACTATCTATCTGTCATACACCCTAACAAGAAAGTATCGGGAATTCTTTATTTAAATCTGCCGTCTATATGGAAGGCAGGTAATTTCTTTTTCTAGCTTGGTATGATTATGATGCCAAAAATTAGCGCGATCTGTCAACCAGTGTGTTTACAGCATCTGATTATGTCAGTCTACCGACAGTGCGAAAATGGATAAAATCGGAAGATAACTCCATATAACGGTACTGTTAAAAACTACTAAAAGCGCGATAGCTCAATAGCTAAATATACGAGAGACATAAAATTTTATCAACGAGATGGTATGACTGGGCTTTATGGGATCCGATGCATAAATTGTACAATGAGCGTGGCACCGCCCACATTTTTTTTAAATCTCATATCTCGGAACCTGACAGACCGATTTTGAAAAAATGTTGTACTTGGCATTCTTTTCATATTTTTATAAAAAAACTCGAAAATGGGCGAAATTGGAGTACAACCACGCCTAATTCCCATATGGCATAATTTCAAATTACAATCGATTCTTTTAGTTTTCCGTACACTTATCAAGAAGCAATTAATATACCGTGATGAAACTTTGCTCCAATAATGCTTTTAGCTCATATATGCCATCTTATGACCAAAAATTGTTCAAATCCAACCAAAAATTCTTCAAACTTCTAGATACCGATTATTTCGACCACAATACTTATTGTTGACTTTTGATTGAAAATATTGGACAATATTTGAGATATACTCGTATAACTGAAAATCAAGGATAACGTTCCTCTGACAATGGTACGTCTGTAGGTATAAAATGGCTTCAATTAAGTCAATACTTCCTTGAGCCTCCATATACCTAATATAAAGATTTTTGAACTTCTAGGTGACTTTATGTCGGATATATCGGTCAAAATTTGAGTTATCTCAATAAAAACTACAGAGCGTTTTTTACTTATAATATTATAACAATACAATTGGGCGAAAGCTTGACATAACTATTATCGGGATTTTCGAAAATCCTTATTTGTTTCCAATTGCAAAATGTCAAAACCTGCTGAACACTCAATCATCAAAGCTCAGGTGGTGACTTACGCTCTCACTTTCTGTAACATGAGTATCTTTTTGATGGTGTTGTTCGTCAGATATGTGAGTGTTTAACAATATTAAATTCCGATTTTACGTTAACGCCCGGCATGCAATACGAGAATATATGTATAAAAGCCAGAGAAACAATTCCCCAATAAAATATAGCCGAATAACTACTTAGTTACGTTCACCGACTAAGATAACTGTTTATGTATGTATATATTTATATTTGTGGTTACCTGGTTGCAGAAGTAGTGGTTGCAAAATTTATTGAATATTGTGACAGGCTGAATTTAAGTTCCGTCTCTCTGCACTCAGCTGCCATTATATATACAAGTATGACCATATAAGGATTGTCATTATGCAACCTTGCAATTCATTTTCAAAGTCTCAGCGTTTCGGTTGAGTATATGTTTCTAGCTCTGATTCTCAGTTATTGATATGTAAGTGGATAAATATATGCGTATATTTGTCGTTACCACAGTCACACATTTACTGTTGCTCTGTCTTTAATACCAGTTTGAACGCAAAATTATGGTCACAGATTTCCACAGTTGAAATGGATGGATTTATAGCTTGAATAATGCTTGCAAGCATTCTCTCCTCATTATTAATTGCCTGAACAACTTGCTGTATATTCACTTCAAACTGGATGAGTATGTGTAGGTTTGCATATTCCCTTTGGTGTCATACGTTAAGAGCAGGCAACAGTTAGGTAATGCTTCTTTCTACGACACAGTTGGCCATATATGTACATATACATTCCGATTTCGGCGGTTTGCTAGTTGACAAAGCATTTATGTATTTAAATATTTTTTCGGGTATTTGGAGCTAAGTTCAGTAATTAAATTACTAAAGATTTTACTTTTACTTTAGCATAGCTTCTATAATAAATTCGGATTAACTTCGCAATCTTTTTATACAACTTATCTTAAAAATTAATGATATACCCTGAAAGAAAATGCGATGAGTCTTGGATGTACGCAGAATGTATCGAAAAGGAATAGGGTACCAACAATTTCAACCTTTTTCGCAAAATTCGATAATTACTTTCTTTAATAATTAGGAACCCGATATTACCATATTTAATTTCCTTAGAAAAAAGTATGTTTCAACATACTATACTGACAGTCAATAAAGGAATATCTGAATTTCTAAAGGACTTCAAACTGAGTTTAAGCTTAAAGACCAACCAACTTGAACACACACAAGATGTGATGAGGGAAGTGAAAATGTATGTAATAACGCTGTGGGTGTTGGTGAAGCGATGGCACAATAATAAATAACGGGCTGTGGTGCTCTGGATACTCTTTGGTAGTACCACTACCATCTTTTATCCGTTATTTCTGAAATACTGCAAATCAGTTTTAACTCTGTAAATACACTAAATACACAATATGGTGTGATAGAAAAATTTAATGCTTAAAATCAAAGTTCCGATTTAAAATAAAAAAATCACAAAAGCAAAAAATTTCTGGAAACAATCCAATTTTGGTATAATTATAATATGAAATAGAAGACCGAAGGAAAGCTTTGTGAACAACTTTTACTTTTTAGTTTATTGGGATACAATTATTCGCAGCTAAGATGCACAGACTACTGCAACAGGATGACTTTTGCTCAGCGTTAACGCCGACAACCAATAAATCGCTGTGATTATTTCCGTTTTCTCATTTGGCTGTGGTAAAGTCTCAACGGCATAATACAGAATAGCAAGATAAATTTCTACGAGTCAGTTTGGCGTTATTGTTGCGAAGTTAATTTTTTATCCCGCGGCAAAAAATGCACTTGCTTCATTAGAATAATATACTAAGACGTTGAGAAGCAAAACTCAATAGTTTCCTTACTCGTTTGGTATCATTGAAATTTTTGAGAATAATAGTAAGGCGCTGCTCTTTTCCATAGAGGCTCTGTGAAGTGTATTTTTCAATAGTAAGTATGATACGCATACTAGGATGTCCGCGTTGACTTTTCATAAAGTTTACTTAGTTTTGGTTTGAAAAAATGGTCCAATGTAAACAAGCTATTTATTTCCCATATAAACCTCGCCTTAATAATTTTATCATGTATTTAACATGGTTTTTCATATTTTGCTTTAAGTTTTTTAATTCCAAAGCAAATAAATCTAACAACTTTAAAGCAATACCACAATAAACAAAACTTAGCATTCTAAAATAAATTCCAGTGAAATATTCCAATAACGGTTACACTCAGTTAAACTTATGAAATACCAAGTTGGAACAGTACAACATGTCGTATGAGCAACTTAAACGGCAATTGTAGGAATGTTCAGAACATTAGGTGTATGTAGTACATTTAACTGCGGGCATTAACTTCTCTCGTATATTAAACAACTACCAAGCTGATTTTTAAAAATAAACATACATTCATGAATAATTTTCCGGCAAAAAGGGTTACAATTTTATGTGTATTTAGTACATCTGAAATTTTAATCGAATTAGTATTTTTTCCATTATAATGCAGTTCAGTCGTTGTTGGATATCCATAGTTATCATTTACTTAACGAAATAAAATCTTTGTGCTATGTGTCGTTTTTAAACTCAAAATATGTTTTAAAACTTGAACTACCCAGTTCATTTGAAGAATCAAAATCAGAGATTTGCTTGATATGAACCTCATAATAAATATAAACATTTTAATATACCTTCTGAGATGTATGCATATTTTTAATAATTTGTTTACTGCCAAGAGAAAGCATGTGTATACCCAAACCATCAAATGCTTGTGCTCTGAAATGATATTCGTCATTAGCAATAAGATTCTAAATTGTAGTCGCAACTGCCTACCGTTCCACAAACAACTATGCGAGGGACCGGTTTTGCTTGTGGAAACCATTCCAGTCTCGAAGCAAACATATTTGAGCCAAATTTATGTTAGATGCGGTCAGTTAGTGCCTTATTCAATGTGATTTTTTCAAATGCTACACTAATGCTACCATGTAATATTGTATTTGTACGGTACAGAAAAGCTGTGTAATGGCGAACATGTAGATGAACAAGTAAAGAAGGGCTAAGCTTGGGTGCAATCGAAACTTTTATACTCTTGCAACTTGCACGAAATCAAGAAATAAAGCCAGGGAAATATTTTAAGGGGCACAACGTCAACCTAAGAATTGACGTTTACATGTATATATATTTGGGTGATTCAAAAAAAAAAAATATTTTTATGGTACAATATTTTTTTTTTTCGTTTGGTACTCTTAAAAATAGGTTCCTAGACACCTCTAAGAAAGGCTCTTTAAGCATGAGTTCTTATATTATCAGATAGAAAAATTTATATCTCGCTTCCAACTACTTGAAAAAATATACTGTTCCTTGGATTTTTTTGGAAACCGAATGCTCTCCAAAAACGGTCTCCTATGATTTTTTTCGTAAACCCAACCGTTTAAAAGATATTAACAGTTAAAGTTTGATTATTTTTGGGAAAATTTTTTATTTCTTATGGATTTTATTACTCAATGAAAAAAATCATTATGAATGACGAAACTCATAAGTTTTGGAGAGGCTTTCCTTTAAAATTAAAAACTCATATTTGCATTGTCTACGGGATTGCATTGTCTACGGGACGATTCAACAAAAGTATGGTGAATAAAATCGAAACCCGATGGAACGAGCTTCCTTTGCAAAACTGAAAAGTCATATGCAAAGCGGCAGATTGGATGTAAACAAAATTTATATTGGCACTAGTTAAAAGAGACTATAGGAACCTGATGGAAATACTAACTGGTCACTGGACACACGCCAGCAGGATAGGGCTGACGGATGGAGAAGAGTGCAGAAAATGTCTGCAGCAGAGCACCATGGAAATATCTCTTGTGCAGTTGTTTGGAATTGGCAAGTATACGCTGTAAGCATCTATTGTCCCCAAAGTATGATACACGCTAGGAAGTATCGATACTAAGGCAGCAAAGGCAACCTAAAGGAAAACTACTCCTCTCGGACTTAGCAACTGAACTCCATCTGGATTAGCCTAGCCTATCGGCGGCAATCTAATTTTTCGTCGAGTGTCATGTTTTCTTTTTTTTTTTTGTTCTGTAAAAAATTGTAATGATTTAAATTTTTACCAACGAGTTGCATGTAATATAACTTATGTTATAGAATAAAACTTGTGCTAAACCTCAATATAGTCAAGCTAAAAAAGAGGAAAAACAAGTTGTCGCCTGTTATTACTCTTACATCTGTTCTGTGCGCAGTAAATTTAATTACATTCCAGTGAAAGTCTCTGCCATTTGTTGTGACATGCTGTGCGGCACGCGTAATTTGGCAAGAAGCGTAACAGCAACGAGGGGGAGTTCACTGTGTCCCAGAATAATTTCGTTACTCACCATAGCGTCGTGTCACTTATGGGTAACAATTTATGAGTAGAGTTGATGTTAGAGTAGTGGCAATGTTCAAATGTGCGGAATAATTGTTTTTGTTGACAATATTCACCGACATATCTTTACAACTTGCGAAGAATTGTGCTTTTAAGGAATGCAGCAAACACACAGAAAAGAACATTAAAAAAAAAATAAAATTTGTATTTGTTGCTAATTCTTGTGCCTGTTGGTTTTGCTTAATTTCCTTGCTTGAGAGTAGAAAATCTAAAACCACATCGTTCCAAAACTTTTTGTTAAATTATGCGGTATCTTTTGGTTTTGAAAGTTTTTTATAAATCGGTTAGCTTTCTTCTACTCAAACAAATTTTGAATAGCAAAACTTTCACCTTTGTCATAGGCTTTAGTTCAAAGTAGAGCTGCGTATATATAGTATAAGGCAGTGCTATTTTGGAACGCAAAATAAGAATGAACGGTAAAATTGCAGTTGCTCAAAAGTAAGTTTTCTGATAACTTATAGCATATTACGCAAATAGCTCTGTTATCCCACGAAAATAATTTAGGTTCCGAAAAATCAAATTTTATAACCGTCCAATTTTCACACCGGATCCCACAACGGCTTCCCATGCTATTTCATAGGAAAATCTTGACGTCTCTGTTGTCTTAAGTTATTGATTTGTTGCGCTTTTGTTATATGGCACAGTACCGTTATTGTCAGCTGACATCTCTGGTTTGCCTACAAGTCTAATTTTAATTTTCCGGTTTTATTCAAAGTCTGTCAGTCCGATTATCACTTTTATGAGATTAATAGCACAATTATTATGGAAAGTAAGTCGAGTAGTTGCAGTAATGATCCTGACAAATTTTGTTATACATAAATGAGCGAAAAATCAACGGAAACCGATTAATGACATTTTAATTCGCTTGTATTCTGCTTACTTTGGTAATGAAATTGGCAATCAAAATAAAGCGTGAACGAGAACTGATATGAAAAATGTGACTGATATTTTCGTATTAGCTCCCAAAATATACTTAAAACCAGGTCTAGAATCTTAGGCACCAAAATGAGTGTAGGCCAGTGTTATTAATAAAGTATATAGAAGTGTGGGTATTATCGACCCAATTTTATCTATTAACTATTATTTTGCCATATACTAAAATAATTTCCCTGGGTTTCACTAAGGTACCTCACATACAATTACCAATCGCACAGAGTAAAGTTAGCCGGATCTTCGAAAATCTTGGGGCTCTTTCCGTTAGGTTGCCACATGTCGAACTATATTATAAAGCACTAGTATTCGTCGAAATAATTTGGATTCTTCCTCCACTCCAAAATTTGTGTATGAAAAAATGTTGGGTTAATTGAATTGAATTAGCAGATAACTTCACGTTTTGGGTCGGTCGATTGGCACATCGTTAAACTTTTTTCTGGGGAGATATGTAAAGTCCAAAGTCTATGCGGACAATCTCGGTTCGATTTAGGTCTTGAAGCAAAACATCACCACGCGTGTAATTCGGCAGTTAGCAGTCGAAATGCTCAAAAGAGTCATCGAAAATTGAATACAACGAATAGGCCATCTGAGACCTTACGCTGCCAACATTTAATAGAGATAATTTTCAAAAAACAAATGTCAAAGAATGTTCTTTCGAATGACAATAAATAATCCCCACATAGATATGAAATTTCTATGTGTTTTTGTTTTTAAAAAGCAAGGATCCTCGAAATTGATAATCCTTTTTATATAATATATAACTCATACACTGACCGACATATTCGACAAAAGGTTATGTAAAAAGGAAACTCATAATACATACGTAGCATTTAGTGGTAGTATCAACACGAAAATGACATGCTTTAAAAGCATTAGAGGATTTAGACGCAGTTTTAGTCCGTTACGCCAATTCTAACTTACAGCAAAATGTTATAAACAGAGCTTGGTTTAAATCAGTAGAGCGGGTTCCGAGATATGAAATTTCACCTAAAAGTGAACATGCCATGTTCACTGTTCAATAAAAACACCGACACTTCTAAAACCCTTTCGTACCATGTCGCAAGTTTCCCATATTACCGTTCTGCCCTGTGCTAAATTACAGTTTTACACATTATTTCGGATCTTAAACTTTGCACAGGAAATCGAAACGTAACTTACCTACATGCTATATATCAAGCGTTGACATTTCAACTTTTTGTTTCTAACGAAGAGCTTGCTTCCTTTTCCAAATTTCTGTTGTGTCCAAATATAATAAATGGCTGCAATTTTCAAAAGTCAACACGAAGTGCAAAGAAAGTGTCAAAAGCTTAATGAGCTGAAATAAATTGCAGCCATTTTAAGGATTGCTTTGACAGACGAAGAACATCAAGTGCTAACAGTAAACAAGCTGCAGACAAAGGTCAGCGAAGTCAACAGAGACAATAAAACTCAACGGGTTGTTAGTTTCTCAAAAACGTTTGTAACATAATAGAAAATGAAATTAGCAACCAATGTGAATCCATAGCTGTCAGCATTCTAAATACTTAAGCCGTACGACAATGTAGTAAGTTGCTTACTTATTTGGTATATATGTATAAAAGTTGACACAGTCTTAAACTGCACTTGTTTTAAAACTCAAATATTCATTAAATGTCTTCAAGGTGTTTGTATACTCGTATAAATATACAAACGTTCATATATTTCGTAATTAATTGTCCTAATGAAATTGTTCCTAAGAAACAAGTGAGTTCGCATTGAAGCGTAAATAGTTGTAGGTCTTAAAGAAAAATTCATAAATCTTCCACTATTGTTAATTCCAATTGAGTATGCATGAGTTTAAAACTAAATAAATAGTCTTTACTGATGAGAGATTTTTGATTTTGTGAACTTTTTAATAGTTAAGAAAACAACGATATGGTACAGTGAACTTAATTAATAATTATTAATTAGTAATGCAGAATTTCATTGATGCAACGTTGAATCTCCTCCTTTAAATAGACCCATAAAAATCTAATAGTGTCAAATCATCTCATTCTCAAAAAATGTGTCTTCATCCCAAAATTCACACCAAACAGTTACACGTTGCGGATGCATTTGTTTTCCCACAATCGCAATGCGGGCAAATTTGGCGAAAATTTTACCAAAAAGAGGCAATGGCAAAAATGTGCTTCATCGCTTGGGATTATTTTGTTCAAAAAATCAGAAACTCTTTGTTTAAGGATTTGAAATATTGTACAATAACTAAGAAACGGTGTTTTAACATATAGCGCTCCATTTTTACTAAGAAACTAGTTAGGATAATAGAACAGTATTACATATAAAACACAGCAAGTACCTACGTATTTGGAAAAGGTGTTTCGAGCCTAGTCGCGAGTGCGATGTTTGTTTGTTTGATGATAGGAGATAGCTTGATGATAAAAACCGTAGTTATGAAAATTATTATACAACTCTGCCATTCCGTTCAAAGTAGTCCTCTTGGGCAGCTATACCGCGATTCCAGCGCGTTTTCCATGCTTCGTAACATTTCTGGAACGCTTCTACGAGTACCCTCGTCACAACCACCTGGATGTCCGTAATCGACTCAAAATGGGTTCCTTTGACTACCAATTTTGCTTTAGGAAACAAACAAAAGTCACAGGGTGACATGTCGGGCGAATAAGGCGGCTGTTGCAACACGGCGATCCATTTAGAGGCCAAATACTGGGACACGGCGCGTTGTCGTGATGAAGGATCCAGTTACGAGCGATGTCTGGGCGCACCCTGTTGACTCGTTTTCACAATCATTCTAGTTCTTGACAATAGTAGACTTGCTTCACAGTTTTCCCCGGTGCAACGAACTCTTTGTGGACGATTCCCGCTTGCTCATGCGAGCTTTTTTCGGGCGGGGGGCGCGCGGAGACTACCTGGAAACACCTGGGCACGCCTAAGAGCACTATCACCATACACTCTTATAATTTTAGCGTACGTTTCCGAATCTGTTTCACCCAATCTGGCGCAAAATTTTATCGCGACACGTTGCTCTTGATTTCGTTTTTCCATTTTCGTGACGAGCTCTACAAACACACGTTTACTCAACTTAACACAGCAGGCGAACTAAATAAGCTAGAGCGATGGTACATATATCAATGGGGAGGGAAGGGATGCCGAAAAAAGATAAAGAGGATTTCAAGGTCACAAGTTTACCAAAAGCGCGGCTGTTGAGCCAACAAGCTTTTTTGATAGCTTCGAATCGCGAAATAAACAACGACGATATATATTTACAAAATGTTTATTAAAATAAATATATATAAAACAACGAATAGAAAGTTACGTGGCTGGTGGTTTACCAGGTGAATTGCGAATATAAGAACTACAAAATAATGCGTGCGCAGGTATCGAGTGTAATAAGCGAAGTAAAGCTATGATGCTAGGCTTAGGCAAAGCTAAGCTTAATTGTTCTTACATGTATGTATGTATAAAAATATTAAAGGATAAAGGGAAATGAAGAATTAGAATAACGAGTAATGCTGTGGTGGATATGCAAAATAAGAGTTACCAGATAACAATTAATATTAAATATTTACAATGTTTTCTCACCACAGTTGGTGGAATATATGTGCGCATATACATTTAGTGAACTTAAGGATAAATAATAACTTAAGATTAATGGTAGTTCCATTGTGAAAGAAGCTGCTCCGAACATCCTCCACCCGTTGAAAGGTCTAACTTTCAAAAGAATCATTGACAGGTAAAACGCACAGTTTGTTGATGGCTCGACGCGTCATCCCGGTAGACGTACGAAGAATGGCTACTCTTGCGACCCCGTCTGTTCCAGTGACAACTTCTGTAACACGAGCCAAGGGCCATTTAAGAGGTGCTGAATTTTCGTCTTTAATGCATACGATGTCATTGACTTCAATGTTTGGGTGTGGTTTACGCCACTTCGCTCGTTGTTGTAGAATAGTAAGATATTCTTCACTCCATCGCTTCCAAAATATCTGTTGTATGTAGGTAACCTGCTGCCAGCGATCTAAACGATTGTAGTTTAGATGCGTGAGATTCGGCTCGGGAATAGCGATAAGAGGACCACCAATAAGAAAATGTCCAGGTGTCAGTACATCGAGATCTTCTGGATTTTCTGAAAGTGGCACAAGAGGTCTTGAATTAATTACTGCTGAGATTTGACATACTAAGGTACGTAATTCTTCAAAACCGAGAAGTGATGAACCAACAGAGCGATAGAAGTGCTTTTTTGCCATTTTTACTGCTGCTTCCCACAGACCACCAAAATGTGGTGATCGAGGAGGTATAAAACGCCAATCTATCCCATTATTAAGACAGTAAGCGTGAACTTGGTTGCGATGATTTTCACTAAGGAATAGCTCGCGTAAATCCTTGAGCTCGTTCTTGGCGCCAACAAAATTTGTAGCATTGTCTGACCAAATGCAACTTGGTATGCCACGAGTAGCTACAAAGCGCTTAAGTGCATTAAGAAAAGAGCCTGTTGAAAGATCTTCCACCAGTTCCATCCACACAGCCTTTGTGGCGAAGCAAATGAATACGCTAACATAGCATTTTTGAGGTGCTTTCTTACGCGTTTCGGGTTTGAAATAAAATGGTCCACAGTAGTCTATGCCCGTAACGATAAAGGGCCGTGATGCAAGGATGCGTTCCTTAGGCAAGTCAGCCATGATGTGCTCAACGAGGCGAGGTTTCGATCTGCAACAAATGATACATTTTCGTAGAGCACTCGCAATAGTTTTTCTTCCACCTATAGGCCAAAATTGCATACGAATGGAAGCAAGTAGAGACTGAGGACCGGCGTGGTGATACCTTCGATGAAAATGAGTGATTATTGACGAAGTCAGTGGGTGATCCTTTGGTAAAATCATTGGATGACGTGCTTCGAAGTCTAATGTTGAGTTCTTTAAACGACCTCCAACTCGTATAATTCCAAAGTCATCCAAAAATGGCGATAACGAAGCGATTTTACTTGATGTGTGTACAAAGTTGTTCTTCTTCAGGGCGACGATTTCTGACCACAACTGCGCTCTTTGGACTAGGCGTATGAGCAATTGAGTCCCACGATGGATATCTGTAGTTGTGAGCTGTGATCTTTTCGATTTTATAAATTTGTATATGTATCCAAAGATACGCTGCATTGTTCCGAACGAGTTGATATATTTGAATGAAAAAGTTATATCGGGTCCATCAGATGAGATGTGCAAAACCTTTTGACGAGTTTCTGGTAGAGATATGTGAGGTGCGCATGGTTGTGGCCACGAAGACTCGACGTTTTCTAAAAATTGTGGCCCATACGTCCAAAGCCTAGATTTTAGGAGCTCCTTTGGTGTAGCGCCCTTCGATAGGATGTCAGCTGGATTCATGGAGGTGGGAACATAACGCCACTGCATGCCTTCAGTTAGTTGTTGTATAGCACAAATCCGATTGGCAACAAATACGTTAAACCTTGAGGGTTCCTCTCGAAGCCATGAGAGAACCACTGACGAATCCGACCAGCAATAATAAGAACAATCAAATATATTCATTGTTCTTAATTCAGATAATAATTGCGCCAGTAACGCGGCTGCACAAAGCTCTAATTTGGGTACTGTTAACGTTTTCAGAGGAGCGACACGAGCCTTGGAGCACAACAAGTGGACCTTAATGTCATCATCCTTAACTGAGCGAACGTAAACACAAGCGCCGTATGCTTCCAAGCTGGCATCACAAAATGCATGTATTTGAACAGTAGCGCCAAGCTGAAGAACATAGCGCGGAAATGATGTGTGTTCAAGATCAACAAAATCGTTACAAAATGCTAACCATGCTGTGCATATGGAAAGTGGTAAACTTTCATCCCAATCGAGTTTGTCTCTCCACATCCTTTGCAACAGTATTTTAGCTCTAGTAAGTGTGGGCCCAATCAGACCTAATGGGTCGTAGAAACGTGCTATGGTAGACAATACGGAACGCTTGGAGCATTTTTCCGATGTTAGCTGAGGTTTATATTTAAACAAAAAGACGTCCTTCGATGGATTCCAAACAAGTCCGAGAGTTTTGACAATATCGCTGGATTCATCGAAACTTAGAAAACTTTCTCTATCAGCAACAGGAATTTCGCTGAGAATATCTGAGTTGTTAGAGCACCACTTTCTTAACTGAAAACGACCTTTAGAAAGTAGATTTGTAGTTTGTTGCCTGATTTGTTGTACTTCCTCCACTGAACTTCCTCCAGAGATAAGATCATCTACATAGAAATCTCGAAGAACGATTTCTGAACCAAGTGGATAAGATGAGGACTCATCTAATGCTAGCTGATGCATAGTCCGTATAGCCAAGAACGCAGCAGGCTTGGTGCCGTATGTGACCGTGTCTAAACTGTATATACGTAGTTTTTCTTCTGGGGAATCTCGCCATAGTATGCACTGAAGCATATTATCTGGAGGTGTTACGCGAACACATCGATACATCTTGCAAATGTCCCCAGTGAGTGCAATTGGAAAGGTACGAAAACGAACGAGAATGTTGAAAAGTTTGGGTTGAATGGTAGGACCAGTCATAAGTATATCATTTAGTGATAACCCTGAAGTTGTACCCGCAGAACCGTCAAAAACAACTCGCAACTTCGTTGACGTACTATCGTCCTTAATAACGCAATGATGAGGTAGAAAGTACCTGCACTTAGAAATCATTCTTTCAGAAACTAACGACATATGACCAAGGTGCTCATATTCCTTCATGAATGAGCTATATTTCGCCTTTAAATTAGGATTTCTACTAAGTTTGCGTTCAATATTCTCGAATCTGCGTCTAGCAGCTAAATAGGAATCACCAAGTGAATCTAAGCTGCACTTAATGGGCAAGCGAACTGAATATTCGCCCGTTGATAAACGTGAATAATTATTTTTGAAATGTTCCTCACACTCGAGGTCTTCTTTAGAAGTTTTGGTGATTGGTTCATGAACATGTTCAATTTCCCAAAAGCGGCGAACTAATTTGTCTAACTGGATATCGTTATCAATTCCACTAGATGATCTTTTGCTTACAATAAATGTCGATAGTTGAGGGGTTTGCTGCCAGCCACCAGATAAAACCCATCCCAGTCGAGTTTTTTGAAGAACGGGTAACCCAGGTGCCAATTTTATCTGCCCCACACAAATGAGTTCGAAGAAAAGTGCTGCGCCGATGAGCATGTCGATGCGTTGTGGCATGTTGAAAGCAGGATCAGCTAGTTGGATATTCGAAGGAACATTCCAATCATCGGTCATGACTGAAGTTCCCGGTTGATTATCAGTAATCGTTTGAGCGACAAGAGCAGTAATGTTTGTTGAGTAATCTGAAGTCCGCGACTTTAGTATGAGATTAACTGAGTAACCATCTGTTGGAAAATTTGCATCCCCAATTCCAGAAACCGAAGCGAAGGATTTAGATTTAGGCAGTTGAAGTTGGTTTGCGAAGCGACTTGTGACGAAGTGAATCTGTGAGCCAGAGTCCAAAAGTGAGCGACAAGGTACGAAAGTTCCGGCACGATTCTTTACTAAAACAATTGCAGTAGCTAAAAGCACAACATCAGATGGAGATCGCGAAGCAGAGATATCAGGCTGCGTTGGCAGCGTTGCAGTCATGGCATTAGCTTGGACAGAGTTTGATATTAATGGTAAATCGTTACTATTAGCTGATGGTAAACGATTAAAATGTAAAAGCGTGTGATGCTTTGAATGACATTTTCGACAAGAACTAGATTTGCAGTCTCGCATCTGATGGCCTTTCTTTAAACAGTTTAGACATAATGAAAGTCTCTTAACTTCTTTCTGACGAATATTAGGCGAAAGATTCAAAAACCGTTGGCAATTATAAATCAAATGTTCAGCATTTCCACAAAATACACAAATACCCAGTAAGCTATTTGAAGCAACAAAGGATTTTCTTTGATGTGTACTCACGGTTTTTCCAGTTTTACCAAATGCTTCAACTTGTGTTTGTAATGCATGCTCCACATTCTCGAGGGTACGACATCGATGTTCTAAAAATGCAGCTAATGATTCCCACGATGGTAACTCGTTTATTGACCAACTTTCTTCCCATTTTGCTTGAGTTACTTTGTCCAACTTTTGAGTTAAAAATTGTACCAGTATGCAGTCCGCTATTTGCTCTTTGGAACCAAGTGACTGCAACGCACATATATGCGAGTTGACCTTGTCCGACAACGCTCGCAGCTTGCCGACAGTACCATGTGCTTTGTCCATCCCGAAAATCTCCCTGATATGTGCCTGAAAAATAAGACGTTTATTATCAAATCGTTTAATGAGGAGATCTAATGCGATTTTATAATTAGCCTCATTTATTTCCAACGATCGTATGGTGTCAAGAGCAGCACCACTCAAGCAGGAACGCAAATGTTGCAATTTGTCCACATCGCTTAGGTCGCTGTCCTTATCGATGACTGATGTGAACATCGAATAGAAATTTGTCCACTCTGTATAGGATCCACTGAATTTAGGCAACGTTAATTGAGGCAAACGAGAACGATTAGTATTCACTATAATAGGTTGGGATTCATTGCTGTTCATCTTGAATGTGGAACAATGTTGAGAAGCGCTACGCTTTCCAATTTCACGTTGTAAAGTAGCCTTCAACTGAACCACATTCGTATCAAATTGGATAAGTAAATCACTTCCAATAGATTCAAAGTCATGCTCCTCCAAACTTGTGTGTGCAGCAACGAAGTTTGATTTCAGTTCGTTTACTGAATCAATTATTGCCGCTAAAGCATATTCGTCCATGCTTTGCAACCGTTCCGAGTCCATATCAGCACTTATGCATTCAAGGCGTTTATACATGGCCTGTGTCCTCAACTTCAAAAATGTCACCCTGCCCATTGGCGAATGCTGACTTATGGGACTCTCATTCACAGGAATGTCTCCAGCTGGAGTACCACCGATTGATTGGTTCAACGACATATCCAAGAAATGTAACCAATTAAAAATTTAACGAGGTTAGATGATCAGCGCGGTAATGTATAGTGGATAACCGTACTGAACCGTTGAAGAAAGTAGCGGCACCCGATAAACGGTGCTTACGGTTTTGAGTAACGTTAGAAATGTTTTCGCTTAAATATCCAAATTTACCGTAGTAGCGCTTTCTAGAAATCACGCCACAATTTTGCCACAAATCAAATAGGTTTTAAACCACGAGTTTGATTTATCGATTGTTCACTATAAAATATGTCCACTATGTCACACTAGCACGATAGCGCACGATGTGGTATTTTGATATTTAATGTTAAGTATAATTATATCACCAATAAACACACACAGCGATCACGTCGGGGTCACCAAAATGTTGAGCCAACAAGCTTTTTTGATAGCTTCGAATCGCGAAATAAACAACGACGATATATATTTACAAAATGTTTATTAAAATAAATATATATAAAACAACGAATAGAAAGTTACGTGGCTGGTGGTTTACCAGGTGAATTGCGAATATAAGAACTACAAAATAATGCGTGCGCAGGTATCGAGTGTAATAAGCGAAGTAAAGCTATGATGCTAGGCTTAGGCAAAGCTAAGCTTAATTGTTCTTACATGTATGTATGTATAAAAATATTAAAGGATAAAGGGAAATGAAGAATTAGAATAACGAGTAATGCTGTGGTGGATATGCAAAATAAGAGTTACCAGATAACAATTAATATTAAATATTTACAATGTTTTCTCACCACAGTTGGTGGAATATATGTGCGCATATACATTTAGTGAACTTAAGGATAAATAATAACTTAAGATTAATGGTAGTTCCATTGTGAAAGGAGCTGCTCCGAACAGCGGCAATAAAATCAATCTCATTACTTAATTGTCAAACCTCCCATTTCGTCTTGCCTTCGTTCACAACCAGACTCATACGCTTCGCCACCTTATCCATTCTGGAGAAAGCATAACTTATGGTAGGGAGTCCGTGTCTGAAAACTCGCTTAGTAGCAAACGCATAGGAGATATCCTTCCCGACACTGACGGAGGAGAAAATCTGATCGATAGTAGATTTTTCAGGTCTAAAGCCACACTAATAAGATCCAATCAGTTTGTTGATGCTGGGCGCTCTGTCACTTACTTGCGTATGTTCTTTAAAAAATGTTTTAGTTCATGTAAATCGCTCGCTTTTTTGACGGCCGGATAAAAACAGTTAGTTTCGAGAAAACAAGCCTCAAAGTTTTGGTGCCTATACAGCCGCTGCATGAAGTGCAGTGGTTCTGGGCCCTATTTCTCAATTCAATTGTTTAGAGCGAAAAAAATTGTAATTTTTTGAAAATTCTAAAGTTATCTCCCCCCTTAATGTCCTAACCAAAATAAATATATACATGTACTAACTTGAAAACATTTTATCAGGAAGGTTTCCTACATTTCTAACTTCAGGATCAATGTTGTCATTGATCTCTTCAAGAACTAAGTTTCTTTCATGGATTGACTCGATGATTTTAATTTATGTGGAAGACATCAAGGAGGATGGGGTCATGTGTAGAAGTTCACGCAAGTGAGGAAAGTTCTCTGATCGCCATTCACTTGGGAGTGGCCAGAAACGATTCTTTTACATATGACTCAAGCAGCTCACGACTTCCGGTCTTTGACCAAGTATCCTCTGGGTAGCCTAAGAACATCCGTTTGAAGGCGAGCTAAAGTGAGAAGGCGAAACACCCCTACATAGGGTTGTGCGCTGGGTTTGGGACCCGCCACGTAAAAAAACACCCCCAATGAAAACCAACAATCAGCCTCGGATGAGAGCCCCCCCTTTTGATGACGACCATGGCAAACGAAATAAGGACTATGATTTGAGGGCATGCACCTGGAATGTCCGGTCCCTTAATTGGGAAGGTGCCGCTGCCCAGCTGGTAGATGTCCTCGTAAAGATAAAGGCTGACATCACCGCCGTCCAAGAAATGCGATGGACGGGACAAGGACAGAGACGAGTAGGTCCTTGTGACATTTACTACAGTGGCCATATAAAGGAGCGCAAGTTTGGTGTTGGATTCGTGGTGGGAGAGAGACTCCGTCGCCGAGTACTATCATTCACTCCGGAGAATGAACGTCTAGCCACAATCCGCATCAAAGCGAGGTTCTTCAACATATCGCTGATTTGCGCCCACGCCCCGACGGAAGAGAAGGACGATGTGACCAAAGATGCCTTTTATGAGTGCTTGGAGCGCACTTATGAGAGATGCCCCCGCCACGATGTCAAAATCGTGCTTGGCGACTTCAATGCCAGGGTGGGCAAAGAAGGTATCTTTGGCACTACGGTCGGTAAATTCAGCCTCCACGCGGAAACATCCCCAAATGGGTTGAGGCTGATCGACTTCGCCGGGGCCCGAAATATGGTTATCTGTAGCACTAGATTCCAGCATAAGAAGATACATCAAGCTACCTGGCTGTCTCCAGATCGAAAAACCACCAACCAGATCGATCATGTTGTGATAGACGGAAGACACGTCTCCAGTGTTTTAGATGTGCGTGCGCTCCGAGGTCCTAACATCGACTCGGACCACTATATTGTTGCAGCCAAAATACGCACCCGCCTCTGTGCAGCAAAAAACGCACGCCAACAAACACAAGGATGGTTCGACGTCGAGAAGCTGCAATCACAACAGACAGCCGAACGTTTTTCTACTCGGCTTGCACTCCTGCTCTCTGAGAGCACTCGTCAACAACTCGGTATAATGGAACTGTGGGACGGCATTTCAAACTCCTTACGTACAGCTGCAACCGAAACCATTGGTTTTCGGAAAGTGCAGAAGAACAGCTGGTACGACGAGGAGTGCCGTGTCGCAGCGGAGAGAAAACAGGCTGCCCACCTCGCAACGTTACGATCGACCACAACACGTGCGGGATGGGATAGATACCGAGAGTTGAAGAGGGAAGCGAGACGCATTTGTAGACAGAAAAAGAAAGAGGCCGAAATGCGTGAGTACGAAGAGCTTGATAAGCTGGCCGACAGGGGTAATGCTCGAAAATTCTACGAAAAGATGCGGCGGCTTACAGAAGGTTTCAAGACCGGAGCATACTCTTGTAGAACCCCCAAAGGTGATCTAGTTACCGATGCCCAGAGCATACTTAAATTATGGAGGGAACACTTCTCCAGCCTGCTGAATGGCAGTGAACGCACAACACCAGGAGAAAGCGAACCCGATACCCCAATCGATGACGATGGAGCAGACGTTCCATTGCCCGACCATGAAGAAGTTCGAATAGCAATTGCCCGCCTGAAAAACAACAAAGCGGCAGGGGCCGATGGATTGCCGGCCGAGCTATTCAAACACGGCGGCGAAGAGCTGATAAGGTGCATGCATCAGCTTCTTTGCAAAATATGGTCGGACGAAAGTATGCCCAACGATTGGAATTTAAGTGTGCTATGCCCAATCCACAAAAAGGAGACCCCACAATCTGCGCCAACTACCGTGGGATTAGCCTCCTCAATATCGCATATAAGGTTCTGTCGAGCGTATTGTGTGAAAGATTAAAGCCCACCGTCAACAAACTGATTGGACCTTATCAGTGTGGCTTTAGACCTGGTAAATCAACAACCGACCAGATATTCACGATGCGCCAAATCTTGGAAAAGACCCGTGAAAGGAGAATCGACACACACCACCTCTTCGTCGATTTCAAAGCTGCTCTCGACAGCACGAAAAGGAGCTGCCTTTATGCCGCGATGTCTGAATTTGGTATCCCCGCAAAACTAATACGGCTGTGTAAACTGACGTTGAGCAACACAAAAAGCTCCGTCAGAATCGGGAAGGACCTCTCCGAGCCGTTCGATACCAAACGAGGTTTCAGACAAGGCGATTCCCTATCGTGCGACTTTTTCAACCTGCTTCTGGAGAAAATAGTTCGAGCTGCAGAACTTAACAGAGAAGGTACTATCTTTTATAAGAGTGTACAACTGCTGGCGTATGCCGATGATATTGATATCATCGGCCTCAACACCCGCGCCGTTAGTTCTGCTTTCTCCAGACTGGACAAGGAGGCAAAAGAAATGGGTCTGGCAGTGAACGAGGGCAAGACGAAATATCTCCTGTCATCAAACAAACAGTCGTCGCACTCGCGACTTGGCACTCACGTCACTGTTGACAGTCATAACTTTGAAGTTGTAGATAATTTCGTCTATCTTGGAACCAGCGTAAACACCACCAACAATGTCAGCCTAGAAATCCAACGCAGGATAACTCTTGCCAACAGGTGCTACTTCGGACTAAGTAGGCAATTGAGAAGCAAAGTCCTCTCTCGACAAACAAAAACCAAACTCTATAAGTCTCTCATAATTCCCGTCCTCCTATATGGTGCAGAGGCTTGGACGATGACAACAACCGATGAGTTGACGTTGCGAGTTTTCGAGACAAAGGTTCTGCGAAAGATTTATGGTCCTTTGCGCGTTGGCCACGGCGAATATCGCATTCGATGGAACGATGAGCTGTACGAGATATACGACGACATTGACATAGTTCAGCGAATTAAAAGACAGCGGCTACGCTGGCTAGGTCATGTTGTCCGGATGGATGAAAACACTCCAGCTCTGAAAGTATTCGACGCAGTACCCGCCGCGGGAAGCAGAGGAAGAGGAAGACCTCCACTCCGTTGGAAGGACCAAGTAGAGAAGGACCTGGCCTCGCTTGGAATATCCAATTGGCGCCACGTAGCGAAGAGAAGAAACGACTGGCGCGCTGTTGTTGACTCGGCTATAATCGCGTAAGCGGTGTCTACGCCAGTAAAGAAGAAGGAAGACATCAAGTCGCCATTCAAAATTTTATCTCCGTTCTGACAAGTTTCTGCCGTAAGTTTGATTTTTTTAAAATAGACCACAATATTTTAGAAAGGCAAAGAAGTAAATTGAGTTTTTTTAAGTTCAGAATTTCTTAAAATTCTGTTTGAACGACACAAAAACAAGAAAAAACGTTTACTTCGACTGCACCGAAGCTAATATACCCTTCACAGGTGCATTCCTTTTAGTAACTATGTATTTAAATAAATCTAAAGACGTAACCATAGGAAAACATTTTACTGGTTTTTATTAGCCAGGTTGTTTGCTAGAAACATTCCGGTTTTTTAATAAAGAAAATGGATTTTTAGACTTTTACTGTTATTTAAAATTTTACTAAGATTTATTATTAACATAAACTTAATGAAAAACAAGCATTTAAGTCCGATCGTTCAGTTTGTATGTTAGGGTATTTACCCCAACAACAAAATGAGTTCAATGTATATATTGTGCAATCACAATGACACTTTTAAAATAAATAAAGTAGAAATTTCAAACAGATTTAGACATTTTGATACCAACATTACATAACAAACTATAATTTAATATAATTATTCACTTATTTCGAAAAATTGAGCTTTCGTATCTTTTCTCCTACGTGTAGCAACAAGTAAGGAAGGGCTAAGTTCTGGCGTAACTGAACATTTCGTTCTGTTGCATATAAGTACTTGTAAATACAGTATATAACTCCTACACTGACCGCCTTATTTAGATTGTAACGAAAATAATTAAGTTCAGTACTATACAAGGTACGTTCCAAAGTGAACAGAACTTAAAAAAAATCAGAACAAATGGTTTTTTCGGCAAAATCAATTTATTTTATTCAAAATAGTCCTCTTTTGCTTCAATATAGCTCCTTCCATGGTCCAAAAGCATGTCGAACGAGTGCTTTAGCTCGTTGGTCGGTATGGCCGCCAGTATGCCGATGCATATCAGGTGAACACGGGGAGTGGTTAATGGTAAAAATGTGATTTTTGGTCAAATAATGGTCCTTCGAATGTTGGATTCTGAGCAATTTTTGGCCGTCAATCAATTTGTTCGGAACTAACCATGCACACACCTTTCATAAGCACAAATTTTCGTTCAAAATGCAATAAACCGATGTTTTGGAGATGCACAACTCCTTTTATATTAATTTCAATGATGATTTTAGATAAATTCAGTTTAGATGGAATTTCTGGTGATCACGGATTTCGATCGGCCCACATGTTGATCGTAATTTATTTCCTCACGTCCATTTTGAAAACGTTGAATTCACTCGTGCACTCTGCTACGGGATAGGCAATCATCGCCACAAACTTGTTTCATCAACTGAAACGTTTCGGTAAAAGTTTTACCAATTTTAGAACAAAATATAATGTTGGTTCTTTGTTCGAAGCTCATTTTCGCACCGATAACAAAAACATACTGACATTTAAAACGCAATTACTTCACTTCCAATTGATATAATGGCACTCACCGGACAACTCAACGCACCAGTCAACATATAGATGGGGCCATTAGGGGGAGGTAGATTTTAAATGTCAAACAGGACTTTGGAAAGCACCTTGTATAGGAATTTGGTTAGTTCGTAGACCAATTCAACATACCTTTGGCATTATACTCCAATATATAAACTTAGTTAATTTTGACAAAAGTTTTAATCTATTATATTAGGTACAAAGGAGATAGTATTGACTCGATTTTATTTATTTTTATTACGCATACATACTATTATAAGTAATTTAATTCGCTGAACTATTCTTCGTCGTTTATCTCAGATGGCTCATCGTTCCACCGAATGTGATATTCACGTTGCCAAGTGGCAAAATACCATACATCTCTCGCAGAACCTTTCTCCCGAAAAATCGTAACGTTGAATCATCAGATGTTGTCTTCGTCCATGCCTCTGCACCAAATAGCAGGACGAGAATAATGAGTGACTTATAGATTTTGGTCTTTGTTTGTCAATTGATTACTCAATCCAAAGTAGCAAATATTAGCAAGTTATTCTGCGCGTAATTTCGAGGCTTACATTGCTGTTGCAGCTAATACTTGGCGAAATAATCTACGACATCTACAAAGTTATGACTGTCAACCGTAACGTGAGAGTCACATCGCGAGTTCAAAGTCTGTTTGTTTGATGACAGGAGATATTTCTTCTTGTCTTCGTTCACTACCAGACCCACTTTTTTTGCTTCCTTATCAATTCTGGAGAAAGGAAAACTAAGGGCGCGGATGTAGAGGCCAATGATATCAATGTCATAAGCATACGTCAGCAGCTGTACACTTTTATAGAATATTGTACCTTCTCGGGTAGCAGGTTTAAGAAGTCGTTCGATAGAGAGTAGCCTTGTCTGAAACCACGTTTGGTGTCGAACGGCTCGGAGAGGCTCTACCACGCCTTCAAAGCCGTGTTAGTTTTAGGCGATATCGACATCAGACATTTGGCGCATGGCGTACATCTGGCGAGAATTTGTCCCATTATCCAACGCAACTATATATACTGGGGTCATAACATTCGGTACCTTTTGGACTGTGAATACGACTTGCTGTAATCGTGCTCATTTAAAATTTGTATTAATTAATTTTATAAAAAAAAACAAAGATTCCCCACTTTATTTTTTCACTAAGTATCTATTTATTATAATCTGCATAATAGAATTAAAAAATATAATGGACTGAAAGCACTTGAGAATACATTTGTTTGATGGATTTATTTTTTTAGTTTCTTGCTTATTTCACCTGCGGTGGCATTGTCATTTCTCATTATTGTTCTTGAACAAAAAATGGAAACAAAAAAAAAAATATATATTTATGTACACAATTATTTCTTTCTTACCTGATATTCCACAACAAACAACTCTGATGATTTAAGAATAAGGCAGCGAGTTGATAGAAAAACACAAACATTAAAACGACAACTCGTTTGCCGCACTAGGAAATCATTATAGTGAAAGTAAAATCAAGTGACGCAACTTATCGCGTGTAATTAAATAAAATCTGTCCTGTCCGCAGAGAATTTAATTATATCCAAATGAAAATCCATGCAATTTGTTGTCACACGCTGTGCAGCACGTGCAATGTGAGTTAAAAGCGTAGTAAAAACGAGTGATCTTGTGCTGTGGAATAATTTCCACATTGTCTGCTGGAAGAAGTTTGTTACTTAGCGTTGCGTTGTATCTATTGTTACCAACGCTTTTTGTATATTATCTTGAAAGCATAAGACCTGTCGTCATATTAGCAACAAAGTTCAAATAGGCAGAATAATTGCTTTTGTTGACAGTTTTCACCAGAATAATTATAACAACTGCTTTAGAAAATTAGCCTGATGAGAAAACCAATAAACCCACACTCACATAAATAAACATAAATTAAATATATTTCTCTCATATACTCCTTTCCATAGTACAAACAAAAAAGTTATAATAATTCTAGTCGAATTAAAACTAACTACTTCTCATTCTGAAAATAAAGAATAATCATTTAATAAAAAACCGAAACTAGAAGTGAAAAAACTCACTTTAATAGTAACTTTAAATATTTATGCCGAATCAAATGATATGTTCATAAAGGGGGTATTCTAGTCTAGAAATATGAATTTCAGGTAATTTTTAAAGCGTCGTAAAAAAAGGCAATTAATATTTTTATAGAGGCTATTCCAAGTTTTCGCTCAAATTTATATATTTTTAAGTACTAAGCAACAATGGTATGAGTAAAACACGCTCTCTTATTTTCGTTGAGATAACTCACATATTGTCAGATATATGCGCTTAAAAGTTACCCGGAAGTTAAAAAATCTTTGTATCAAGTATATGAGAGCTAAGGGAGGTATTGATCGGATTCAACCCCATTTGTCGCCATTAGGAAAAGATTGTCTCTGATCTGGCTTATTAAGTTATATAATTGTCGCGCTTTAAGTAGTTTTTTGTTTCATATTCCCTCTGCAGGTAGAAGTTTTTATCTTGTATTATTTGCGCTTGCTGAATTTGATTCTTGTCGCTTACTAACAGAGTCATGCACTGCGTACAACGTTGCCAAGTGATATTTAGATCCAAATTTTAGAAATATTGGAATCTTTTTCATTTAAGTTTTTATAGGATTGGCATTTTTTATTGTTGAGTGTAATGTATACTCCAATATTGACGTGAAATTACATGCTTTCTAAATATGTTTAGTATCCTCCATTCGTTGTTAAATGATCTTGGATTTATAATAAGAGCATTATCGTCTTAGTAGAGTATCATATTTTAAACCGTCTCTGAACGGCTAAGAGATATTTTGACAATGTCTACCTAGCAGCTAGACAAGACTTTCTTGATTCTTTTCAAAGCATTAAGCGGAAATTTATTCAATCGCGTAAAAGATATCACTTGCGCAATAAAGTTTCAATATATTTATTATATTTGTAACTTTTACCTATCCTTGCCATGCTGGAGTGAATGGATAAGTTTTCCATATATTGTTATTGTATATGCAATAACCTATTTGTTTAGTACATTTCTACAAATAAATACTTGATTTCAACCTAACTCATCGTGGTGTGTTTTCATTTGATGTTGACGTCGCTTCTGTTAGTTTTGCACAAAGTTGACCTAATTTATGGCGCCCACAAAGGTTTTTGTGCAACAGATATACCAGCTGCGAACGAAGCGACAAACCACAAGTTAATTCCACCCTCACATACATGAATTTTAATACAATTGAGAAATATATGTGAAAACTGTTGACGTAATTTACAACAAAGGTGGCTTACTACGAAAAAGTTTAAAACAAAAGTTTACAATTGGATACTGCTGACAGCATGGAATATTTACATATGTAAGTGTGAGAGTTTTGAAAGCTGTAGTCAACTTTACTAAACTCTTACTTGTAATTTAGTGAAGTGTGGTTTTTGGTAAATATTTAGGAGACTTATACGCATATCTACATACATAACTGAATACTAAAAAAGTAAATTCTATCCCATCAACGTTATGTAAATTGCATTTCACTGCTCCTGTTTGATCATCATTGTTATGTTAAACTAATTCATACATATGTATAGTATTTTCATAAACGATTTTGACTTCTCTCTATGTCAATACCATGAAGCTGCATGTATTCGCTACAAGCCGTGCATGGGTGTACATACGAGAGCTACTCGTTAGCTACCTTACCTTCGAAGCATTAAAATTCCTTATCGTGAATGCACGTGAAATTGTATATAATTGCATTCCTAGTGTTGTTTTATGGTATTCTAACGTAAGCTGCTGACAGTTGCTGTAAATTGTTCTTTGCCTTTCTACTCGTATTTATCACCTCATCCTTTTCCTATTGCACTTTTACGATTCTTTTTTAGTGTGTTCCTTCCTATACGAATATTTGCACTAATGTGTAAAATCGAATTTTGTACGTGTGCAGGAAAATGTAGCATATTGTTTTCTTTTCTTTCTTTTACTAGTAAATTCAATTTTTATACTCATAGAATAAGTAAAAGCAATAGCTTCCATCACATTAGTGAATATAATCTTCATACGTGCATTGTAAGCGTTTGCATGTTTTTGACACATTATCAAGTTGTGCCACATTGGTAAATATTACAAGCAACTTGAAAATAAAGTGTAATATTGTTACCGTTACTAACTGCATGAATTAATAAGTGTATGCGACAATGAAGATATATAACTTATGTCATATTTATTCTTCATATACATTTTTATACTCCCGGAAAATGTACAAGGTATATATTTGCAAAACACATCATGTGGGCCATTTTAATGATGCTATATTCAGAAATTAATTGTATTAAATTATGCTTCTAATTACGAGTATTTAACAATTTTTGTGTGTTTTTTAAGAAATAATATCACTCTTATTAGAAAACCTGGACTGCAACCACGCCTACTTCCTTATAACGCAATTTTAAAAGTCATTTGATTCTTTCGTTAGTATATTCCACCTTATGGCCAAAAATTGCTCTAAACCGATTAAAAGTGTTGTTGAATTTGTAATATACATAATTGAAAAGCAGAGAGATTCCTTTCCGATTTATAGTATGTCTGTCTGTCAAAAATGAGTTGAACCAATACTTACACTACCATATATAAGATAATGCTCGAAGAATCTTTATGCTCGACCAATCCAGATCAACGGAAAAGTCGGATATCAAAATGCCTTATATTTGGCGGGATCAGAAGAGCGTGCTGTATTCCGGGCTTCTTAAATCTGGAGAAACTAATAACGCTAGCGTCAAGAACCTACCAAATGGAAGTGACCGTTTTGCTAAAAATTACAAGCAGACTACTCGTAGACACGCTGAAAGACCGATTAAAAACCATTTGGAAAACCTGGGATAGTAAACTTTATCTTACTCGCCTATTAGCTCATGTCCATTTAGAGAACCATTTGTTCCGAACGATTCACAGGAGTACGGTCCACACCATAACAGGATATATCAAGAAAGAAATAGCCAACATTTTATAGTTTGGCAACTTTCAATGATCAAAGATTGCAAAATGTTTTATATATATGTATATCATAAACCATTATATATAGTATTGAGATTGAGGTTAATTTGTGTATATGGAATAAGACAGACCAGAAATTTGAAAATTTTGTATTAGGTATATGTGGACTAAGGAATGTATTGAATAGGTTTTATATATTTTTGACAATACCACACAAAGATGCACTGTTGTTAATAAACCACGCTCTGTCATATTCATTGAGATAACTCACATATCATCACCGATATATGCGGTATAAAGTTACCTGGAATTTCAAAAATCATTTGAATCCATTCTTGGCACACAGACAAACTATTGTCAGGACAAGATGGTTTCGTTTTTATATCTCACACATTGACCGATATTTGTGCTAAAGGTCAACAATATATACAGGGGTTTGTTTGATTTGGAAATTTATTGTTATAATATTGCAAGGCTAAATCAATACTGGTGCAAAATTTAAAACCATTATATTAATTTCTTTTTGATTTGTGTACTGGAAAGGAAAAAGTCAGATGGGATTTAAAATTATTTTATATGGGAAGTGGGTGCGATTGTGTTTTCACAATGTACTATAAGAATGTTACTACAATGTTATGTACGGAATTTGGCTAAAATCTGTGGCCGAGATCCTGATGTATTTTAAGCCTCTTAGGGGGCAGGAAAAATCCTATTTTTTGAAAAAAGTTAGTTCACAAGTGCCATTTAGTGTTTAATTATGGCACTTTATAAGTTTTCATTTAATGGTGTTTTGTCCGACTACGCTCATCAACGTCTACAACGACCAATGAGCTTTTTCGATTAGTTCCAGGTGATATAAACAACCGTTAGATGATCAAAATTATTATGGTTCTTTGCAACATATTGCAAGAGCACAACAAATTGGGTTGGTTAACTTTACAAAAAAACACCAATATCGTTGAATATCCATTATTACAACTGTTTAAATGAGTTCAGCCTCGAACCACTCTACCCGGTCAAACTGGCGCACCCTAGCTAGAAACAACACCAACACACCACACCACTAATACACCACACCTGGGACACATTGGATTTCACCACATCAGATGTCAAAAGATTGGATCATCGCTTTTATTTTGGACGACATTCGTCATCTACTATTCGTGATATACAAGCCGCCCATCCACAAACGCTTCATATTTGCCACTTCAGCATCGATCGTCATCGTTCCACTTGCGCCGACAACAAAACCTATTTCGGTTCGACGCGATATTATTAAGCAAAACATTGTACCGCAAATAATTTAATTTAATTAATTTTAAATAAATTGTACCTTTCAACTACTCAACTATTTTTTCTTCTTAAACACCCGTGCGTGCGTAAATGCATATCACCAGTGGTTTGTATTCCCCAATAAATTGGGTCGTTATTTGTCCAACAATCTATGCATAATATTTTGAATTTAAGTGTTAAACTTGACGAATTAAGAGCTCTCTCAAATTTGGATCAACAGTTTTGGTTTTACGCGATGAATGGATCTTATCGGAAAGTTTCAACGAGTAGCTGAAAACAGCTATTCTAAATGACAGATTATACTATTAAATTATGTAAGCTCAAAATAATCAGCATAAATGGAAGGTCTTTCTCAATATAGTTATAAAGATTCGCTTTTGGTCGAACTGGCACCATTTCGTTCAAAAACTTTATGCTATATTGAAGGTAATTTGCTTATTCGCATCAAACTTCCTCGTGCCTATTGGGAAGAAATGGGATGCTATTTTCACCAGCTTTTTTGAAAAGAGTTATTTACAAATAAAGTTATTCACCATGGACAAAAGCAATGGGTAATCACTTGGACAAGTTCCAACTATAAGATGGAAGAATTAGAATCTCCCCAACCAAATTTCTATACCTTCAGACGAGTCAAAATCGATGTGTGTGGCTTGGCACTACCCTGTTCAAACACAATACTTTCCTACAAACGGTTGTGTTTTACTTACTTACTTGTTTATTTGTACTAGTACAAAATGAGATTCAGCCTTTCGTAAAAATACACCAACAATGTAAGATGTTTGCTGACTATTATTATATATATATTATACATATAGTTATTATATTTTCTATAAAACTCAAGTTTTTTGCATTTAATACAACAATAAAAAAAAACTTTTGACAAATTTGTCTTTAAATATATAATATTTTCATTTGTGACACCTGCCAACTATAAAAGTCCTTAATTTGCAACGAGTGTATAAGTTGGTAACATACGAGTATGAGGCGAATAAATTTTAATGCATTTCTAAGTTTAAAGCACCTGTTCTTTATTTCTCTTGTCTTGTTGAAGTGACACACATATATCAATCTTTTCGCGTGACATGCTGTACGATACTCTTGCGTATTTCTTTTTTGAACAGAGCAAACATAATAACAATTTTAGACGATTGTTTGTACGATTTTCATAAGTTTCAATAAAAAGTTTCATAAAAAAAGGACAAATTTTAATTTTGAATACAATATTCTTAAGTGACTTTCTATGATGCATTCACTCAACCCCTTTAGTAGAAGATTTTATGTAGTGTTCATACATTTTTGCTTTACGAAACATGTTCTCGTATCTTTTTTGTACAAAAATTCGTTGCAGAGCATGCTTTACCTTGCATGTTCACCAACTTAAAACTTATTGCCTCACCTGCTGTGGACAGTCTTGCATGTGGGGGCGTGTAGGTTGTGTGTTATTTTATTTCTTAAGCTTGCAAGGATAGACAGTCCTTGAAAACATGTGTGGTTCGGTAAAAAGTTATTGAAACAAAAACAAAACAAATATGAAATGCTATAATAGCAATTTACATTCGCACTATACACCAATGGCAGAAATGTCGTTTTTAAATTTATTTGATCGGTAAATATACTTAAAGTATATTCACCATCTTAACTTTCTTTTCGGTGCACATGTTATACAATTGTCTTTTCCTTTCTGATGTCACTGGATCTAATTACTGCCACTGGATGATGTTTTGGCTGCCTTACAAAGTTCTAATTTGCACAAGCGCTACGCAAACCAATTTATTACCAATAAACTAGCAAATGTCTTCACCACATCCGCTTTCTGTTCATATTTGTATCAGTTTTAATGTAATATGTGTCGCCATATCTCAACCTACAGTTTGCAATACATCAAAAATAATAAAGAAGAATATCTACCGATAGAATTCCTGAATTAAGATGATATATAAATTGTAGTTCGCTGTCTAAATTACTAAAAATAATACACGAAATTTGTTCACCCCAGTGTTCTTTACGAGCATATCATAACGAAGCAAGTATGTCGTTTCCACAAGTTATAATATTTTTGTATATAAGACCGATTAGCGAATTAATGTAAATATTATTTCATTGGCAACTTAGCACGCAATTCTTGTCCGAGATATTCGAATTGCACAAAATAAAGTATTATATTTTTGCTAAGAAACTTTTTTATTTTTTTTATTTATCGGCGACATAATGTTGGTTTAGGAGCTTGTTTAATATATTTGGAACTGTGTAATGCAAATATATAAACCAAAGGAGTTTTAATATTTTACTTCAAAATTCATTTAACGATTTAAATATGATCTGGTTAAAAAGCTCTATATGGGGATGATATTAAGCCATGTTGTATTCTCAAATAACCCACTTGTCAATCATAATATGAAAACATAGTATTTCAAACCAGATTTTTGATCAATTTTGTATACTATAACATATGTACACGAATGATCTGCATATATTGTTATTTTGTCATCGTTTTGAAGTTGAACTAGAGCACCGCTAATATCATCATATTATATATGTATACAAAATATAAGGTTATCTGTTCTTCTGGTTTTCATACAACCATTCACGTTGGCCAAAACCTGAGGTATTTTAATGAAATTATGTAGTAAATATACTCAATATCTTCCTCTGGACAGCATATATCCGCTATAACATTTAAAGGGAGTAATAGTGTCGATAAGAGTATGAGATATTTTACTAAAGTTAACATATATACGAGGGCTGCTATATATATTTCTGATCTAATAATGAAAATAGGAATATTTTTCAACGAAAATGGTTTTATTGTTTTTCAAAATATTCTCTTTTAAGATTTATACACTTTTGCATGCGCTCAAACCAATTTTCGAAGCACTTTTTCCACTCCGATTGAGACACCTCCAAAACATGGTTTTTGAATGCTTCAACAGCAACTTCTGGCGACGAAAATCGTCGACCACGCTTATTTTCATGATGTGTGGGAATAAAAAGAAGCCATTGGGTGCCAAGTCAGGACTGTATGGCAGATGACCCATCAATTCGACATTTTGGCCGGTCAAAAAGGCGCTGGTTTGAGCCGATGTGTGAGAGCTCGCATAGTCATGGTGCATAATGATTCGTCTTGTCTTCTTCGCATTTCGAATTTCTCAGAAGATTTCAGGCAAACAAATGGTGGTGTACCACTCAGAATTGACCGTCCTACGTTGCTCAAGTGGAACAGTCGCCACATGACAAGTTTTGCTGAAGAAACAGGCGACCATTTGCTTCGAAGTGCGTCTTCCACGAACAACTTTCGTTGGATTTGGTTCGACTTGGAAGACCCGATTCGATTGCTGTTTTGTTTCGGGCTCATATGCATAGATCCATGATTCGTCACCTGTGACGATCTTATAAACGTCTTTTGAAGCACCGCGATCGTATTTTTTCAGCATTTTTTTACACCAATCCACACGAGCCTTTTTTTGAGCAATTGCCAAATTGTGCGGGATCCATCGAGAACAAACCTTTTTACGGCCAGGTGTTCATGCAATATCGAATATATGCTGGTGGGAGAAATGCATAGGCATGCCTTTATCTGAAGGTATGTTACGTGACGGTCTTGCATTATCAGTTCACGTACGGCATCGATGTTTTCTGGCACAACGGCTGTTTTTGGACGATCTTCACGGAATTCGTCTTTGAGCGAGCGTCGGCTACGATTGAATTCGTTGTGCCAGTTTTTCACAGTGCTATAGGATGGTGCTTAATAGCCATACAAAGATTTTAGTTCATCGATGCACTCTTGAAAATGTTCACGAGTTAATTCCATTTTTTGGCCGAGATGAATTTTTTAATTCTCTGTTAATAAAACAATTCACGATTAAATGACAAAACGTTCTGAGTGATGTTATGCTGAAAAATGTCAAACTTTCCAATGGAAATGTCAGATTGCACACTTAGTGTTGTCTAGGCCAGAAATATATATAGCAGCTTATGTATCGATTACTTTAATATAATTGAAACACTAATTTTGTTCCATCAGTTCAATATTAGATGAAATATCTTAAAGAAACTCATTGGGTCTGTTTCATCTAACATAGTGATCACGACATACATACATATGTAGCGTACTTAGATCGGTATCACATCATTTACAACAAATGTAGTATTCGTAAATATTGGGAAAATTAATCACAACAAACTAGTGGAATTGAGCTAGCCCAGTCCAGTTCGCTGTGGCTCACTCAAAGCTAAGAGGACAGTCGTTAGTCTTTACTTACCCATTAACAACTTTACTTTGTTGTTAGTTCAGTAGAAAGATAGTTTTGAAGGGTAGAAGGGAAGTAATCTGAGTAGCTGTGAGTTTTATTGATGTTACGCTGTGCTTTCGGAGTTGCATTTATGATTACCCCAGCTCTAATCTGTTAGTAAAGGTCTGCAAGCAATCGGTTTGAAATTTCGAATAAGATTTATATTTTTGTTAACCACTACCTGCAAATTACTAATTTATTTTGAGTTTATCAAATTACGCGCAAACACACACAGTTAGTAAATCGACCATATGAAAAAAAAATAATTATTTTCGTTCTGCAGATTTTGTGTATCATGTATAGTACATTAAATAGTTTCTGCATTGCTTCGTGACAATGTGCTATTATTTATGCTATCGGTCTCAAATCTGTTCACCTCTGTTTAACTTTCCGTTTCAGCCTATTATCCCTCTATATGGGAAAATGAAATTTGATGAAAATGAACACGGGTGCGGCAGAAATTGCCGTACTGATTCCATTCCATCATCGGCCATAAATACATACGAGTACTTCACATATGCTTGCTTTTAGTTAGACCTGACTTTCAAAAGATGCGTGTATCAATTTGACAGCTGTCGGAGTAATTATCGTTTATTATTTAAAAATTTTATTATTTAAAAAAAAATTATAAAAAGGAATTTCATGAGTTGATTTAATATTTTTATCAGCAGAGAAAATATCCAGCTAAAGCAAAAACTTGGCTTGTTTCCGGATACAATCCAAGGAAAATCAACCATCAATGTAAAATTGGCATATCAATAATTTAGACGTGGTTAAATGAGCACCGAAGACGGTGAACGCAGTGGATGCCCAAAAGTGGTTAATACAGGTACTGACGAAAAAACCAAAAAATAATTTTGTATGAGCGTAAAGTAAAGTTTTTCGAGATATGTGCCTGCTGTCATTAACAAATATTTGGATATGAGAAAGTTCCGTGTTCAGATATGGTCAACCATATGGGATTATTTTAAGAATGAAAATGTCCGAATTTGAAGAAAAAGAAAGGGCTGTTTCACTAAGGCAATACACCGTGTTACTAGTTAGAGAAATCGATGACAAACATTCATGAATTGGGCTTCGAATTGCCTCCGCTTCCACCGTATACTCTAGATATAGATCACTATAATCAGTGTATAACCTTTGAAAGGAACTATTTCGGATAGAAAAAAAATTTAAATAAAATGTGTTTCACTACGGCAGACTAAAAACTTCTAACTGCGAAAAGAGCTTACATATAGCACTTCCATTAAAATAGAATTAAGGGGGAAAAATCGATATACCAATACGGTCCTTATAAAGTGCCCAGGGTTTAATTTTAAACAGTATCTGTAAGTGCATTATTGAAAAATCTATGTCTTAGTATGTACAAAAAAAGCTTCTTATTCGTAGATAAACGTATTCGGACCACTGTCACGCCCACAAATCGCCATTAACCGGAAACACATAAAGTGCTACAACTAAACACTAATTAAGATATAAAACCGTACTTTAGCACTTGGGATCGCAGAAGCAAGCCCCACTTGTGGTCAAAATTCAAAAAAAAAAAAAAATACAAAAATGGACTTGGACGCCCTCTATCAAGTTTAATGTAGATATCTCCTAAAGCACTTAAGCTACAACAACAACATTTTCTAAATTTTATGAGAACTATCGACTAACTACCGACTGTGTGAAAATGGTTGAATCAGAGTATAACCCCGCTCAATCCCTTTATAATGGTTCTGTTTAAAACTATTAAAAGCGCGATAAATTAACAAATAAATAGGCCATAGACATTAAATTTTACCATCGAGATGGTATGAGAGAGCTTTCTGTAAGTCGGTGTAAAAATTGGATGATAGGCGTGGCACCGCCTATTTTTCGGGGATTCCTATAACTCGTGACCGGACAAACCGATTTCGACAAAATTTAATACGTGGCATTCTTCTTACATTATTATGTCACATTGTGAATGTGGATAAAATCGGAAAACCAATATGCCTACTTCCCATACAGCACAATTTTGAATTCCACTTGATTCTTTCAGTAACCAGTGCCCGAATCAAGAAGAAAATTATCTAAGGAGATAAAACCTTGCACGAGTAATGCCTACAATATGTGCCACCTAATGACCAAAATTTGTTTAAATCCAATGAAAACTGTTCAAACCCTTAGTACAGAATACGTGGACTCCTGTACCTATAGTTGTCTTTTTATCGAATATGTTGGTCAATGTTTCATTTATGTAACTGAAATAAGGGATAATCCTACATATACTTAATATAAAAATTTTCGAACTTCCGACTGACTTTGTACCGCATATATCGGCCAATATGTGAGTTATCTCAATGAAAATAAGATAGCGTGTTTTACTCATAACTGTATATCTTTGTGCTATAATAGATAATTTTGAGCGAAAAGTTGGCCTAGCCCCTAATAAAAGGATTTTCGAACATCCGGCTGACTATACCATATTTGGAGTATTTGGATTTTACACCTTAATAATTTCCTTCTGTTTAATTCTTGCAAGTTTCAAGAGTATACAATGTTCGGTTGCACCCGAACTTCGCCTTTCCTTACTTGTTATAAATAATTTTTTTTAATTGAAGCTATCTAAACTATCACATCTTTCGGTCTTCTGATAAGCCATTGTTTGCATGCTGCGATACGCTACATTAGCTGCTCTCAAATATACTCGTATTCCTGATTCTGTCATAATTAAATTGTTTGCTTGCGTTCATTTGTCGCTATTGGCATATTAAATGTTGGCGCTGTAGCCTCTCACGCATCAAGTTGCAAATAATTTGACACATGGCCAATTCAATGCTTACCTGCCAGATATGTTCATTGTTCATTTGCATATTTGGTTGATTCAATTTCTAAATCAATAGCAACTGGCAGAGTAATTATACGTACCATAAATGTATATATGACTATGTGACAAAAGCGCTTTGCAAACTAATTAATTATGTAGGGTATTGAGATACTTATCAGCTTTGTCGTTATATATTTGAATAGCTGATATAGTAAGGCTTGTTTTAACCAAAGACTACAGAGTATAATAATTTTTTGTTGACCTGATGGTTATATATAGTATATCACCTAAAGCTAACGGAGATAGATGTAGTGTTATGTATTTCCATGTGATGCAGAAATTCAACTAGACAGTATATGAAGTTACGCTTAGATAAAAAAAGTGCTTCTTTGAGGTGGTTGACTTCATATATTTTAGATATAGGTTGTCAAAAAAGTCTTGCGGTATTTTCTCTAGTTGGCGCTGAAAGCGCGTAGTTCTAGTTTTATTCGTCGCATCGGGTCACGCTATACCTTTTTAAAAAGCTCATTTTACACGCTAAGACGTGTTTGATTGATCGTCGTTTCTTTTAAGTCGTTCGAAAGTTATAGCGTTGCAAACATGGAGCAAAATAAAGAGAAAATACTATTTTACAGTACTACTAGGATAAAGGCAAAATGCATCTCAAGCCGCCAATAAAATTTGTGCAGTTTATGGAGCCGATACAGTTTCCATTTCCATCGCACAACGATGGTTTCAATGTTTTCGTTCTAGTGTAGAGGTGGTCGAAGATGCGCCACGCTCCGGAAGGCTTGTCGTCCAAAATTGCGATAAAATCGCTGAATTGTTCGAAAGATACCGGAATAGAAGTCATCAAACCGTTATAAACCATTTGAAGAAGTTTGGAGTCACTAAGAAGCTCGATGTATGGGTGCAAAACAACCCATTATTTATAATCATATATAGATGATCGGGATGACAAGCGGTAGACTACCTGTTCGTCCTTCCTTCCGTATGTGGGTTCAAGCTGTAAAAATGTTCTTTGACACCAATATCTGAGTTTTACTATTAAAATAATTCTGTATACTCTAGTAGGACCTTAAAACAAAACAATTTAGCATTACCATAATTTATTTTATTATTTTGGCTCGCAAATACATTTGTACCATTAAACGCATTTGCATTTCCATACAAGCTTTATCAATTGAAATTAAGCTTTCATGCAAATATGATGAACTGGCTTTAGCGGAAACGCAAATACAAAGCTTTATCGTATTGTACAAGTAAAATATTTCACACATAAACTGTAGCATTTGGCGAAATCGCGTGAAATATGGCGCTTTCTGAACGTATCTAACATACATAAATTCGGCTCAATTGTGCGGGTGTAAGACTCACAACGTTTCCGCACATAACGCCAGCAGCTTGTGTTGACTTCAATTGTTTGAGCAAACATATACCCAGTTGTGTATATGGAAGAGCCCACACACTTATTTATTATTACAGTTATAAATATCGGTTTTGATATTATTTTCGTTTTCAATACCAAATGGCGCGTACATTAGAAATCTTTTTGGTACAAAGTGAATTTGATTTGTGCGATTATAAGAGTCATAACATACATATAAAAGATCAGGGTGACGAACCGAGTTGAAATCTGTCTGTCCATCAGTCCGTGCTCGCTATATATTGAGCAAAAATTAAAATGTAATAGCATCATATGAAGTCTTGTTTTGTAGATGGACTTATCGGACCTCACACACAAAACAATCTACCGAAAGCGCCACTTTATATTGCATAACTAAGCAGAAAATTAAGATATAAAGCTGGAAATTGGTACAGAGGATGCTACTAGGTCCAAACTTTTTTTTTTAAAGTAAGCGTCGCCCTCTATCAAGTTTAATGTACATATGAAAATGAGATAGCTTAATGGGAGCTGGCGTGATGGGCGTGCCCACTTTTTGGTGAAATCCCATATCTCGGGACCCGATCCCTCTCTTGTATATATCTGTATGTAATATACCTAAATTAAAGATAATCGAACATCCGGGTTACTTTGTACTACATATGTTTGCCAATATCTCATTTATTCCAATGAAAACTAAAGAGCGTGCTTTGTTTATAACAGTGTACCTTTGTGCCTCAAATACATAAATAATAGGTTGTCAAAAAAGTCTTAATAATACCTACCATGAATCTCAGTGAAAGGGGGACAGTAAATAAAGTTTCTACAGGAGGCGATATATAATATGTATCTGTCTTTGCACATTTTCCGAAAAGATCTTGTACTTAAAAACCGCTTTTCCTTTGTGTGTGTACTTAGTCTATTTTAAAAGCTCGGTTGTTTATATCTTTATTGATTATGCTGGTATCACGTCATCTTTATTCAGTTTAGCGATTGGGTATTTTTCAAGTAATTTTCGTTGTCGAAGCATTATAATATTTATATATGCATATATATCTACATGTTAAGCTTAATTGTGGTTACCACCAGAGAAAAAGGTTGCATTTTGCATTTACTTATTTTCAAGTAGATTATCAATATACTGACAACCTTCCCGAAATTCGCCTAAGAAAAAATACTACATTATGCCTTTCAAGTTTATGGTATCAGGCATCACATTTTCTGTCTATATATTGGGTCACTTGATCTGTACCAGAGGAACTTACTACTATGACAAAATAAAAAGTAAATTTCTGCTCGTAATCCTGCCATAATTAAAGTTTGCTGCAATTTTAACTGTTGTTCATCAAGGTAACTTTTATTGTGAGCTGGCTAAAATACTAAGGTTTACTTTTATATTTCGGAATGCGAGAACGAAAAAAAATTTTAATCATCGAAAATTGTAGAAACATTTTTTGAAGTGTCTCCAAAACCTGCTTTCTAAATGCATTAACTAAATCTTCAGGTGTCGCAAAACATTTATCGATTAGTTTCTTTTTTATAAACTGGGAAAAAAATAAGTCATTCGGTGTCGGTTCGGAGTAGGTCTCATAACGATCTTGCAATATCAGCACAGCATCAGTGGTTTCCCCAACAACAACTAATTTTTAAGAACGTTACCGAAATTCGTGTTCGCGTGATCTACGGACAAAGAGCAACCTGGAAAAATTCAGGAGCTGTCATATCATTTATAAAAAACAACGGTGTCTTATGGTTTGAGGGCCGGTGGAATCATCGGTTCATATTTTTTCAAAAATGATGCCGGTGAGAATTTAAACGACAATTGCGAACGTTATCGCCCCATGATAACCGACAAGACGACGCAACTTCCGACAAATTGCATCAAGCTAAGCTTAAAAAATGCAAAGAATGTTCGTCCAAATTATATTAAATAGGTTCCCCATTAAATCTGTGGCTTCTGTGGTTTTTCTTTAAAGAAGTAGGGAGCCTCTAAATGAATCACCCTAGACACAAATTGGCATATGTTAAGACAGTATTGATTTACTTTATTCTTCTCATAGTACATAAGGGGGCAAAAAACATAAAGCTTTGTTCATAATTTTAAAGTTCTTAACTGTTTCTTCAAAATCTTTGTCGTCCTCCTCAAACTAAATAATGTGGCTTAACGCCGAATATAAATGCAATGTCTAAACCCTTTATCCCTACTATAATTATTCACTATTCTATTCTATTTCATCGTTTCATGAGCTAAAAATTATATATTAAAACTTCATTGTGCACTTTATCAATAGCTATACAATCTATATCAAGATTCCATACCTGCTGTTTGATTAAACTTCAGCTGAGCTAACAAACGTTGCCCTATTTCTTAAAATGACTATTGTTTGATTTTGCGATCGACTCCAATTAGTTCAGGAAATTAAGAATATTTATAAAAAAGCAAACTGGAAAGTTGATAACTCAAATGAAATTCAATGATGAGAGATTGAAAAAAATTTCACAATAATTCAAATTTCCCCTCGTGCAGATTTTACAAAACCTCATGCAAGGTAATATCAGTGTAATACATATGTACAATTATAATGATATATGCAAGAGTAAGCTTCAGTTTAAGATTTAGCGACGACTTAATTGTAAATGCTACCCTTATTGTTAGTTCGTGCTGTTTTCATTTTATGTTCTTTCTCTGTTTCTAATACTGATTTAAAAAATTTGTTTGATATATTTACCTTTCTAGTTGAAGTGCTGTAATTACCAGAAAGCTTTCGTTTGTTTCATTTATTAAAAGAGATTTTTTTTTTGTAAGTCAACAAGTCAGGTTTTGCTAAAATCAATACCTCCGTAAATCACATCTCAATGGGTCAGTATTCTTTTATAAAACATGGCAGGGACCATAAACCTGCAAGAAACTGGCAGCAGTGTATGGAAAAGTGTGGTAAAGTGAACATGTTTATTTTTTTAAATGCGTGTAGTGTAGCCCATGTGTGCGAGTATTTATCGTTCCCGTTCCCCAAACAACGAACGCTTATAACTTTATTAGGTATTTCGCAAATTGCTTTTTGTTTTCTTTCCTTTGAAACACACAAGATTTGCAGAGTGTGTTTTGATCTGTCAACGCAATATGTTGCATCGTAGAAACTAACTTCGTTTTCTTTGTTATGGATGTCAATAACAACAACAAAACTTGTCATGAGTTATAGAAGAATTTTGATTTAGCACCAGCCACAGCAACAAGCGATTAACATTTAATAAAAGCTTTGTAACGTAACTCATTTGCTAGTATTTTTGTTATGGTTGTGAAAGCACTGGTAAACACGGAGTAGCTATATTTGTGGCAATATAGCTACTCCGTGTAAGTTTATATTAGTGTCAATATATTTTATCGAGGAATTGGGTTAAGCATATGGTGGACATGTTAGGGAAACATTTTTTTTTCTGATTTATGATTGCAAAGCTAAATTATATTTATGAGTATGGTATACTCGTATACTATGTATGTATAGATATGTATATATTAGGTAGTTAGTTATTTGAAAAGTTGATTTATAAGTTAACTGAAAAGAAGAATACAATATAAGCAAGCTCTATATTTTTATTTTAAACCATACCTAAATTATATATTTTTTCTACAACTTTACCCTTACTTAAAGCTAAATTAGAGTTTTGTTGTAATAACAGTATGTATAACGCCTAAAAGGAATTAAATAAGATCAATAATAACCTTTTAATAATTTTTCGCAGACTTAATTCTACATTTGGTGCTTTTAAGGAAAAATTCTGTTGCAAGTGTAATACCCTAATGCTTATATATCTATATTGAAATTTTTATAAATTCAGCTTTTTCATATACTAACTAGATTTTGCAATTCGATTTAACAAGAAAATAAAATTTCTAACTAGACACCACTCAAACTCCAGAGCTTGGAATTACTTGAAACATTATTATTCCGTTCCGTATTTACATGTACATATGTATATCCTGGTAAAAAATATATATAGATATATTTTTGTTTTCTAACTTCTTACAGAATCAATACAACAGAGCAATTGTGTAAGCCAATTCCAAGGAGCATAATAGACACATTGCATTTTCCTCTAAAAGAACTCTTCGGAAAATTGAATAATTTGCAATATACAACACAAAATTCTTCAGCCGTTGACACTTAGATGGCATTTAAATGGATCAAGTGCAAGCACATAACTGTATAAGTTTCTTACATATGTGTGTATATTTTGCAAAGCTTTTATGTTGAAGAAACCCAACTGAAAGTTGAATTGCGCGAGAATATTTCCAAATGCATAATACGTGTAAATAATATTGTATTTCAGATAGTCATGCGTTTCATAATACGTGTCTAGATACATCTGTATTAATAGGTATAGTATTCGATAAGGGGAATAAATTAGAGAATAACACATTTTACGGAATGTAATACCTCATTATATGAAATTTGAATTTTGAAAATTAATATTTTAAAAATAAACATGAAATTTCAAAGATTCATTTGATTTTAAAAATTTCGCTCTTTTTTAAAATTAAAAAATAATTATTTACATACGTACGCTACTCAAAAATTATAAGATTAAAATGATATTGGTCCAAAAAGAAGCTACATAAATAGGATTACAATTATATTTAGTACATGTACAATATCATTTAATTTAACGAACAAGATACTAAATAAAACAAAGTTCATATAAAGAAAGGTCAACCAGATATTCGAAAATAGGTTCAATTAAAAGTTAGGAACTTATTTACTATTTTTTAGCTCAAAACAAATAATGCCGGGTTCCATGCTAGTGAAAACGATGACTAAAATCCATGAATTGAGCTTCAAATTCCTTTCCCATGCACCATATTCTCCAAAACTGGCTCCATCAACTATTTCCTATTTCTTTTCCTGTTCGAAATTGCTTACTGGGAAGAAATTTTCGCCGAATGAAGAGATGATCACCGAAACTGAGCTCCATTTTGAAATAAAAGACAAATCATACTACAACAATTATAGAAAGGTGTACCCAAAGATTTTATACCCGTTCAACTTGCTAGAATAAAAGCCAGGGAAATACTTTAAGGTGCAAAGCGCCAACCAGAGTGTCGGATTCGAAGTACATATATATATTATTTATTCAACTCAATTTTCGCTGTAAGAAAAAGATTATACCTGAATTCCAATAACACTTCCAACACATTGAAAGATATTTGTTTTAAAAGTCAACAATAGATACTGGGGTCCGAGTACTTGGTACCTAGGGGCTTTAAGAGTTTTTGTTGGATTTTAACAATTTTCGGTCATAAAATGGCATAAGCTAAATTATTCGTGCACAGTTTTCTCCCATTATATCAACTGCTTGTTTTTTGTACACTGTATAGGGAACAGTTATATAGAACTTTAAATTGTGTTAAGATTAATAAATGAGGAGCGCATCGCGACGTTAGTTCTATTATGCCCTGTTATATAGGAATAGGGCACGGTTCCAAATCAATCGCTAAATTTCATGCTAAGACATAAAAATGTCAGAGAGAAGTCGAACGGGTCTCAAGATATATAGTATGTCATCATCTGAAAGGGAGCGGTGCCACGCCCATCATCCAATTTCGACAACTGCCCCATTAAAGCCCTGCTATACGAACTATTTGGATCTCAGTACCTATAGTTTATTTTTTAATGAAAATATTGGTCAATGATATCAGACTTACCATTGAAATTCAGGGAGTGTTCCTGTCTGATAATTACTATTTCTGTGTACTAAAAATGGTTTGGATGAGATCAATACTTTCTTATACTGATAATGGCGCACATTTTTTTAGTAACATGAATAAAGTTGAGTTAAAATTCGTTCTAGACTCCATATAACTAACAGGGCTTAAGCACCTGAAGGTACTTCCCTGGCTTTAATCCTTGCAAGTTGCAAGAGGATGAAATGTTCGGTTAAAAAATATTTACTTGTATAAGCTTACATTGCTTACTTATATTATATAACATATGTATACATACTTGTATATACACACACGTACAGCATATTCGTACACACATTCAAATGCATATATTGATTGGTTGCATAATATATGTATAAATACTAGTTCATATGAACATAAAATGTATATAATCTAAACTCGTAATAAGAGAATATCATAATTACAATATACATACATTCATATTTTCTAATGACAAAGTATTACTTGAAAACTTATCATGTTTATCCCTCCGTAATTAACTTCAGGCTATATGATAATATATTCTTGTAAACAAGAGCTTAACTCAAATTGTCTATCTTATTAAATGCATAAATTGTCATTTTGAGCATAAGAATGCATAATGTTGTGAAATGGATAATAAATTCAGCAGTCTATCTCCAATAGTCCAACAATTAAAAAATTATTGTTTTAATTAAATAATAGTCTAGCTTCTTCTGTTTACTCTTCTCATCTTCTTCGTCTTTTACAAATTTATTGGATTTAATAACAGTAATACTGGAAATGGAGAAGTATTTCTTGTGCCGTATAGTACTGCCAGGTTACATTAATGTGTTCGTTGTAAGCAATCTCGAACCGTGTATAATTTACAATAATTTCCAATTTTTCTTATGATTTTAAAAAGCATTTCCTGTGAACGGTATGAGGGTAGACATTTGTGTATGGCATACAGAGTTGACTCCTGATGTACCAATAAAAAATAAAAATAGAGTTAAATGATTTTTCGTATTAAGGTACGATTGTAAATTTTCAAGGAAACTAGTAGTGCTGGCTTCAATAAAAGTTGAAGCTAATTCTCAAATTCATATCGCAAAATCGATTTCTAATCATCGCCATGAGAGGGAACCACATAAATTACTACTGAATCCTTATTAGCATATATACAATATTTATTTCTTTTTCGTTAGCGTTTTTAGCGTTTATAGCCGAGTGAAACAACAGGGCGCCAGTCGTTTTTTTTTTTCGCTATTTGGCGCCAATTCGGGATACCAAGTACAGCCAGGTTCTTCTAATAACCTGATCTCCCCAATGTAGTGGAAGTCGTCGTCTTCCTCTGCTTCCACCGGCGGGTACTGAATCGGAAAGCGAATGCCATGACTGTTTGTTTGATGACAGGAGATATTTCGTCTTGTCCTCGTTGACAACCAAACCTATACGCTACGATTCCTTATGCAGTCTGGAGAATGCAGTACTAACGGCATTATACATGTTGAGGCTAATGATATTAATCTCAACGGCGTACACCAGCAGTTGTATGCTCTTTTAGGAGATTGTACCTTCTTTATTTAGCTAGCTCGTATTATTTTCTCCAGCAATAGATTGAAGAACTCACACCATAGGTAGTCTGCTTATGTGAAGCTTTGTTTGTTATCTATTAATATCAAATTGAGTATTATAGAAAACCGATTAGTATTCTTCCAGGTCCCAAAATCATACAAATTTGCAAATTTCACCATCCCTCAATTTTTTTTCAGTTTCAGCATTTCTGTATGTCAAATTCGTAAAGATCGAATACAAAAGTAAATTTCTTTTAGCAATGATCATATAAATTAAATTGCTATAAAATGTCTATTTAAGTCAGTAATAAATTCAGATTAAAATTATCAGTATTAGCAATGACCACAATATCACCATCTGATTTAAATTCAGCTCAGTAATAGCAGATAATTATATTTTTTTAAGTAGTTAAAACTATACATAGATATGTAATTGTATATTGCTTTACCACGTCTTATACACTTCACATTTACGGAGCCATGTTTATTTCGTTGCCATCTTTAATATCATCAACTGAGTTCCAATACTTCAAAAAGTATTTGGAAAAGCTTTTAGTTAAGCTGCATCACTAACATCTCAAGAGTATCAAGTACCACTCTTAAGCGCAAATCCATTTTTATCATCATGGTCTGTAACTTTCAAACTTTTTTATCTTAAACTTAATTCGCTCTTGGGCCATCGTGAACGCACAGTTTTATTACATACAAGTATATTATATTTTCATATTCGCCATCACATCTTATCTATGAGTATTCGCTTAGTATTTAAATTTTTACTCGCTGTAATGTACATTCAAAATTTCGGTTTTAGTAATGGTCCATATGCTGTTATTTGGAGCAGTGCTACCTGACCGATTACTAGGTGGAATGGTGTGAGGTCAAGCATTACTTTAATGCTGTCGTTGGTCATAAGCGCATAGTATCCGACATCCAGACACATGCAAGTCGTTGCCTCGTGTTTCCAATCGGTATGCTTGTCCCTTGTAAAAAGCTTTCGCAAATTTTATAATTCTTCAAACTCATTATGCATGACGCCCCTTCAACCGAAAAATGCTGTTAGCAAACCTTCATATTCGGCTTAACTTAGCACGTTTTTTTCGATTTTGGCTCTTGCAGCAGATTCCATTGGAATGACTGTGCTTTTGTTTCCACGTCATAATCGCGAACCCTTGATTCATCACAATGTATGACCAACTATAGCAAATCCGAGTCGTCATGGACTAAGTACAACATCTTCAATGTCAGCGCAACCCTTATTTTCTTCGAAAGTGAGATTTGTACCGGAACCAAAATCGAAGACGAACCAAACCCCGCCCAAGCAAAACAGCTGGGAAAAACAATCGAACCTCGTAAATAAAATAAAATTAAAATTTTCTTTACTAAATAATTTTAACTCAAGCAATTATTGTAAAGCACCCATTACCTAAGTTCAGTATAAGATGGCAATAAGGTAATTCAATTATTCCTGCAGGGTGGATGTAAAGTATGACCGAAGGAAGTATGAAAACACACAAATTCTCTTCCACATGATGTAATGATCGGGAAGTCAAAAATGCAATAAATAACGAGGAAAGAATTTTTGTATTCATTTTTCTAAGTATACTCGTTTACAACGTTGTAAATTCATGCTTGGGATGTTTAAATCTTTGAGCATCCGTGTCCTTACTCGTTTTAAAGCCACAACAAAAGTAACTGTGTTAGAATGGGAATAAAAAGTACTAATTATACAGTGACGAGCAATACTGTAACACCCCACAGTGATCCATTCTAAAATGACGTCGAAAACAAAAATAAAGAAGGATTTTAATGATTTAATTTTTATTTTCAATTAATTATAGCCTTAGCTTTATTAAAGTAACTAGTCATGGTTATTTAATAACAATTCAATGTGTTTAAAAGTAATAACGTAAAAAAAGCTCAATGTTACAGTTTTGCACTCGATGTAATGTTAAAACATAATAATCAAAAAATTAATATTTGGTCCAAAAACCCTTAGCTTTTTTTAAAGCGTTCAACCGGTTGGGCATACTTTTTGTATATTTCGATACAAAATCGGGGGGTATTGCATTCCAAACTTCTTGAGTCCGCTCCCACAACTCATTTACCCCCTTAGGAGGATTAGGGTACTTCGCCAGCTGCGCCTTGACATGACTCCACAAATTTTCGATTGGATTCATATCCGGTGATTGAGGGGGCCATGAAAGGGTCGAAAATTTTTGACGTTTTATCCAATCTTGTACAAGGCGAGCCGTGTGCTTCGGGTCATTGTCTTGCTGAAAGATGACTTTTTCAGCAGCAAGACCCAAATTTTCGATGACTATCGGCAAATTTTGTTGTAAAATGGTCAGATACTGCTCCTTACGCATGATTCCATTAATGCATACCAGACGACCTATACCGTTTTTGGTGATACACCCCCAAACCATGATTGACCCGCCACCATGTTTTACAGTTTGGGAAACATGGTTCGGTTTAATCGTATTTGGGTCTCGTGTATAGTACCAGGAACGTCTATCGGACTAATAACGATTTATTTTTGTCTCATCAGACCATATTACCTTTAAAATAAAAAATAAAGTGAATATTTTTATAATTAAACATTTTTTGTTTTAAACTTACCATATCCCAATCTTCTTCAGTCCAATGCTCATGTGTTGCAAAAAAATCGCGCCGCAGCTGCACATGTCTTTTTGTCAACATCGGTTTTTTCTTCTTTTCAGATGCTTTGAGTCCAATTTTTTGTAAGGAACGGCGCGCTGTCCACTCACTTGCTTCGATATTTAGCACTTTAAGAGCTGCCGCGGGTGTTACCGCATTGTTTGAAGTGACCAATTGGGCGAGATGGCGGCATTGTCGGTCGTTAATTTTTCTGGGCCGACCACCTTTGTTCTTGGACGAGGTTTTAAAGTATTTTCGTTTTAACCTGTGCACTGTCATATGGCTAACTTTACATTCTGTTGCTATTTTACGCACAGATTGCTCCTCCTTTATTAGTTTTAAAATTTTCTGTGTATTTTCTGGCTGCATGATCACGTTTGCTACTTGACAAATCAATTATCACATAACAACTAAAAAATTCCTGCGTGTTTATCGCAATTGCAAAAAATAACGGTAATAAAAGATCACATGACATGCGTGCATAACTGTAACATTTTAGTTATTCTTAAATTTCACTGTTCACAGTAATTTATAGTTGTTTTATGTTAGCATTTTTACAGTAGAGGTAAAATATGATGTCCACATAAAACATTTCAAACAAAAAAAATTTAGTTTTAACTCTAACTGGTGAAATATACTTAGTTGAAATAAAAGCGCCTTTAACGTGTTACAGTATTGCTCGTCACTGTATATTTGTACGTATTTCTTAAAAAAAGCAAAAAAATAGTATATGTTCTTACCACGCACTATTCATATGATAAAGTTTACTGTAGAGAGTCGACCAAATCAACTTATCAAATATTTACAACAATTAGTCAATCAACTTCACCTTCGAGGTAGCAAGACCATATTGACAAAATGATATAAGGGACCAGGCTACCTTATCTTCTCTTTTATAAGCTTAGAAACCGCTTACACTATTATAGCCGAGTTTACAACAGCGCGCCAGTTGTTCTTCTTTTTCATTGTTTGGCGCCAATTGCAAATTCTAAGTGTAGCCATGTGTTTCCCCACCTTTTCTTTCCAATGGAGATCTTCCCGTTCTCTCGCCTCCCCTGGCGGGTACTGTATCGAATACTTCAGAGCTGAAGTGTTTTCGTACATTCGGACGATATGAGCTAGCCAGCGATAAATAAAATTACCAAGTATGTTTCAATGAAATAAAATAAGGTAGTGACAGAAAATGTAGAAAATAGCAAATTTGAAAATAGACAAACTCTTCACTCTAAACAAGACAAATTGGGCGACGACAAAGTTTTTGTGATGATAATTTTGTACACAGTTGTGTAAATGCTGTATGGGTACAAAAGACAAAGATTTTTTTCTGGTAAGGGTGTGTACCGCTACGTACATAACAGCATATAGTTACATAGTATAATAATCAACTTTAAATTGGCTGCTTCCGTTTTTGTGATTTCGTTATTGATCCAGCGGAAGTGTCATTGATTGCGATCTCAGACAATTTTCCGGCAATCAGTGTGAGTATACGAAATATTTGATGATGCTGTGATGCATAGTTTAAAATTCGAACCCTTTGAAAGCTTTTAAATACAATATTAAAAGATATTTCTTGGTGACTTGATTGCATTTTTATATTCTCGCAACATGTTGGTAGAGAGTATAATACTTGGAGAGAGAAAGTGATTTTAGCACTTCTTCATCTACTAGGAAAATAAGTAAAATTAGATTATAACTCCGCCTAATCTCCATATGACTGTTTTTTTTTTTTTTTTTGAAAATTACTAATACTGCGATAACTCAATGAATAAATGGTCCACAAACATTAAATTTCGCAACAAAGATGGTAGAAAAGAGAGTAAGGGAGCAGGAATAAAACTGTTACAATGAGCGTGGCATCGCTCAACTTAAGGTGAAATCGTATATGCCAAGAACTATATTAACCAATTTCAACGAAACATTTCTTTAGCCCAGTGTGAAAGGGAGTAAATCGGATCACAATCATGCTGCCAAATGCATCTTATCCAACAAAATCGTCAGCAACAATACGAGGTGTGTTCAAAATATCGCGAATTTTGTGTTTTTTCAAAAATTATTTATTTATTCATGAATATCTATTTTTTCCCCTTCAAAGTAATCACCATGAGATATTATACACTTGAGCCAACGGTCTTTCCAATCTTCGAAGCACTTCAAAAAATCATATTTTTTATCTTCTTCACCTCCTCCTTCGATGCCGTCCTTATCTCGTCAAGAGAAGCGTAACGTCGTCCTTTCAAGGGCCTCTTCAACTTAGGGAACAAGAAAAAGTCACAGGGGGCCAGATCTGGGGAATACGGTGGGTGCGTCATCTTTAGTGTGTTGTTTTTGGCCAAAAAGTCGCGCACAAGCAACGATGTGTGTGAGCAGGGACGTTATGATGGCGCAAAAGCCAATTTTTGTTCTTCCACAAATCCGGGCGTTTCTGGTGGATTGCTTCGCGAAAATTGCGCATAACTTGCAGGTAATATTCCTTATTTACCGTTCTTCCCTGCGGCAAGAACTCATGATGCACCACGCCCCTGCAATCGAAGAAAACTGTCAGTTACGATTCGCGATACTTTTTGAACACACCTCGTATAATAAATATGATAGCGAGACATTTTTAACCGTTACCCATTACGCCTGTGAACACAAATATTTAGGTGAGAAATACAGCTTAGATTTATTGCAAACATTAGCATCAAAAATTGTGTTATTTCTTTGTGCATGGCTGTATACATATAAGTGAGCAGAATATCGAGACAACTTGAATATTATTAGGCAAAAATAAGCAATAAATTAATATTCGCATTTTGGCGCAGGTGATCGCAATAGAATGGGGCATTTGTGAGCTAAAAACTTAGCAAAAATAGGCTTGGGGTGCCCACTAAAAGGTTTAATGTATATATCACCCAAACCACTTAAAATACAATAATCCAGGCCATGATTCAAATAATAATACCATTCATTCTTCATAGAACCGTTTTGTTTAAAACTACTAAGAGCGCGATGGTACGAGCGCCATGGTCAAAATAGGTGATCGCCTACACTTAGATAAAAATAGGGCATGCTCCACCGATTTCTACCAAACTTGGTAGATAGTGTTATTTTGACATTCCCACATTACAGTGCGACTATGGTCGAAATCGGGCTATACCCACACCTTTTCTATATACAATACAATTTTAAATTCCATCTGATTTTTTCACTACATAAATAAAGGGTTCAAGTATGTATCCGGACAAAAATTTGCTCGGATAGTGCCTCGGAGTTATGCCGCGTTATGACCAACAATTTTCTAAGTGGAGTTAAATATATTCATGCTGCTAGATACCTCTCATTTACATGCTTTTGTTTTCTTCAAAGCTTCATTTTTGTAGGCATATTTTATAAAGTTTTGAATGTATAGTATTTCCACTCCTATTTGCATAAGAATGCGTAGATCACATCACATCTGAAGTATTGTAATCACTAATACTCAGGTAGCTAGGTATGAGTGAAGTTCTTTGCGCTAGATGCATTTTGACTGTCGTTATCCCGATTCATTTTTGTGTTGAAACCACTTGGGGTGCTCAACGAAACTAATTGTCTTTGTTCTCCTTTTTGTAGATAGAGATTGAATATTTGGAACCTGGAGAATTCTAAGAGTTCTACGTTTGGTTTGTGATTAAGTGTAGAACCGTTTCCTTGCCTTAGCATGTTCTCCAAGTAGTCAATATTCCGTTAAGAAAACTGTAAGTTTATGTACACTTTTCCTGGATCTATTAAGTAATTCTTTAGTTCTTGGCCATATTCTCTGCGCCTTCTCAGCCAATTATTTAAATTGCAAATTGAGCTCGCTGTTAATTGTTCCTAGGGATATCTTGTATACTTTCTGACCTACTTTACAGTACATTTTGGTCCACTCGGTATACGTTAAGATTGTATCCTTCTCCTACTACGACTCTTTTTCATTCATCTAAAAAGGGCAGACTATCTGGAAGTTGCTGTTGGTAACGAAGCTAATACAGAATATTAAGCGATATCGCGATGGCTATCTGTTCTTTAAGATTCCACCTGGTTATATGAAACTGAACAGTCTTTAAATGAAATTTCAGTCCGCTATGTGAACATATGCTAACGGCCATAATGTATACTCCATCACTAGTAGAAAACTTTCTACGCAACAGAAACTTTGTTACTGTCAATCAGCCTTAATTTCATTTTACAAACTTACATATGTAAGTGTCTAGGCGTATGAGTAACCTGTTGTTGTTGAGTAACTAAACATAAACTATTCAAAATTGTGTCTGTTATACGCCAAATAAAAGTTTTTACGAAAATATATTTTGGTGAGAGGAGCTTTCAACAAAAACTAACGACTTGTTTTCACAGCTGTCAGTATATGTGTCAAAGATAATTTTAGCTAAGAAGATTATTTTTTCACTATGGTACTTTCAAGTTAGTTTGTTGAAATCGAAAAATCCACTAGAAAATTACTGCATACGGGGAAATTTATTTTTCTAATATTCACTTCAACTTCTATTAATGTAATGTCTTCAATACTTAAAGTTGAAATCATTATAACATTTTATTTGTATTTAGTCTGGTCAACTGAAGTCGATGTTTGGATTAATTGCTACAAGAGTGTAAATAAATGATTAAAAAACCAAAAGCGTCTAATTATATTCATTTCTATTGTATTGTATTGTGCAATTGTCTTTCTGGTTCTTGCCCCTGTGACCATTACATGGCACCAAGATTTTGAAAGATAACAGATATCAGGTATTTATATTTATATGTACTGGTAATATTACCATAAGTGTGAACGGATTCGATTATTTAATTTTATTTAGACAAACATTTTTATATTTATGAACCTGTGCTACAGAGTATCATAGCTTTGCTCACCTAACGGTTAAACGTATCATCTAAAACCAATCGAAATAGATATGGAGTTGTATATGTGTGTGTAAATGATCAGGGTGACGACAAAAGTTGAAATCAGGTTGACTGTCTCGCCGTCGTACGTCTTGGTGTGCAGATTCTTTGGTCCAAAAAAAAAGAACAAGTAAGGAAAAGCTAAGTTCGGGTGCAACCGCAGAGGGAAATACTTTATAGTGTAAAACGTCAACCTAAGGGTCAAAATCCAAGCAATTTTATACATAATATTATATACACTAAATATAAGTCATTCACTGAGAGATACATAAGGTTTGTTAGAAAAACGAAAACCATTATAGTATTGTATATGGCAGTTGGGCTCCTGTCATTTACGAGATATATACAAAAAAAATGCGAAATTCTTGGAAAAATCGGGTTTAGAGCCCCGTACTACCTCGCCGGTGTGAGTTACGACTTTGTTGCACTGGGCACTTTTGTAGAGTGAACAATTCTGAGAAATATACGTCTAAAGTCAAAGCCGATGCCATAAAATACCTCTGATCTGTAGGAGTTTAAAATAAAATCTCACGATTGTAGTGTATTTTCTATGAAAAACTTTGACAGGCCTTTGTCCAGTTCTTAATATTAATATTAAGGGCTAAAATTTTCAGGGAATTTATATACATATTACATATAATTTCGATTCACTATCAAATTTTATGCCGAATATGGCGGTCAGTGTATAAGTTATATATAGTACATGTATATATAAAATTGCTTGGACTCCGATCCTCTGGTTGATGTTTTTCACAATATAGTATTTCCCTGGCATTGATTTCTACACGTTGAAAGTGTATAAAATGCCCTTAACTTTTCTTTACTTGTTTAACGTTTGTTTTAGCATATATATGTAGGATTCCACCCACAAGTCGCACAAATGAGTTAAAAAATGTATTTGAGGTTTATTTAAGTTAATTAGAAATTTGTTAACATTAATTGTTATAATGTAATGAAACAAACGACTTGAAAACAAATGACAGTTTTAAAATGAATTTACAAAAATACTGCAAACACTCTCGTCTTCGGCTTCTCAAACGCGACTTGACTCTTTTAATTTTGTGACGGATACTTTGCTGATGCTGCTCGTAGTTGCCAGATTTCTGGTTCGCATTACGTTATTATAGGGTTTCCCTGTCCCCACAACTCGGCCTTCCTGCTTCGCTTTCGCCCTCGAATGCGCTGTTATCTTCAAAGTCTGACCAGGGTTTCATAAACTCCGCACATGTTGTTGTTTGCTTTGGCCCCTCACAGAGACCTGTTTTCTTAACGTCATAGGTATTGTTGGGTTTGACCTTAATGATTTGATAAGGACCCAGATATTTTGGCTTCAGCTTTAGGCCTCCGCCCAACTGCGTTCGCTTTATCGCAACCGCATCGCCTATGTGGTACTTTTTTGCTTGTTTAAAATTATCAGTTTTAGATTTAGGACAATTTTTCCCAATGTGACCAAATTCATTACATTTAAAACATTTAGTACCTTTTTCTTTGTTTTTACATTCTACACTTTTATGCCCTTTTACCCCGCAATTAAAACATCTGACTTCTTTCTTTTCAGCATCAACACTATCGACAATCTTTTTCTGTTTGTATACCCCTCTTTGTTCAACTTCTTGCTTGACATTGCTTCGCATTTTTTCATAACACTTGAGCTTTTCTTTGAATTGTTTTATATTTTCCGTACCGTACAATATTGCTTTATTTACACTCAAATCTCGAATTCCGTCGATAACATAAGATATTAGCGAGCTTTCGTCGATATTTGCACGAGAAGCTAGTTCCTTCATTTGTAGAAAATATTCGTGCACACTTTCTTTTTCTTTCATTTTTCTATCAGTTAATTGTTTATGAACTTCTGCACTGTTGACTGTTGATTCAAATTCTTCACTCAGTGCTTTTTTTAGCCTACCCCACGTATTTAAACCCCTCTCACTATTTATAAAAGTTTTTGCTAAACCTTTGGAGGATGGGGTCATGTGTAGAAGTTCACGCAAGTGAGGAAAGTTCTCTGATCGCCATTCACTTGGGAGTGGCCAGAAACGATTCTTTTACATATGACTCAAGCAGCTCACGACTTCCGGTCTTTGACCAAGTATCCTCTGGGTAGCCTAAGAACATCCGTTTGAAGGCGAGCTAAAGTGAGAAGGCGAAACACCCCTGCATAGGGTTGTGCGCTGGGTTTGGGACCCGCCACGTAAAAAAACACCCCCAATGAAAGACAACAACAAGCCTCGGATGAGTGACCCCCCTTTTGATGACGACCATGGCAAACGAAATAAGGACTATGATTTGAGGGCATGCACCTGGAATGTCCGGTCCCTTAATTGGGAAGGTGCCGCTGCCCAGCTGGTAGATGTCCTCGTAAAGGTAAAGGCTGACATCACCGCCGTCCAAGAAATGCGATGGACGGGACAAGGACAGAGACGAGTAGGTCCTTGTGACATTTACTACAGTGGCCATATAAAGGAGCGCAAGTTTGGTGTTGGATTCGTGGTGGGAGAGAGACTCCGTCGCCGAGTACTATCATTCACTCCGGAGAATGAACGTCTAGCCACAATCCGCATCAAAGCGAGGTTCTTCAACATATCGCTGATTTGCGCCCACGCCCCGACGGAAGAGAAGGACGATGTGACCAAAGATGCCTTTTATGAGTGCTTGGAGCGCACTTATGAGAGATGCCCCCGCCACGATGTCAAAATCGTGCTTGGCGACTTCAATGCCAGGGTGGGCAAAGAAGGTATCTTTGGCACTACGGTCGGTAAATTCAGCCTCCACGCGGAAACATCCCCAAATGGGCTGAGGCTGATCGACTTCGCCGGGGCCCGAAATATGGTTATCTGTAGCACTAGATTCCAGCATAAGAAGATACATCAAGCTACCTGGCTGTCTCCAGATCGAAAAACCACCAACCAGATCGATCATGTTGTGATAGACGGAAGACACGTCTCCAGTGTTTTAGATGTGCGTGCGCTCCGAGGTCCTAACATCGACTCGGACCACTATATTGTTGCAGCCAAAATACGCACCCGCCTCTGTGCAGCAAAAAACGCACGCCAACAAACACAAGGATGGTTCGACGTCGAGAAGCTGCAATCACAACAGACAGCCGAACGTTTTTCTACTCGGCTTGCACTCCTGCTCTCTGAGAGCACTCGTCAACAACTCGGTATAAGGGAACTGTGGGACGGCATTTCAAACTCCTTACGTACAGCTGCAACCGAAACCATTGGTTTTCGGAAAGTGCAGAAGAACAGCTGGTACGACGAGGAGTGCCGTGTCGCAGCGGAGAGAAAACAGGCTGCCTACCTCGCAACGTTACGATCGACCACAACACGTGCGGGATGGGATAGATACCGAGAGTTGAAGAGGGAAGCGAGACGCATTTGTAGACAGAAAAAGAAAGAGGCCGAAATGCGTGAGTACGAAGAGCTTGATAAGCTGGCCGACAGGGGTAATGCTCGAAAATTCTACGAAAAGATGCGGCGGCTTACAGAAGGTTTCAAGACCGGAGCATACTCTTGTAGAACCCCCAAAGGTGATCTAGTTACCGATGCCCAGAGCATACTTAAATTATGGAGGGAACACTTCTCCAGCCTGCTGAATGGCAGTGAACGCACAACACCAGGAGAAAGCGAACCCGATACCCCAATCGATGACGATGGAGCAGACGTTCCATTGCCCGACCATGAAGAAGTTCGAATAGCAATTGCCCGCCTGAAAAACAACAAAGCGGCAGGGGCCGATGGATTGCCGGCCGAGCTATTCAAACACGGCGGCGAAGAGCTGATAAGGTGCATGCATCAGCTTCTTTGCAAAATATGGTCGGACGAAAGTATGCCCAACGATTGGAATTTAAGTGTGCTATGCCCAATCCACAAAAAAGGAGACCCCACAATCTGCGCCAACTACCGTGGGATTAGCCTCCTCAATATCGCATATAAGGTTCTGTCGAGCGTACTGTGTGAAAGATTAAAGCCCACCGTCAACAAACTGATTGGACCTTATCAGTGTGGCTTTAGACCTGGTAAATCAACAACCGACCAGATATTCACGATGCGCCAAATCTTGGAAAAGACCCGTGAAAGGAGAATCGACACACACCACCTCTTCGTCGATTTCAAAGCTGCTTTCGACAGCACGAAAAGGAGCTGCCTTTATGCCGCGATGTCTGAATTTGGTATCCCCGCAAAACTAATACGGCTATGTAAACTGACGTTGAGCAACACAAAAAGCTCCGTCAGAATCGGGAAGGACCTCTCCGAGCCGTTCGATACCAAACGAGGTTTCAGACAAGGCGATTCCCTATCGTGCGACTTTTTCAACCTGCTTCTGGAGAAAATAGTTCGAGCTGCAGAACTTAACAGAGAGGGTACTATCTTTTATAAGAGTGTACAACTGCTGGCGTATGCCGATGATATTGATATCATCGGCCTCAACACCCGCGCCGTTAGTTCTGCTTTCTCCAGACTGGACAAGGAAGCAAAAGAAATGGGTCTGGCAGTGAACGAGGGCAAGACGAAATATCTCCTGTCATCAAACAAACAGTCGTCGCACTCGCGACTTGGCACTCACGTCACTGTTGACAGTCATAACTTTGAAGTTGTAGATAATTTCGTCTATCTTGGAACCAGCGTAAACACCACCAACAATGTCAGCCTAGAAATCCAACGCAGGATAACTCTTGCCAACAGGTGCTACTTCGGACTAAGTAGGCAATTGAGAAGCAAAGTCCTCTCTCGACAAACAAAAACCAAACTCTATAAGTCTCTCATAATTCCCGTCCTCCTATATGGTGCAGAGGCTTGGACGATGACAACAACCGATGAGTTGACGTTGCGAGTTTTCGAGAGAAAGGTTCTGCGAAAGATTTATGGTCCTTTGCGCGTTAGCCACGGCGAATATCGCATTCGATGGAACGATGAGCTGTACGAGATATACGACGACATTGACATAGTTCAGCGAATTAAAAGACAGCGGCTACGCTGGCTAGGTCATGTAGTCCGGATGGATGAAAACACTCCAGCTCTGAAAGTATTCGACGCAGTACCCGCCGCGGGAAGCAGAGGAAGAGGAAGACCTCCACTCCGTTGGAAGGACCAAGTAGAGAAGGACCTGGCCTCGCTTGGAATATCCAATTGGCGCCACGTAGCGAAGAGAAGAAACGACTGGCGCGCTGTTGTTGACTCGGCTATAATCGCGTAAGCGGTGTCTACGCCAGTAAAGAAGAAGAAACCTTTCATTGACTTCTTTGCATAAATGAGCTTTTGAAAATCATCCCACTGCATGAGTGCTGCTACTTCTTCGAATTCATTTATCCAATTTTGTATTGGAAATTTTTCGCTACCATCATACGGCCTTATTGTGTCTTCAATGTCACGAAAGCTTACTGCAAACCTCGGCTGTTGCACATACACTTGTCTTACTCCTTCTTGTGCGTTATTGCTACCGCTGGCCACGTTGACCTCGCAACAACTTTCAAAGCCTTCGTCTTTGTTTTTATTGCTCTTATTTTCATCTTCGTCGTCGTTGTTTTCATCGCCATCTTCGCTTTCGTCGTCTTCTTCGTTATCGTCGTTATCGTCGTTTTCGTTATCATCGTCGTCCTTGTCTGCGGCAAGTAAATTTCCCTTTCGAAGATTTTGAAAAATGTGATCGACTATATTGTCGGATTTATAATTTAAGCAAAGCACACCGCAAATAGAAGCGAGATCGACTTCTGCTAAATTTTGTTTAATGTACGCAATTTTTTGTGTGTACGCGCCGTCGCACTTATCAAAAATGAACCCTTCAAACTCACGCAAGCGCTGTCGATTCTTTTTATCACCTTCACATTCGAATACATATTTATGTAAAGCTAATATACATTCTTTTCGGCTTTTGCGTAGATTTTCGCGAACATTCACAAAGTCACTTAGCTTAGACATTTTTGTAGTTTTGTCGCGTCTGATTTCAAAATATAACGTCGTTTCGTGGTACTATGCCAATTTTTGTATCAGCCGTCGCTTGCTTTATTTATTGTAATATCCGCTACTTTCTTTCAATACTTTTGCATTGTTAGCATAATTGATTCATGATTCACATGCACTTCTAACACGCTAGTCTTATGGTTGAGCCCCCATATTTTGTAGGATTCCACCCACAAGTCGCACAAATGAGTTAAAAAATGTATTTGAGGTTTATTTAAGTTAATTAGAAATTTGTTAACATTAATTGTTATAATGTAATGCAACAAACGACTTGAAAACAAATGACAGTTTTAAAATGAATTTACAAAAATACTGCAAACACTCTCGTCTTCGGCTTCTCAAACGCGACTTGACTCTTTTAATTCTGTGACGGATACTTTGCTGATGCTGCTCGTAGTTGCCAGATTTCTGGTTCGCATTACGTTATTATAGGGTTTCCCTGTCCCCACATATATTTATGATTTTTTCTGTGACCAATTAAGGTTTCTATTCATATTATCTTAACCTCAAGCTGTACTTTGGTAGCATCATAAACAAACCAATCGCCCGAAGCATTTTTTGCAACAAAAATATTATTCACTGGCTTCCTATGAAATATATACCCGAATAATATTATCTTTTACAAATAGCGAATTAAAATTTTAAAGAAAAAAAAATTATAAAGAAATATAAAAAGGTGGATAAATGCATCTGAAGTATTGAAGTATTTTTTTAGTTTTTTTGATTAGTACATAGCCTTGGGTCGTTTTAAATTGAAATTTTAAATTTAAGCTAACTTATTTGTAAAAGTTGATATATCTGTATTTTTGACGTTTAAATGAGGATAATGTAAAATCAAAAAGGAAACACGTAAAGACGGGCTGAGCTTGGGTGTAACCGAAATGTTTATACTTTTGCAACTCAAACGAAATACTTATAAAAAGGTGTTAGGTGTGAGAGAGAATATATAGTATAAATAGTGTTGAATATTCTTAGCACCTTAGCACCAGCATTCATTATTGGAGAATATTTTACCGAATAGACCACGTCTAGCACGCATTGAAGGAAATAAAGCAGACGTAGCTGAGTGCGTGCAGCAATTCGGGTTGATGTATGGTACCATGTGGTGCATTTTATCTTGAGATCATGAATTTAAAGCGTACAAAAACAGCTTGTGCAAGAACTGAAGTCACTCGACCTTCCCAAGCGACATTACGCGTGACGTTTGCCAGTTTCCAGTCGAAATGCTCGAACAAGTCATTGAAAATTGGACTCAACGGATGGACCATCCGAGACATAGCTCCGACCAACATTTAAAAGTGATAATCTTCAAAAACTAAATACCGAAGAATGTTCGTTCGAGTGATAATAAATATTCCCCATTAAGCTTGAAGTTTCTGTGTTTTTCTTTAGAAAAATATTTCGCTGGCATTCAAGTGATGCGCTATAATAAAAATGGCTTTAAACGATTTTTATTTAAAATAAAATATTTTAAAAATTGTTTATAAAAAATGCCTTATTTACTTCTGGTGTAGTGCGGGTACTCTTGCGTAAGGACTTGGCTATTTAAAAAAAGTTTCAATATTACTTTTGATTGTACGTCGCCGTGCGTACAGTCAATTTAGTTTTATGAAATCACGTTCCGTTCTTGCCGATGTCATTTTGATTTGTTGCACACTACTATTTTCCCTATTTATTTGCAATGCTTCATTCTTAATCCTATTAGGTCCAACCAGAGCAGGTGCGTCCCAATTCTTTTTCTATATTTTGCAATTTCAATGCACTAGCCTTCTTTTTATATAATGCTAATACAAACAAAGTTAATGTACATAATCGCTAGTGCCTCCATTCTATAACAGCACACAAATGTGCAGACATATACATATACATGTACGCATGCACAATTATATAAAATCTTATTATACGTCTATTCAACGAATATGCCGTGTTAATTTTGCAATTTCCTTTTTCTCTTACTTTGTTCCCATATCATGCAGTGCTCATGATCTTAGTACTGTTTTTTTCTCAAATTATTTATTCTGTGAAGTGTGTTTAAATGTGTAAATGTATGCCCTTTTATTGTTATTCCACGTCAGAAGTGTGTTTGCTGATGCGCAAAGAGAAATTTACTAAAAGTATAATTCGTGGCTGACATCCCCACTTGTGCGGTTTGTATTTATCGAATTAAAGAATTTTCAATTTTTTTTAAATGTGCTTTCCTTGAATATCTCTTACTTTTTGTGTAAGGCCATTTTTATTAATGTAATGTATTTTTTATCCTGTTGAAAATTAAATTTTTATCTCTATATTTAAATGCAAATGAGTATAAAATTGAATTTAATAAAAGATAAAATCTCCAAATAACGAATGCCAAATTTCAATACAGAATAATACTTTAAGTGTAAACTTTTATGTTAAAAACTTTGCTCAAAATATAAGGAAAACCGCGTGACATCAAAAAAAAAAAATCGAGCCACATGTTGGTTACATCCACACAATTAAAGAGTATTTTGCGTATTCAAGTAATTAAATATATTCTTAAAATGTTAGTCAAACTTATCTACTTCCTTCTATTGTGTATAATTGTAGGACAAATATTTTACTTAAGTTAGTGCACCCTCATTAGCAATTAATAATTTTGTTTCAGTCACATTTAGTTTTTTATGGCAGCTAGATATTCACAAATATGTGTCTCATTTAAATAAGTGCTTTTATACGACCGAATATTTATGGCATTCGACCAACTAACATTTTAAACACCAACGTAAAATGCCACGAAAGTGTTTTCCAGATCCCAACAATTTTGTTATGCAAAACTATCTTTTAAATTTCAGTGTCCTACTTTAACGCCATTAACTGAACAGTGCTATTTAGATAACTTTACTGTTAGGAATCACGATAAATACTGCATTGCACATAAAGTGAGTGAGACTGCTATTAGGTTGGGCTAAGTACGATTCCAGACATTTATCATTTATTATACCAATGGTTTGAACCGAACAAAAGAATAATGTAAGTGATTATAAATTTCATTTGGCTTAAAAAAAGGCGTTAAAGCACTACCCAGTATCCTAACTTGTCTTTGGCTAACAGACCTATCTTAAATAGTGCCGAACTACCTACACCTAAATTGGTAGAGTAGTTGCTGAGATAGAAAGTTTTTCCCATGGTTTAATTTTCATACCGGTTCGAATTATAAGTTGTATCACTCTGTTGTTATTCTATTTTACCCGACTTCATGTGGCGAGAATATTCTGATGTCCTTATTTTTTTATAAAAGATGTATACCAATTTCGAGATGTAAAGTACGAGTACATAAGTTAATGCTATGTTCGGACCGACAGCGAAAACATGTTTTCGTGGGAAAAAGTGGTTTTCGCACGAAAACTTGTGTTTTCGTCCATATAAAATCTGTCAAACGAAAACACAGTTTTCGCTGAAAACTGCTTGAAAACTTACATTCCACTCATAATAATCGGTGCCTGCTCTAGTTTAATCGATTTTTTTGGAAGACATATTTTGCCGGCCCTAAATTGTCACTTGATATTTGTTTACATTCCATATACAAATACAGCTGCTCACTATTAAGAGGATTCTCTTGTTCTTGCAAAACCCTTGCACGGTGCACCAATTGCAGAATTTTCTTCTTGGTGCAACGGCACAACAAACACACGCAAAAATTTATTTGCAGTGGTTGTAAAATATGTCAGACCAAAACCCATGTTTATTTTCGTGCCGTCATATATCACTAGATTCGCAATGGGTGCAGTCTTGGTCTTGCATATTTCGGTATAGGATTTTAGCATTTAGTGTCATCTTGAAAGAGTAAGAGAATCCCCGTATTGATAGTTGTCAGTGAAAAGTCAGGGAAAACACAAATTGTCGGTCCGAACGACTTACGTTCCACAACATTCGAACATAGTACGACAGCATCACTAGAGATGGAACTACACTAGTGGAATTCAGACCGAATTTGTTATTTTGGTAGTTCGTTAGTTGATACTTCGTTAAAACATTTAAGATGAACATACTTTTTCTGTACATCAGTAGTGGGTGGAAATTTTGTTTCAAAACAGCTGATTTAATTATATTAAATATTCCGATATGTGTTAAAAACTAGTTTGTAGTAGGCAGCAAATGTATTTTTTCGCAATGAATTAAGTTAACTTTTGAGGCAACAACGCAAACAAAACAGCTGAGTGATGTCACCAAATAACGAAAAAACTATCATAATTGCCAGTCTAGTACTTTGTTACTTGGGAAAACGATAATCTGTTAATTTTACAAAAACAAAACCCCACGTAAAAAACTACCGAGTAACGACTAATGAATTAACAAAGCTGGTCTGAATACCTCTACTATTAAATTGCTTAAACTACTGGGCAAAAAATTCACTACAAAGCAATATTTAAAAAATATCAGTGGTTAAAAAACTATAACAGAAGCGGTAGCCATAAAAGTGAAATTATGTTACCAGGAAATTATGTACATACATACTTGGTAGTGCCGATAAAGTCGTCAACAATTTCCGGCAGTTCAATTGCATTCTTTTGTTTGCTCAACGTTTGTTAGTTTGATGTTGTGTGGAATATTTACGATGAAAATATTGGTATATAAAGCTCTTATGTTTTATTTTTTCGTTCATTTGTTACCGTGAACGCAATTGCGTAGCGTTTTTCGGCTTTTTTTGGCTCTGCCAAGTTGTGTTTTCGCCAATGAAAACCTGAAATCAGGTTTTAATTGAATGTTGAAATGTGCGTTAAAACAGATGGATAAATCCATACCAATACCGATTCCTTCCCTACAATTTAGAGATTGTGAGGAGATTTGCAATAAGTTAGGGCTACAAAGCTAAGAAACCTCTTTAATTATTCAAAGTTTCTTCGTATCTGAAAAATTCAAGTTTTCGTAAAAACCACTTATTTTTCAATTAAAAGTTGCCATTAGGATTTCATTTTTATAAATTATTTGTGACGCCATTAGTTTTTGGTTTGTTGGCAAAAATTTACATACAATTAAAATAAATGTTTCTCCTGCCAAAAACGCACAAAAAATACCAATTTTGATACTCTTATTACTACTTCTATGGCAGGGCTTCAATAAATTGCCCCAATTATTTTGGCTTTCCCATTTAGTTGTCATCTTCGTTGACGCATACGTTATTGTTAAGGAATTTTCGTAGTACTCCCTGTGGCACAGTATACTGATAGAATAGTAAGATGCGATTCATTATTTTGTACTTGACAGTTTTATACTACTTTCACGAAGTTAACTTGTTATACAACTGCATAGGCGCACTTCATACAGTTTATTTACGCAGTTAGTAGCTTCTATTTTATACCCCTCTATATATAGAGAACACTAGAATTAAGCGCATCTAATCTACTATAAAAACTCAGTGAGCGTGCGATATATGAAAAATATTTAAATGCTTACTTTACCTTGGCTATGAAATGTCCAAAATAAAGAACAGAACGACACAGTTAAAGGATAAAATGGGTCAGTCAAATTTTGCTTTGGAAGTGTAAGAATGATGAGCGAAAAAGTTATATATTCCGTATATTCGGTTTATATTATGATTTGCACAAATATCAATGATTGTTGCGTCATAGTTCCCATTTGTGATAAGTACTTTTTATGCAAAATTGTATTTTAAAAATTTTGCCAATGGCTAAGGATTTCAAACAAATAAGTTAACGCCATTAAAATATTTTTGAACTCAAATATATTTTTAAGAGTAGTTAATGATGCTTCCTTTTTTACGAAATCAAAGAGTCGACTGATATCATATCAAAAAATAGTCGAAAGCGGATCACACTTTTTTAAGTTGTCAGATATCGAATGTGTGAATCTTACTACCTTTATCTGATCTTTTAGCGATGAGTAAATTATGATGCCGTAGAAGAATATAATCGGACAGTAACCTAGCCCATATTTATTGAATATAAAATTTGCCCGACCATTGTGAGTTATCTTCATAAAATTCTTTCAACCATATTTTCGAGTATACTTGAGTATTTCCATTTCTTAATAATTTTGTCTAATAGCAAATGTTAAATTCTTACGCAAACTTTTTGCATACAAATTTTGATAACCTCTGTGAGTATTTCCGCTTTTAATCTTTGAGATTTAATGAATATAAAATGTTACATATGGAGGCTCCTCATATATGTTCTATGCTGTAGAGAGAACAAATTCTAAATCAAACCCACATCGCAACAGGTTAATACTAAAGACCATGACTGCCAAATATGTCGTTACTAGACTTAACTCCATAAATTGTAAGTTAACCCTAAACTTCAAAAGACGCGTATGTAAATTTGGCATTTCTGTACTACGATGTATATGATCAACGGAGTTCGGCGTGTTGCCAAAGTATTGTTCTTTGAAGAAAAAAATACAGTTGAAGCAATGACGAGTTTTCGGACACGGCCCAAGAAAATCAAGTATAAAAGATAGGTGTGCTAAGTTTAGACGTGGTGAAGTGAGCACCGAAGACGCTGAAGGCAGTGATGCCAAAGGATATTGTTAACGGCGAAAACATCAAAAAGGGCCTCAAATAAAGGGCCACGTGTATATCACTCAAAAATGAGGACAAATTTTGGCATGTGCATGGAATAATCTTTATTGACTACCTTGAAGAAGGATTGATGGTCCTTCCTATTACATAGCGTTATTTAACCATTTAAAAAAGTGCTGTTTCACCAAGGCAATAAACAGTATCACAAGCCAGTGAATGTAATGGCAAAAATCCCGGAATTAAACTTCGAAATATTTTTTGAATCGTTCTTATGGTGAAGAGGGGCGAACTATTTTCATCATAGGAATAAGGACCTTTAATCCCCCACAAATCTGGTGAATCACTCCATATACCTCTAAGTTTGGAAATGCACTATAGTATATATTAGGGTGTGCCAAAAAAATGCGATATTTTTTTTTTTTCGCTCTCACCCCGAAATATCTTAGGAAATATCCAATCAAGTCTTCAGTTAAAAGCTGAGCTCAAAATTCGAATTTTAAGAGGTCCTCCATCGAACTTGAAGTTTTTCCGTCTAAATAACATGGAAAACATGATTTTTAGACAGTTTATTGCCCTGAAATACCGTTAAATGTTTTTGTTAGGAAAAAAAAATGAATAGACCTTTTTCAGTATTAAATTTACTACAAAAAGTTCTGTAGAATCAAATTTTTATCTTCCATACCTTTTTTTTTACAGAGCTTTAAAGTCAAAATTTTCGGTTTTTTTTCGGATTTTTGCATTTTTTAGCTAGACCGTAAGAGTTAAAGAAAAATGTCAAATGGCAAACTTGAAGTACGTTTAAATTGCTATAAAAAAGTTTTTATCAACTTTCTCGTATCACCAATAGCGACTAAGTTATAGCTCTACAAATAATTATTTTTTTAATTTTTTCCTATACGAGCTATAATATCGACAGTGGAACAAAAACTTTGTTATAAATTTACAATAACATTGAATTTGCAACAAAGTTGAAACGATAAAATATTTGGTAGTATAAAATATAAGAAGTTATAGACTTATATGGTCGTATTTTTATGATTTTTTAGCTCCATTATGAAATTTATTGATAAAAAATATGAATGATTATTAAAACAATAAAAAGATGCAGTCCATTTTTAGCCACGTTAATCTTAGTAAACTTTTCATCAAATTTTCAGCTTAATATATTATCAGAATTATTGTCTTTCCTTAATTTTTTTATTGAGTAAATATTAATCAGATACGAATTGTAAAATCATTACTGCCATAAATATCGAAATTATAGAAATAAAATATATCAATTTATGAAAAGCTACGAGAAATTCTTCTGAGAATTGATTGTTGTTTTCAGTTGAGAGGGTAGACATCAGGAAAAAGAGGTTTTGAAGTTTAGATAATTAATTCAATTTTTACCGCACAGTTTTAAATGCACAGAACTTTTTTTTATTATTATTATTTAGAGTAAGCAGTTACAAGTGTACTTTTGTTAAAGTCAGGAAATTTTTTGCGATGATCCTCGACGACTTGCAATAAGTATTGCTTTTGTTCCTCACTCCTGGTCAAACAATTATTGTATTCCTGGATCAACGCAACGCCTCTTTCGGCGAGATCGTTGACAACTTTGAGGTCTGACAGAACAGATTTACATGTTCGGTAACTTTCATCAGATGCCCAAAGTTCAGGATCTTTATCCATAAAATTATACGGTAGTTCAAATTGTTTGAATAAAAATAACGATTGCTTGCTCGCAAAATCGCTGATGTTCATCGATATTAATAATTTTATGTCATTGACAATAAACTTTTTGAAGTTTGATGGATTACTGTTTCGAGTTTTTATGGCGTTAACAGTTTGTCTTTTAATTTCTAACGAAACTGCGTCATCAAACAACGCCAGACCAATCAACTCTTCTGATAAGTACCATAAATGCCTTAATATCGTCGATGTTGCTGCAGTAGAGATTTTTTTATGAATAGAACGGAATTCATAAAGATTTTTAACCATGTTTAAATCTTGATGTGATGACTTAATAGCAATAGGTGCATTAAACCATGAAACGATATATAAATTTATCAGAAATAAACAGACATATCTGAGCCCATTGACTTCAGTCGCATTAATTTGAAACTGTTTCTTGAACATATAAAGTTTAAAAGAGTATAAAGCTTTCGACATCCACCTTGCATGATGGTTCGCTCCTGGAGCTCTGAACTTTATTCCGTTTATCGGAGTTCCACCCAAAAATATCAAGGCCAATTCTAAAAACTCTTTATAGTCATCTCTGTCATGTTTGTGCTGAAATATAAAATTTATTTATTCGGAAGGCTGAAGGCATTCATTTTAAGATGAGAGAAAAAAAATTATGCAAGAAACAAACAACAATCAGACAGTTGGATAACTATCATTTTTAATCTGACTTTGAAAATAAATTTGTTATAACTACCTAAACTGGAAGTAAGTTATTATAATTACCTGAAGTTTATTAACAATGAATTACAGTGGAATGAGCCATTTGTATCTCTGCTTTTAAATCTTGAGCGATTTTTTTTCGGACTTTCTCTCGATTGCGATGAATCGAACGATGACTAGCGGTGATGCTGTTCAAATCTTTGTATCCTAAAGCTGATGCAATTGCATTAATAAGAGGTGCCGCACGTCTGCTGCTAATATTACCTCTATCCAAGGCTGCAACAACTTCTGGTGTCATCAATTTCACCCTTTTAGGTTTTGGTTCTGCGCGTAGTTGATCAGAATAGTTAGATGTATTAGAACGTTTTGAGTGATGAGATACAGTAGAAACAGTAGAATGTTGAGAAAGAGGCAACATCGAGTCTAGAAATAGAAAAATTAAGAAATACAGCAAAGTTAAAGAACTATAGCAAATAATTTATTTTCATGAAAAGGGCATTTTTCAAGCTAAGAAAATCATAAGTAAAAGAAAAGAGTGGTAACTTTTTATAACTACGAAAAGTATATAGAATATAATGCGTAGAAAAAATATGAATATCTTAAATACCTGCTACATCAACTCCATTAGCGTTCAAATTTGATTCTGAAATTTCCACCTCAACAAGGTTCAAGTCATTTACCAAATGTACAGTTGATGTACTTTTTTGAACTTCTTGAATGTTTCTTGAAGATGTTAACAACTGGCTGGACTTACGGATTTCCCGACTGTCTGTTAAGAATTTTTTTTGAGGAGAACTTAAGTTCTGCAAAGCATTTTGCGGAGCAATATCGAATAAAACATCAAGAGAATCTATGAAATTTTTCTCAAGTAATTTTTGTGCTGACGAATTTTTTCTATCTTTGTGAACTTGAGTTTTTTGCCACTCATTGTACAATTTTTCAATTTTCACAATAGAGTGGTGTGAATTATTTGCGGGTAACAAAAATTTATTCCACACTTTAATAACCTCACAAAGAACAAATTTAGCACTTTCGCGAATCACAAGTTTTTCTGTTCGATGTTTGTAAAATAATAATGATAAAACTTCGCGTCTCACAGGCAATTTTGAACCACTAAAATTTTGACATTCAAAACCCACTAAATTTATGTAATTTCGTTTATTTGTTGTAGCAGACATGGTTCTTCTATTAAAAAGATATACTCGTTGCTATTATTGCAATAACAAACTAAAAACCAACCTAAAAACTGAACTAATTAAGGGCTAATTAAATCAAAAGACAATAGGGTTCGCTAATTAATGTAATTAAGCAGTTAATTTATCGATTGCGCGGAAAATCGATAAATACGCAGAGAGCGCTGGTAGTAAGTTCTCGGAAAATTCAAATTTAAATTCAAATATTCACCAGCACAATTAACTTGTTTTCATTGAAAATTCAAAATTTTCAGAACAATGCGCTTTAATGTTTTAAAAATAATAATCATTCATATTTTTTATCAATAAATTTCATAATGGAGGTAAAAAATCATAAAAATACGACCATATAAGTCTATAACTTCTTATATTTTATACTACCAAATATTTTATCGTTTCAACTTTGTTGCAAATTCAATGTTATTGTAAATTTATAACAAAGTTTTTGTTCAACTGTCGATATTATAGCTCGTATAGGAAAAAATTAAAAAAATAATTATTTGTAGAGCTATAACTTAGTCGCTATTGGTGATACGAGAAAGTTGATAAAAACTTTTTTATAGCAATTTAAACGTACTTCAAGTTTGCCATTTGACATTTTTCTTTAACTCTTACGGTCTAGCTAAAAAATGCAAAAATCCGAAAAAAAACCGAAAATTTTGACTTTAAAGCTCTGTAAAAAAAAAGGTATGGAAGATAAAAATTTGATTCTACAGAACTTTTTGTAGTAAATTTAATACTGAAAAAGGTCTATTCATTTTTTTTCCTAACAAAAACATTTAACGGTATTTCAGGGCAATAAACTGTCTAAAAATCATGTTTTCCATGTTATTTAGACGGAAAAACTTCAAGTTCGATGGAGGACCTCTTAAAATTCGAATTTTGAGCTCAGCTTTTAACTGAAGACTTGATTGGATATTTCCTAAGATATTTCGGGGTGAGAGCGAAAAAAAAAAATATCGCGTTTTTTTGGCACACCCTAGTATATATGCACTTACATATCTCATTAATGTGTTACCATTATGAAATAGAATACTAAATATCCTTATCTTTAGGCATTTTGCCAAAATTTCAGCTTTTAAGATTCTTGTGCTTTATATTAAATGTAAAAAAAATCGTAATTGTAAAAAATACATTCATTAAAAGAAAAAAACATATATTAGTTGTACTTTTTTTGAGCGTCTCAGACTTAAAGCTCAAATATTGTTTCACGCCGAGCGACAGTATATACTAATATGTTATAAAGCCAATAACGGAGATAGTATGGGAAAGGTTGTGAACCAATTTCGTTTTTTTTTTTTTTTTGGCACCGCTACGATACTGTTATCATACTCGGACAGATGCACCTCACCACGCGATCTAAACTAATATAATATTTGATCGTAGAATTAATACATAAAACTGAATCAAATTAAAGCCTAACAATTAAATTTAATTTTACAAGGCAGAATAAACCTTGGAGAGGTCTGCTCTTTTTTGGAAATTTCGCTTCCTAAAACAGGTGTAAGTTTAACACACAAGATAACACCCAAAAGGCAACTCAGATACTAGATACTCGTACAGAATGTATGAGCCGATTTAGCCATGTCCATCTCTCCATACGGTTGTCGTTATATATGCGAACCAGTCGCTTATATGAAATCAGGATGTACAAGCATTATATGTTAGTAGATTCAGCTTTCGAGATATGACCTCTAATTGATATATGTATATGTGTAGACATCATTATGAATCAAATTTTATATTTCTTTTGCAGACAGTAGGAAATGGCAATAGAAAGGCTATAAATCAAGCCTGTACTGATTTTTCATGCAAGGGCATAAAATACCTCAGGATTTGCTCTTACATATGTAAACGATATAACTGTCATGATGAAGCGGGTGCTACTAAGCTTCGCAAAATATTTATGACCGGATTATGAAGTGAACAGCCGGCTCTCGGTTGTATCAGTTATCATCACCTCAAAAGTCAAACAGTCTCTTGAGTAGTAAGTTCAAAGAGGCATACATTTATCCAACAAGAAACGAAGCATTCGTAAGTGAAGTTCATCCGCAAGCATGTGCATATGCTCGCAATCGTATGAAGCAAAAAAGGTGAATGCTGGAAGTAAATAATTTGCCATTAACCTAGTTCAACTGGTATTTGAACAGCAACACAAATAAATTCTGATAAGATGTACCAAATTTTTACTATTTTGCAAGATGTCGTCACAGAGTATAACCACCTAAACCTAATCGAGATATATACTTGTATATAGGGTTATGTACTTATAAATGATGAAGATGACAAGAGGAGTTAAACTCCTGGTGACTGTCAGTAGGTACGTCCGTCCGTCCGTGCAATCTGTAACTTGAACATAAATTGAGATATCTTAATGAGTTGAGTTCTTTGGCAAAAAAACACAGATGGACTTCGTAGATAAGCGTAATCGGATCACTGCCACGGCCACAAAACTAGAATTGTATTTGAACATAGGAGATTATAGTAGCAAGCGGTATCTGTAGGCTAAAAATTTTGAAAAGTTTGCGTAGCCCTGCTCTAAAAGAGGTTTATTGTACCTATCTTCCAACCCACTCAAGATAAAATAACCAGCTTCAATCAGGGCAAGCCCTTTAAGCACAACTACTGACAATGTGAAAACGGATGAAATTGGATGGTGTTAAATCCCCTTAAAACGGTAGTGTTAAAAAAAAAAACAACGCCAGAGACATAAAATTTTACCGCTATGTGGTATGAGAGAGCTTTGAAGAAGCCAGTAATAGATTTTAATACTCATAAACCACTCCTTAGATTGGCTAGAGCATAATGATCAATTCTACATCTGTTATAAAGTTATATTTGCAAAAGAAATTCAGAACATAAATAAGAATTAAAGACGTTTTGTAATTTCTGTTAATTAAAATATTGTGACAGTTCACATTACAACTTTGTAAAACTGTGAAGCACTTAGTTTTAGTACAAATTTTCTTAGACTATAGATGCGATGGGGACTCCAATTTATTTTTATCGACGGAAATATATAACTACACAGCAGGAGAAGGTTATTATTATCGCCTATTTTTGAAAATGAATCAGTTCAATATAAAACACCACTGCGTATACGTAACCTTCCATACAAAAAGCTGTTTAAAATAAAATTTGTAAATACTATATGCTGTAGTTGTCCTATATTGGTGATTTCGACAAATAAGTAGCTTCTTGGTGAGAAAAGAATGTCTGTAAAATTTCGAGCAATACCACAAAATCAGAAATACCGCTTCGTATATGTACATATGGACATACAGTTGGATGGACATTGCTAAATCGATTCTGTTCATCACGCTGATCACTTATACACATACTTTATAGGATCTCCAACATATACTTTTGGGTGTTACAAACATCGTGGCAACTTAAAATATCCTGTTAAGTGTACAATTATAGTGTAAACACCTTGTTTACTTTCGATTTATGAAACCCTGACACACTCGTTCGCGAGTGTGATCGAATGGTTTAACACCTGGCTACTAATAATCAAATCGACCAGCAACACTCCTACTTATACCTGTGTACAGAAATAAATTACTACCAGTTTTCCCAATAAATTGAAAAAGGTTCTTCAAATAATGCCCAATATATTACATAAATGCGTCATAGAGAATTTTGCAAAATAACCGCTAATTTTTAGATCTTTTTATATGTTTTAGCTAATTTTCTCCACACGAAAAGACAGTGACATCAAGGGACAAATGTCGTAATGCAATTATCTCCTTATTAAATAAGTTTGAAACATAAAATCATTAATGAATGTAGTTACATACATACACACATCAACCATAAATAATTTACCTAACGAAAATTAGTTAAAAGCTCTAGTAATTGAATTATTAAAAATATTTAGTTCCACGTAAAGTGATGAAAATTTATATTTGTCTTTCGCGCTTTGAAGTCTCATACCTTATAATTGAGTTATAATAACGAATTTAGGTAGATATGTTTCCATTATTATAATATATGTATGTATGTATATTCATTTTCGTCTGAGGTCTATCGACAGTCGATAATATTTCACAAGTTGCTTTTGTTAAAAAATTTTTTAACCTATTAAAATAGTCCAAAGCCTTTACTATGGCTACAGCTAAATAACGCTTTTAAAAAAGTAGATCTCGAATTAAAGGGTGCTATTATGAATTAGGTAACACTGGTTATATTTTATACTATATTACTGCAATTTCCTGAAAGAAATTTTTGTTTTTAAATCAAATGAGCACCACTGCTTGCGCATCAAACGAATGAGTTTACTTCCGCAATTTTCCAATATACAGTTCCATTCTTGGTATACTCGTATAATGTTATTTGAGAAAAAAAATAATTTTAATCAACTAAACGGTATTTTCGTCCTGTAACCGGAAATTAATTTTATATTTTACCTCTTTGCTTTTATTTTACTTTTTCGCTTTTACACATGTTTAAATTATCACTACGTGCTCTACTCTTTGGAGTTATTTTCAAATTTCCTTTATCCTTAATCCTTTAATGGGGTGATTTGATGTTACAATGTCACGTAGAAAGCGTAGATAATTGTGTGTGTCTCACGCGGGCAATTTCGTACTATACACAGTTCCATATGTTGCACAAATTCATATGAAGCGCCCATATGGATCTGGCATAAATCTTTTCGTTATGTAACGATTTACCTACCTATCGGTTATCTTTACTACCCAAAGCTTATCGAGATAGATACTGAGTTATATAGTTTTTTCGGAACAACTCTGTACAAGTATTCTCACCCTTTTATTCGAACTATTTGAAAAAACAATTTATGCAATTCCGATGCAAGTAAAATTGCTAAAAAAGTTAGATCGTTTTATTGACTCAGAAATTTTGGCCATGGATCTAATAACCACCTTTCACCATTGTCCATCTAGAGTAGATTAAGTAGCAAGTTGTCACAAGAAATTAAAGTAATCATGTAAAATTTTGATTTTCCGTTTGGAAACACTCTCAAATTATTAATTTCGAGCACTATTTTTGTTTTATACACTAAGTTATAAGGCAAGTAAATATGCAAATGACCATGCCACTTAAATTATATGAAGTTAAAATTATTTAAAGATTAAGCAGACTATTTTAGAGACATGCTGTGTGGTTTCATGCTTACAAGAGAATCCATCATCCCAAACAGATCATTATGGGTTTATCCACGGCATTAAAACTATCGATGTTTAACCCACATTATTTAGTTGAAATGCGATTATTTTAACATTAAAGAGATTTTTGTTTCAAATTCAATATCAACTTTCTATCTCTAATCTACTGAAGCTATCGATTGTACAGACAGAAGAACCAGCAAAACTTCAAGAATACGTGGACTTAATCAATTTATTTTAATAATAATTTTTATAGGTTTTGACTAACTTCGTACAGTATTTCAAAGAAAGCAAACAGCTGATGTGGTTTTACCAAGAAGCGAAAAATTTTTCAAGTTTGCCAGACTAGTATTTCGTTACTCGGTATGCATACACGTGCACTGCAAATAAATGAAAAGAACAAAGGTGTTGTAAATAACATATCATATATTTAATCAAGGGTTGTATTAAGCCTAATATTTGCACCCAAATTGTCTATACATTGACCAAATGTTATTTGCACTTTCCTCACCTTTAGCCTTATCTATGAAATGTAACATTTTTGATACGTCGATTAATGTGTGTCCTAATTACCTATGGAACTGTGCAACTGACCCAATATCTTGACACAAAGTGGCATGAATGCTAACAGTTTAATACATACAAATAAACCAAAGCAAGAGACTAACACTACAACACCATTCATTTATCACTTACCACTGGTGCCATTGGTAATCATATTGCCATATAGGCAATTTAATCATCTTCAGGTTATAAGTATACAATATATGTAGATATGAATTAATACGAATATATATGGATAAATATGTAGCTACACATACTAACGTGTGCTAAGGATATTTATTTAACAGCAGTTGTGACACAATGCCTTCCAACGTTTTTCGATAAAAATATCAATAGGCATACTTCTTTGTGTTGCACAGATGATAAATGACAGTGACCGGTTAGGTAAAAGCGCTTTTAGAAAGTGAAAAACTGTAGTTTTATTTCACTACTGAAATTAATTTCTCATAAATAAAGATTTCGTGAGTTAAGCTTCCAAAAATAACTATATATGTTTCTCGATTAGTTTTTGATGATTCAAAAAACTGTCAGTTGAATAAAACTATTATACTTTATAGCACCATGTTACAAAAGTATAAAAATGAGAGCAATCTGTATGTATAATATAGGAATATTCAGCTGCACTCTAACAATAATTTAATAATTCATCTGAACTCCAATATCAAGCTCAACAAATATCATAATTCAGAAAAAACCATACCCCAAACATCGAAGAAAATTCGGAAAGGCTTAACATAATTTACATCAGAAATTTAGACATAAGTTTAGTAGAGTAACCGGTTTTTGCAATTATATTTGGTAAGTTACCTGTATCTATCTAGTGTGGATAATTTCACTCACTCATGAGAGCAATGTTTCTATTACCCTTATGTACCTTCATTTGGTCTAGTAAAATTTAATTTAATAATTCACAACGGCAGACCAATGTACAAGCATTTGCACAATTGGGGATGTTTATTATAAAAGTAGACATTCAAAGCGATTAGATAACAATAAAAACTGAAAGTAGCTTTATGCTTAATTCTGCATTCCGTATTTTGTTTTTAATATCTCCAAATCAAGAAAAGATTACAAAATACAATAGCAAATGCAACCGCCAAAAAATCTTAGTTATAACTCATTAGGCTAGAGGCAGGATATTACCCTTTTCTCACCACATTTTCAACTTTTAATTTTCTGTGAAAATAGTTGACTGTAACAATTTTGTGTGAGAGAACGTTAATGCAGATAGAAAGCCATAAGAAAGTTTTTACCAAAACCATATTCGAATAGAATACAAAGATATTTGACAGAAGCACAAAGGAGAAACCACTCAAACTTCTGTAATGTACTATACATAACTATTTGGACGGCAATGCAAACTTTGAGTGAAGCAGCAAGTTAAAAAATATATATTATGATAGTATTCAGCCTATCTAAGATAGGATTAATATAATTATTTATTTCTTAAATAAATTGGATTAACTGATCTCTGTTACCGTTTTATTTTATTTGTTTCTTATAATATTAGTGCAGCTGGAATATGAGATACACAATTAATAAGGAAAATTAATCCAAATATTTGTCAAGCTTAATTGTCAATTCGACCCTTCGATTATTTTATACCCAATTTGATTTGGTGAAATCTCGACCATAGTTAATTTTGTTAGCAAGTTTTTCTATAGAATTTTTATTAAAGGAACTTGTTTTAAAATAGTGACGATAAAGTTGTATTTTCTAATTGTGCTTTCGGCCATTTCTAGCATGTCATGATCTCAAAATTTTACTTTATTTTATTCACTAATATTGACAATTTGATCATGTAAAAAAAATTTCAACTATTCGGGATGGGTACATACACTAATCGAATACCCATACGCTCTTTAAGTATGCATGGGGGAGAGTTCATTTATACTTGGTTAAATAAAATTATCTTTCGTTTTTCACAACTTAAGCGTAGAATTTGACAATTCTTTTGTTATAAGTACTTATTTTTATTATTAAGAATTAAATTGCCAATCCATTACTTTTACAACTTTTAACATGGATTAAGTCAACAACAGTATATCGATAAATCTAAGACAATTTGAAAATGAATCTCTTTAAAAAATATGATAGCAGCTTCGAGAAACCTATATGACATCTTAGCAGTATATTAGTGGTGAATTTACGCGTCTATGAGGGCGCTTAAGCTGAGCCGAACGGTGGATCGTTTTTTTTTTAGGAAAACCTGGACCTGTCGCAACCACACCAGAACAGTAACCTATTTCTTAGTGGTACGCAGGCATTTGCTTTTTAGTTGTCGGTATAGAAATCAAGAAAACCAGCGGTCGAAGATGAAACATTCCTCACCACGCCTATGTGAGCTCTTATATATTGACTGAAGCAATTGCATATTTATATAGCATAACATTTATAACATCGATTCGTTGAGTCACCGAACGTATATTCATGATTTGGCACCAGGTGACTGCTTAACAACCATAATCGAAAATATTTTGAAAAACAATAATGATATTTGTTTTTGATTTCTAATCCCGAAATAAACAGGGTTTTCCAATAAAAGTGATATAATTTCTTTTGAAAAAAAAACACACACACAAATGTTCTTCTTTTGATAATATTTAATATGAAGGACAATTAAAACAAAGTAATTATGAATATGACATCATTCAAATGGTCTACATAAGTTCTTTAGTAAAGACGAATTCGTTGAACCCAATTTTCGAATATTTTTTCCACTTAGCCAAGTCGTATGTCACGAAAAGCACTTTCAATATTGGCTTGTAAAGCTGAAAGAGATTCATGTTTATTGCTATAGACCAATGACTTTAAATAACCCCACAATAAGTAATCCAATGGTGTTAAATCACTACTTTTTGCAGGCAGTGTCGCAATTTCTTGAAATAATCGAATCTACAAACTTTTCTCGCAATAATTCGGTTGTTCTGTGTACCATGTAGCCCCACGTAGCAAATTTAAGAGAATTTTGATAAATAATTTGTAGATTTTTCTCGCACCAGGAGCTACAGTTTTGATTATTTACCGCACCACTAACATGGAAGTGATCTTTATCGGAATTGTAATTGCACAACGATTATATTTATAATTAAATTCGATAATATTTTTGTTGTTTTTTCGTATAGCTTTTCATGATGAAATTGTAAATATTACTAAATACAATGGAAATATCAGAAAATTAAATCAGAAATTATATACCAATAATCACAAAAAATCTTGCAAAAGTTACATGCAAGAATGCATTTACAAAACATAAATTAATTAAGATTTCATTACTTGTTTTTACTACAATCGAGTTGAATGTTTTACTGTCAATTTTAAGCATGTTACATAGGTTAATGAGTGTTACTCATACTTTATGCACTATGTTTTGTTAATAATAAAAGAAAACTCTGTCTATTTATTTAAGTTTGAGAAGCGCACGTCATTGACATTAGTTTTTTAAACCTATCCATAGCTATAGCGGCCAATAGAATTTTCTTAGTCATATTTCAAATAATAATTTCTTGCTTTATGCAAATATCAACAAAATTTTATATAAATATTTAAATGTGAAAATGCGTTTTTATATGTCTGATATTTAAATACGTACTTGTTAACAAACGTTGTTTATTTAAAATAATCTACATAAATTTTCATGCTATAAAAGGCAGTTTGCATTTTTAAAATTAAACTGTCAATTAATTTGCTTGAAAATTATGCCTTTCCCTTATTATAAACATAAAAACATGTTTTTATTCAATACTAGTTCATTGGATTCTCAGAATTGAGGAAAATCAACTATGTACCCATAACACCGGTCAACACGATTTTTAGGTCTGACATCTACATGTTAAATTTTAGTTTCTCCTAAGACAAAAATAAGGAAAAAAAAATTTTTTCCGGTTAAAGTTTTCTTTCGTAGAAATTAGAGCAATTTTTCGATTTTTTTTTCTTACCTTCTAAAGTATTTTTACAATTAACGCAGGCGAAGTAAGGTACCCAATTTCCATTTTGATTACTGACTTTTAGGTTGAAATAGGCTTCATAGGCTTCGCAAAGTTTCAAATTTGTTGATAAAGCAAATTTTTTACTTCTAACTTTAACAAATTCACCGCAAATAAAGCAGAAAAAATCAACATCATTTTTACACTGACTTGATGCCATTTTTTAACTGAGTAATACACCAATATTGTTGTTACAGCTATAATAAACAGGTTAACATTCACTATTGTGCCTCTTACAAATAATAATACTGCTTTTATGAAATAAATTAAACTATACTTATCGATGTAGATCAGCCCAAAGCAAACTTTAAGAACTAAAGATTATTATTTAAGTGGTTTTCAATGTCTAGAATCAGAATTCTAGCATGAGAACAGAAACCCAAACAAAAATATTTTTTTTTGTTGACCGGTGTAATTAATATTCTTCAAACTCAGGTTCCAATGCTACGCAAAAGGAATTGGCCTTACTACCATTAAAATAATTCTAACATACTTTGATAACACTGTGTATGGAAGTTGACTTTATAAATTAACTAATTTTGTAATCACAATGAAAGGAAATACAAGGCAGTTTTTGCATTTGCGTTAAATTCAAAGGCATCATTGTAGCGATCAAATTCTTAGATATAATATGGTCATGGCGTATACGTAACATCAGGTTGCATGTGTTCGCACGCTTTGCTGCATGTTTAATACACTGAACTTGTGAGGAATGTCAGCGTTTCAATAATGAATTGAATTTTAAAGCAATGTTAAAATAATATACATATGTGTAATGCAGAGATAGTAGGGAATTTTAAAAAGGCAATTAACTTTGTATTATGTGAAACAAAATCAATTGCCTTTTTACCGTTTAGAGTATGTAAGAGTACTTGACAATTCGCAATCAATTATGGTGTATCACATTACTCTGCCCTTCTTAAACTCCAGGAGATTGAAAATTTCTTATGATTCCTTCTTTTTACATCATACAAATCAAGCACCCATGAGCAAATAAAGGATCCATACAAGTTGTCTTTTGCTGTGCCATATCAATTCTAAAATTAATTAAAATCGGATCATAACTTTTGGACGTTGCTTCAATGAAATTTAGCTAATTTATGCGAAAGGGTCATAAAAAATTTCTATAAACGAGGGCGCATGTACTATATACTTATATATATATATATATATATGTACATTTTAAAATTCAGAAGCAATGTGCAAAATAGAATCTTAATATTAATGAATATATTATCCTAAGCAACGCGAGGACAGGGTCATCTATCTATAAAATGATTGAGATCGCCATACATTCTACCTTAGCATATATAAATGAGAGTTATTCAAATATTTCTTAATATTTTATTCAGAGTCAAATGAATTATATATATTTAATTCCTTATCCTGTAAAATAATCCTTTCAAAACATACGCCAAAAATTTGTGTAGTATCTATTTTTGTACGCCTTAAAGTTGTCATATCATATATGTCAGCACATTTTAACATACGTTTGGTTTTTCCTCAAAAACTTTTGCTGCTACTTACCAAGTGCCAGTCAATCATCAATTTTTCCACATCGACGAAATGTGCACTACATAAGATATTAATCTCTGACGAACCCCTGCCTGCATTGGCATCACATACATCTACTTAGTGCGCAACCACTTATTTTAACTCTTTCAATTTCTCAACAAGTATGCTATAAAGAGTCTACAAGCCACGTTTACTGAAATTTTTGTGTATCTTAGTGATCCTTTCCTAGTATATACTTTTTTTCCGCAAAGGTAATGCGAAATTTTCGCATTTGCTCGCTTTTGGTATTTAACTCAAAGTAACTTGTGCTAAGTGAACAAATCAAAAAGTGCATAAATAAATAAAGTTTTTCGATTGATATTTTGATTGGAAAGGAGTAACCCATTTCGATGGAATTGAAAGCTCATATTGTTTTTCTTGTACATTTCAATATATTTAAAATCTGTTCAACAAACAAAACCTAAATTTCATGAAAACACAATGAAGATGAATTAAAATAGAATTTTAATTTTAGATTGATTGATACGAAAGGGGAGGTCTAGCGAGTGGTATTTCTCACTCTTCTACGTTGTAAACTTTTGTCTAGCAGTTGAATCCCAAATCCACTTTTATAGAAGCTGGAAGCTACAGAGAATAGGCAATACTGGCATAAATATTTAAAACTATTTAGCACTCCAAACTATGTGTATAGTTAGCAAGTAGCAACAGTTTGTTGCAAAGATATTTAAATGTGATTACCACCCTTTTATTGGATTTTACTAATGTTACTCAGCAAATTCCAAAGGCGAGATAAGTCACAGAAAAAATATGTTACATTCTATTAAAATCCATCTTTACTAGCTCTATCTTCTTTCAATGAAAATTTAATTAAATAACAACTACATCTTTTGATTTACGTTGCATCCAATATGCTAAATTCTTTCTAACCTCGAATATTTTTATTTGTCTATGTAGGTTGGACGTGGGTAATGTGTGGTAATCCAACCGCATTAATGAAAAGTTGCATTGACAATTGATTATCAGCTGAGCTGAACATACTTGTAATGTTCTACTCCCAGCCTAATGTCACACTTCAAGTCGAAAGACAGCTACTTACTCTAATGAGTTTAGACACACAGTTTTATTTTCTAACCACAACTTTCTGCCATGGTTGAAGGAAACATCCGACAATTAACACAAAAAATTAACTGGTTTTTTATTCACGATAACGACTTAATCTTTCCGTGTTTGAAACAAAGTAGTCCGACTGTATTATTTATAAAAAGATGAACGAATTTTAGCAGAAAATATAACAAGTTAACTAGTATTTTGTTTTATCAAAAGTAAATATTGCGTATACGCCACGACGTTTTATATATAAATCGATGTTGATTTCTATATTATACATACATAGACAAATGGGATATATGTATATGCTTTGAACTTGTTTTATCAAAATAATTTCGAATACATAATGATATATTTGTATTTTGAATTATTTTATTTATCATATCAAATAAATCTTCTATATTTCTCTATTACTATTACTACCTCTATCTTTAGTTTGAAAGGAACGCTTCGAGGTTGTTTTTATTGTCTAATTTCAGGTTCATTAAAATGTATGAACTTTCACACAAGTTATCCTTGCTTGGACGGATGGACGAATAAGCGCAAAGACTAACATATGGGAATAAATACATATTTTATACTGTATGATGAATATTTAAAATGATTATTTTAATGTGTAATCAAAAGAATTAAGTATAATATGTACAGCATGCCCTTCAGAACGAACGATTTTTTTAGATTGGTCGCTTCGGAATTTCCTTCAAATAATTCGAAAACAATCAAGGATTTTCTGTTTGTGCGTGATGTAAAATAAGTACAAGGAATCAATTTTACAAACAATTTCTTAGTGATAACAATATAGCCGCAAAGTTTAGGCATCACCATAAGCTATGATTTTCTAAATTTTCTAAATTTACTAAATACGAGTAGTAAAATCGTTCGTAGATGTATTTAATGGTTCTATAAGCCCATAAAATAGAATAAACTATTTTGTAAAAAATTTTAGAATAACTTTAACCTTATATATAACTTTTAAATTTAAACTCTTAAATATACAAGGTGTGTTCCAAAGTAAACAGGACTTTACAAAAAAGAAGAAATGTTTTTTTTTGCAAAATTAATTCATATTATTCAAAATAGTCTCATTTTTCTTCAATACAACGTTTCGGTAATAGTTTTATGAATTTTAAAACAAAATTTAATGTTGGCTCTTTGTTCAAAGATCATTTTCGCACCGATAACACAAACATACTGACACTTAAAACGCAATAACTTCACTTCCAATTAATGAAATGTTATGAAACTCTCACTGAACAATCAATAAAGATAGTAGATTCTAACGCACTGGTCGGCATATAGATGACGCCACAAGGGGCCGCTAGATTCAAAAAGTCCTACTTTGGAATGCACCTTGTATGTATTTATTATAATTTTCTCCTCAATTTCCCTGCTCACACATACAATAAGATAAATGTAGTTCACTTATATTTATACACTTACGTATCGCATTGTTCACTCTGATTTATTTAATTTATTCTATTCTACCTTATTCCAATTTTCGATTTCAGACATAAAATTGGTGTAAGTAAGCAAACCAACATATGCGAAGATTTAACAATGGAACGAATATGCATTCTTTTTTCCAGGAAAGGGAACATGGACAACATTACATGATGTGCGCTGTTACAACATCATTATGATTATAAGAAGGATACGAACTTGTCACATTGGGATTTGTCTCTTGCAGGCGGTTTTTATTACACTTAAACGAGTATATGTAAGTGAGGGGTGAGGGTATAAATGACAATATAGTGGTTTTTCTGTGACATTATAGTTACTGTTTACATCTGCGCTGTTGATTTATTTCTTTTCAATTGCATATATATTTCTTTATCTTGAATTGTGTTGTTATGTGTGCTCCTTTGCAAAAAAATATGAATAGTGTGTCCATGATCTTCATTTTCACGGTTGTGGTCATAAGTCGGCACTAAAGGCATTATTTGTGCAAAGTTTTATTTCATTATATATTTGCTTTTTTATTTGTGTTCTGGAAAGTGAAAAAATCAAGAGGAATTTAAAATTGGGCTATATGGGAAGTAAGCGTGGTTGTTGTTCGATTTCGTTAATTTTTGCGATATAACATAACAATATAAAAATAATGCCAAGTACTTAATTTTGTCAAAATCAGTTGGACGGGTCTCGACATATGCGAATTCATTAAAAATTGGGCGGAGTCACATTGTCCAGATTTTACACTAATACCCATAAAGATATGTCATACCATCTCGGAGGTAAAATTTAAGGTCTCTGGTGCATTCAGTTATTGAATTATTGAGCTTTTAGCAGTTTTCAACAGTACGTCATATTGGGAGTGAGACGGGTTATCATCTGATTTCATCAATTTTCACACTATCAGTAGGAGTTCATATAATATTTGTGCCGAACAAATTTGCTTTATGTGATTTTAGTGGATTAGGAGATATCAAAAATATCAAAATTTCTCTGACTTTATCTAGGGGGTGATCGATAAGTGATCGCTTATTGTGTTCCTCCATGTTTTAGTTTTAACCTTGTTTTAAATACTAATAATATAATATATCAGATCCGATCTTCAATCTTATTGCCATATATCAGTTTCTTTTTACGATGCCTAATAAAATTTAATTTTCAATTTGTGCCTACAATTTATTCAACTACGTTAACCTCATACAAAATTTTTTGACGAATATCATTACATTGTTTCCAATCATCGAACTTTCAAGTTGCTGTTGCCCAATCAGTAATTAGCAACCAAGTTTCACAAATTGAAATTGAGCAATTCCAAAATAAAGTTTGTCCGAGAATTTCAATCACGCTTTTACTTTTATTCCAAAACGAAAACTGCAAACATTGAAGTAACAAAACTTTTAACTAACAGGTTGCATATGAATACAAAGTGTTACTGCTTGTGAAGGTAGTGCAGCAGTTTTAACTACGAAATGTGCTAGTAATTTCAGTATGTCCATTGGGTTAGAAATAAAACGAAACGATTCTTTTCCGACTTCCGAACTAAGGCAAAGTTTCACGGCTTTACAAATTGGTTCAGCTGTTGCCACATATTTTTTGTATAAATAAGAAATTCGGACAGTCGGGATAAAGTACAAGAAAAAAGCTTCTTATGTTCTACATTTATTCAATTGCCTTGCATGTCACTACATAATATGAGTGGGTGCTAAAAGTGTAGAGCCCAGTGCCTACTACTTATCTTTTCCCGAAAAATATTGATAAATGTTTAAAATTCGCAGAGAATCCTTTTCTGACAAGAGCATGTCTCTTTCTCAAAAACGAGTTGAATTAGATCAATTTTTCCACTTACTCCGTATATACACCATCTGATAGAAGGTTTTTCCAATTTTCGGCTGACAATATCCTTCGGCTGACAGAATCCTTCTCGTCAGCAGTTAAAATGTCTCAAAGCTTCAGCATAAGTCGCAGGTCAACATGTACAGAATGACTTAAGTTTGAAAAAACAGTAAATCTAGGCAATAAAATATCTTTAATATAAAAGATTTTTATAGAAAAGTTTTTCTGTTTTAAATTTAAGGTAAATGTCTGTACATTTTAAGTTTGCTTGATGAATAATTCCTGCGTATTGCTTGTGGTTTAGAATCAAATATGACATACCCACCATATCGCAAAAGAAAGATAACTTCTTAAATATAATTGTTTCTGGTGGCCCCACCTATTGGTGGGTATATGAAATAAAAAGTTTGATCTTGTTGACATTTCGTAAAAATTTGGATAAATACAATCGATGTTATCGATCAAAAAGTGACAGCAGCTTTTGGTCATCGGTCGTAAAATGCATTTTGAACAAAGAGCAAATATTAAATTTTGTTTTAAACTTGGGAAAACGTTTACTAAACATTTCAAATGATGAAAAGGTTTATGGTGATCAGTGCCTATCCCATAGTAATGTACATGAATGGTTTAAGCGATTCCAAGAAGGTTGTGAGGACCTCTGTGAGGATAAGAAGTCACCGAACAAAGCCGTCTTCAGAAGTCAAAAATAGAAACAATGCTGATTTGTGTTTACGATTCCGAAGGTATTGTACACCGAGAGTTCGTCCCACCTGGCCAAACGATTAATGCTGTATTTTACCTTGGTGTTATGAAGCGTCTTTTGTGACGCATTCGTCGTGATCGACCACAATTTCGTGAGGCAGGGTCCTGGCGCCTGTTGCACGATAATGCGCCGTGTCATCGGTCGACGCTTGTCACTGATTTTTTGACAAAAAACTCCATATTAACCACTAATAAGTCACCCTTCTCACCTGATCTGGCACCCTGTGATTTTACCTATTTTAAAAACTTCATTTGCCCATGAAAGGACACTGGTTTCAGGACATTTCAGCTATTCAAAAGGCGACGAACGATATTCTCAAGAGCATTCCGAAAAATGACCTTAAACACTCATTTCAAATGCTAATTGACCGAGCTAAACGCAGTATCGAAGCACAAGGAAACTACTTTGAATAAAAAAATATAACTTTTGAAAAATATTAATTTTTTGTTGTTTTTTTAACAGTCCTGTTTCTTTTGCGACAGACTTTGTATATTCCATTAACGTATTTTTCAACTATAAACAAAACATTTTACTTGTTTGAGGTAAATTATATGCAGTATATTTGTGAAAAGTAATTCTATTTTCAGCGATATTTTTGTTCAAAATTAGAAAATGTTCTAAATTAACAGCTGTTATGAGTATTCCTTTAAATAAACTTTCACTATTATCATACTGCTGTACTCTCTTTCAATCATGATGTACCTGCACTGCAATAAAATTATTCATTTCAAAGCTACTTCTATTTAGTTATTTTCCTTTTTAACGCCAGTGTACTTTCCGTTTCCTGTTTTCTGGCCATTTTCCTATTTTTCACCACATTTCCCTGCAGCTGACTGCTGGGTATTATAAATTAGCAGCTCTCTGAGGATAGAGTAAAGTGTAGCTGTGAAACCGTTGATTCACAGCGCAGGGATAATAAATCCCATTATACCAAGAGGACATAAGATATTTTGAATAAATTAGGACGTCAGCAACAAAAGTGAATGCGGAATGATAAGGAAGAGAAAACAAAATTATAGAAAACCGTAACAAATGAGGAAAACTTGAGGATATTTGCTAAATATACTTTGCATCAAACTTCTTTATGATAAGAGTAACACTCTCATACATTCATTGATATATCTTTTTTACTAACCTCTAACCCTAGACTATAAAGTATAGAGCCAGCTGAGTAGAGCAAAAAATATTAGGTGTATTCACATTATGTTAATTCGTTAGTCGTAGTAGCGAGAAATGAAGCGCCAATCTGAAAAGCTTGATAGTAGCTCAAATCACGTCAAGTGATCCAGGAAAATTTTGAAAAATCCTCGATTTTAAAAATTAGCAATTGATTAGGAGGGGGATCAAACACAAACCCCCCGATATAAATATTTCACAAAAATTATTTTTTTGTTAAAGTTATTGAAAATTGAAATTTAAAGGATGATAAAATTGTAACATTATTTTCTCATAAACTACTGGAGATAAATCTATGAAATTTTGTGAAGTCAAAAGAAAATTCTCGAGCTATATTATAAATATATTTTCATGGTCCTTTTGTATAAATAAGAATATTTTACATAATATTTTTTCAAACAATTAAAATTTTTTAAGTATTCTTCACACTAAAAAAAATTAAAAATTAAGTGACCCAACGCGGAAAATCATTGCGGAGTACCCTCGCATGCTCCCGATATCTGTGCCGCAAGAAAAGCATAAGCGCTTTGCGCGACGTTGGATGTGCGATACGTTTTAAAAGCGCTAGGGGGACAATGAATTCAACATTTTGCTTTGACTTCACAAAATTTCATCGATTTATCTCCAGTAATTTATTAGAAAATAATTTTACAATTTTATCGTCCTCTAAATTTAAATTTTCAATAACTTTAACAAAAAAAAAAATTTGACTAAATTTTCACATCAGGGGGTATACGTATGGTCCCCCTCCTAATCAACTGCTAATTTTTAAGATCGGTGATTTTTCGAATTTTCCCTGGATCAATTGACGTGGTTTGACCTAGCATCTATATCCTTCTATCCTTAGTTTTGCGTTTTATTAAAGTGACTGTTCACGAAAACAATTTGTTACATGCTGTGCTTCGTGCAGTTAAGAGTAAAAAAAATTGCACTCAAAGGGAAAATGGCAATAAAATACTTTACAAGCCAAATAAAATCTTAGTAGGAACCAACAAGCGGCAATAACTAAAAGCTAGGTAAATATAAATATTGCTGATGTGATTGTAGGCAGGCGGTTGAATACGATAGATACGTAGACGACAACCGACAGCAGGCCATTGTCGTGGCTTTGCCAGTGAGCACGTATGCCATGCGTGGTGAAGTTCCTCAAAATAAACTCTGATTTCGTGTTGCTACTATTAAAGGCATGTTTCTAAGCAAAGTGTGCGTATACCTATGTTGACTGCTGCGGGACAGTGAAATGTGTAAATATTCACCGTGAGGGTCGCTAACCGCTCGGAATATCTACGTGTGTGTGTCCTTTCTGGCTTTACAGTTAAGCTAGTCTATTAATTCATAGTTTATTGTTTGCTAGTTAACCAGCTCAACACCGATATGCTAAGATAACCAGGCACAAAATCAGGTATCACAGTTAGAAGGTACCACATTCACATAAAAAGATATTAAATATATGGAGAAATATATGGAGAAATAAGTACGACAAATATGTTTGTTGTAAAAACGAGGATGTTACGCTTAGAGGTATGTTCGCTATGTAAGCAAGCATGAAAAAAATGGCAATATGAATGTAGGGAGTTATCGCGATGACAGAGCATAAAATGGAGAGTGGAGGGCTGGAGGAAAACGAATAGTTCTGATACTTATAGGGCACACAAAGAGAAAACGTTAAGACGCTGATAATTGTATTAGCCTTAGCAATAATAAATTTATTGACGGTTAATCTCTTATACATATTGTGTGTAAGTTTGGGTTCATATGACTGTGTTTCAAGAAGGATTGCAAAGATGCTGATACTTCAACTGGTGCACATCTTGTGGTTTGGCGGTAAAACGTGTTGCGTTTCAAAAATTTTCAAGTAGCCGAATTTGTTTTGTTATTGAAGTGTAACACCACTGGGATAAGAACCAGCCAAACATTTTGGTATTCAATGATACTGGTAACGGTAAAAGTCATTAGTATTACTATAGGGCGAAAATTTGTTGAATTTATACACATAATTTAAGAATGCAATCTCCGAGAATATTGCCTTTAAGGTGTGCCAAGGTATGACAAAATATTGTCACAGAGTGCAGGTGAAAACAGAATAAATGAGAGATGAAAAACTTATACTATTTATCGGGGAATCGCGCTCTAACCTCTGAATAAACTTCCAGTCAAGTAAGCATACATATGTGTAGGCACAGTGCGTCAATGTCATGGCGGATGAGTAACTTTTATGATAATTATTTCTTTGTAAAATTGGCATATTCCTTTACATATTTGTAAACTACATAGAAATACAAAGCAATTGCATTTTTTTTTTTTTAAATTAATTACTAAAATGAGTCGGCAATAGAATTCAGACTGGTTGAATTCATAAATACCGCTTCTAAACTATTCATACTATTCATTGTTCTACCTGCTGAGGTTAGAGTTGTATTTAATTTAAAATCACATACATATAAAACAACATAGTGTCTGCAAGAGAAAATGGTCACAATGAAAACATCCTGTTTGCCCCATTAGTCTTAATTTTATTGAGCCTTGCTTATTTCTAATTTTCCACTTCTGCAGATCTTTTTTTACTTTGAAATTAAAAAAAAAACGTTGTTTCCCTGTTGGTTAGTGGGTCTTAGTATATTTTTCTTATATATACGCCATAGCGTAAGTAACATTTGTCCTTTGTTATTATTGTTGCTAGCAAAGTTCTGAGCTGTTTATTTTGAGATCCCTTGTTTTTTTTTTTATTTTATATCTACGCTTGTCATGGATTGAACCAGGTGTAGACGTTCATAAATATGTATTTGAGTACTCACACATAACCTATAAAGTTCGTTGTTTAAACCTATTTTTATTTTAGTAGCTGCGCTTGTCAAGAACTGAACCCACTCGACCTTCCCAAGAGACATCGCTTCACTCTATGGGCCTACATTTGCGCGCAAAATTTTGTTCAGCGGTGAGGCCAATTTTCGACTCAATGGGTATGTAACCTGAAAAGATTAAAGTGTGTAACGGTGTGGAATCATCGCCCATATTTCTTCGAAAATGATGCCGGGGAGAACGTAACCGTCAATGACGACCGTTATCGCGCCATGATAACCGACTGATGCCTGAAATTGATATCTCCTATACATTGCATCAATCAATGAATTCATTGAGAGAACACTTTGGTAAACAGAAAATTTCACGTTCTGGGCCAGTTGGTTGGTTAATTTTTTATGCAGAATCAAATTTTGGAAACGCGAACCGTGATAATCGTTTGTCGCGAGCTGTTGTTTTTGATTGGTAAAAATTATTGAAAGAGGGTCGATCAACTGGTGATCAACACGTCCATCAAATAAAGTAATTGGTGCTTGAAATCGACGATTAACGGTCAGAAATTTTACTGGCATCGTTGGAATAACGAAAGGATCAGTAAAAACTATTTTGAAACATCACTTGAAACTAAAAAAAGTGAAAGCATGATTGGTTCCAAAATCACCACATGTTTTCGAAAAGCAACGTCGAGCTGTGAAATAATGCTTTATGACTGCCAGAATGTCATGAATTATATTATTACTGAGGATGAGTTTTGAATCCTGTCCGGAAACAGTGATCAGTCGGCCGAAATTAAAATCGAATATTCAATTATGCATGATGAACTTATGATAAAAATTACATCGCTTACTGCTTTCTATCCTTGTTTACAAATACAAACCTTTAAGCGGTTTTAACCAGTTTATGAAGCGTCACTTGTAATACAAAGAAACTAAAAGCTCTAACGAGCCTTAACGGCTCACTTCGACACGTGCTCGCAAAATCTGAAAACAAAAAATACACGCTTCCGTTATTCAGCACATCAGTTATTCATATGCTCTTTACAACAGAAATTTAAACATACTTTTTGGCGCACCAACTTAGTAGAGTGTAAAATTACATTCCTTACACAAGTGTGTATGTATGTGAAAAAAACGATGCAATGTTGTCTATGTTGAGTATACAAAATTTTATCGTATCATTTACCGGAAGTGGCGCACATTTTATAGTATGTGTACACACAAGCATTCAACTCTGTTTCATCCACCTTTTATAAACTAAGGTTTTAAAATGTTGGCTGTCAAGTTGAAAATGAGTTTAGGTGGGCACCGTTAAGCTATAATTTGTACAGTTTTGAGCACAAAAATTAATTTCTTGTGAACGGTTTACATTTTTGGAGTTTACTAGTGTTTGGAGCAAGTTTGTGGCTAGAAAAGTTTAAGAAAGCTACGTATTAAAATAGCCTGTTCCTTAAATACAAGAAAATTTATTTCAAGTCTCGAAATATAATTCACTCTTTCAGAGCATTCAATGTCCTAAAAAATCTAATGAACAAGATATTTTTTCAAGTGGTTGGAAGCGAGATATTAATTTTTCTATCTGATAATAAGGAAAAATAGAAAACTGTATGTAGGAGGACCTTCCCGTTACAATTAAAAACCCATATTTGGAGAGGCTTTCTTAGAGGTGTCTAGGAACCTATTTTTCCGCGTACCAATCGAAAAAAAAAATTTTTTTTTTTGAATCATCGTAATACATACGTATTTACATATATATTTACAAAACCTAATTTTTTGGAAATGAAATGACGGCATGTTTCTTTACATATATATGTATTTGCGTTCATCAAATGAGTTTGTCAACGACATAAAATGTTGTATTATCAGGAAAGGCATTCTGCTTAACTCCGCGCGCAATATGACAAGATGAAATTAAAATAGAAAACTTTGGAATGATTATATGTATGACATAAGCTCTGAAGAAAAGCACATTTTTTTCCATAAACTTCTTAAATCTGCCACATAAAACATAACATTTCTGAAAAGTTATCAACACTTCAACTTACACCGAAGTGCAATTTTTCAAATGCCAATTTAAGCATATAAAAACACTGCGGCCACAAACTCTAATACACACGAATGCACATAAAGAGAATATATAAACTCTTTTGCAGAGGAACAAAGTTGTAAAGTGTCTTTGCTACAATAACAGTAGAACTTACTGAACAAAAAAAAAAAAAATGCTAGAGCTGTATGGCAACTAAGCTGTAAAGGCTTAGCTTATCACATAGAACGCGTCAAGTGTATCATATGAGAACACGAGTGAGTTCTTGCTTAAGTGTAAGCGTTTGTGCAGTTTTCTTTAAGTCCGCACATATGTACATGTGCGTGAGTTCAAGATTTGACAACGCCGGGGCCAACTCACAATTTCATCACAAAATTTGACATTTTTGATGTTATACATGCTTAGAATATTTTGACATATGAGCGTTATTTGTGTTGTTTACAATAACTTAAAATATTCTTGCTGACCAACAAATGGAAAATCGCGAATATTTTCGCAAGGATATTTCTTATGGATTATCTCAGCAAAATGCTTCGATGAACTGAATTCAACCTTTGGCGATGAAGCTGTATCAAAGCCCAGTATTTATCGTTGGTATCGTTAATTCAATTCTGGTCTTAAATAGATCACACCAAGACAGTCAAAATCAGTTGATCAGTCAGAAACTTTTGATTTTGTGCACAAACTGATATTGAAAGATCGTCATGTGACCTATCGTGAGATTAAGACTACCATAGGCATTTGTAGGACCACCATATACTTAATACTGCATGAACATTTGACTGTTGAAAAATATTTTTTCGCGTTTTATCCCACATAATATATTAATCGCCCCAAAAGAAACTCGTGCCGATTAGGCGCGATAAATATTTAACAATTAAGAAAAGGTGCCTAAAAACGTCTAGGGCGTTATGAAAGCTGATGAATCGCTCTTACGGTGTTTAAAGATGAGCCGAATACAACAAAATTTATTCGTAATTTCAAGAAAATGAGCAGAGCAGTAAATTCTGAGTGGTACAGAGCCATTTGCCAGTTATTTTACCATAAATCGATATGCCCAACCACTGAAGATGGACACGACAATGCTAACTCGTACACATTGTCTAAAACAACTGCATTTTTCAGCACTTAAAACATTGATTTGAGGAGTTTACGGTGTAGTGTTGACTTAGCACAGAATAACTTCTTTTTATTCCGTTCAGAACATATGTTTTGGAGATATGTCAATCAGAGTGGCAAAATTGATTCGACAATTGGTTCAAATTCTCGTAAACGTGTGCAGATTTTAACAGAGAGTATTTTGAAAACAGTCGAACAATTTTCGGTTATTAATACCTGTTTTTGTTCCCTATTCCCTAATATTATAAATACATCGCATAAAGTATGTAAGGATTGCAAATATATCTCACTTGCTCCAATGTATGTGATAATATAGGAAATTTAAGTGTATTAATTATCATCGATGGTTAGATACTACTACACACTACTATTTAGCTAACTGCTCAAAAGCAAATTTTTGTTAGGAAACATTTTTTATTACGCAAAATGTTCTCGCGAAATTTTGCTGAATTGTTGTCTAAGGCAGCATTATAGTCTGTAAAAAAATTTATCAGATTGACCAAAACCAAGGTGTGTGTCGCTGTCATACAAGCTAATTGAAAAAATTATTTTTAGAAAACTTGAGCCTGAGAACAGTAACGTTTTGGTGGTGTCGAAATCAACGTTATTTTTAAACTTTTGCAATATGTTATTACAGAGTTTAATAATGTTGTTCCCCTAACGGTTGAATGTATCATCTAACACTAAGCTAGATAGATATAGGATTATAACCAAAACCCTATAAAGTGCCACAAATAAGCATTAAATTAAAATATAAGGTAATCGAAAAAGTTTCTAATCAAACTTCAAATTATTTCTTTCATATTTGTAACGAACTTTTATGAACCAATTACATACCGTTATGGTCCACCAATTTTTGCTATTCTTTCGATGGAGAAATTACTCCTTTAGCGTAAAACTTTTCTGATTCCGACTCCGACAAGTAATTTTCACAGCCCTCTCTTGAAGCCAACATTTCTCCGTTAAGGAAATTCTGCATTGACCGAAACAAATGGTAGTCCGATGACGATAGGTTAGGTCTTTATGATGGATACATCAAAACTTCCCAACCAAGCTCTCCCAGTTTTTGCAGAGTCATCAAAGATGTGTGTGGTCTAGCGTTATCCTGATGGAAGACGAAGCCCTTTCTGTTGATTAGTTTTGGGCGATTTTTTAGATTGATTTTTTCATCAGTTGTTGAGAGTGAAAAGTAAAATCAATCGTTCGACCAGGCTGGAGCAGCTCATAGTGGATGATTCCTTTCCAATCCCATCAAACACTCAGCATAACCTTTCGGGGCGTCAATCCTGGCTTCGAGACCATTGGCTGAGCTTCAACATGCTTGGACCATGATCTTTTCCGCACATTATTGTCGTATTTGATCCACTTTTAGTCTTTGTGCTTTTGAAATGGTTCGATTTAATTTAATTTCAGCAAAGAATTGCAGATGTTAATTCGGTTCATTAAATTTTTCACAGACATTCCATGTGGTCCCAAACATCAATCTTCTTTTTGTTGCCAGCCTTTTTAAATGGTTCAAAATCATTTGGTGATGAATGTTGAGTTCCTTAGCAATGTCATGCCATGCTTACGTGGCGGTCTTGGTCTATCTTTTCCACAATTTTATCGGCTTTTTCAACGATAGATGCATCTTTTCCATCGAAATTTCCATAAAGGAAGCAAGCGAACTATTGTTGTGCAACACGAACTTATACAGCATCGTCTTGGTAAACTTGCAAATTTCATTGGTGGTATGCGTGGCATTCTTTTCATACAAAAAATTTTCAAATTACGGCTAATTTCGTTATTATATTCACTCATTTTTGAACAGCTTTTTTCAACATCCTCGAATTTTTTTGGTCAAATGAAGGTTAAAATTTCAGTTTTCCAACACTATTTTATAAAGCAAATAAAAGCGTGATAATACAAAACCTAAATACGCCAGAGAAATAAAATTTTACCCTCGAGATAGTATGAAAGACCTATATAAGAGCAGGTGTATAAATTTGACGCTGGACAGATACTGATTACTTTTATGTAAAATGACACATTTGAGGACCTCCTAGACGGAATTCCAAGCGTGGTGTGTAACATTCCTTTCATCCATTCTTATGTCATAGTGATAAAATGGGGGTAATCTGATCACAGCCTCAATTACTTCTCATATTACACAATTTTAAGTTCCGTTTGATTCTTTAAATTGTACATAGTCAATATGAAATAAATAATATATAAATAATATAAACCATATACCCCGATTTTTTTAAATCTAATAAAAACTGTTCAAGCCCTAGGTTCCGAATATTTAGACCCCGTTACCTATAGTTGTTTTTTGATCGAAAATTTCGGTCAATATGTGAGCTACGTTATTGATATTAAGGGAAAATCCTTCTCTTATAATGTTATGTCTGTATGTTAAAAATGGGTTGAATTATGGGTTTAGCCCCCATATACTTAACATAAAGATTTTTGTACTTCCAGGTGACTTTATACTGCTTAAATCTGGTGATGCAATGCAAGTTATCTTATAATAGTGTATGTAAGTTTGTGCCCAAAATGGATATTATTTGGTGAAAATTTCATATAACAAACATATAACAACCAAGTGATTTTATTACTTAATGAACCTCAGGAAACATTTTATAATTTTGCTTGTATGCGAAATACATGTGTAGAATGATTACCGTGTTTCTGACCAATCTTATGCAGAATTTGTCGGTCAGTGTATGAGTTATATATATGTTTGGTTTGATTTCAATCTCGGGTTGACGCTTGCCACCTTAAGTAATTTCCCTGGCTTTGATTCCTGCAAATTGCAAGAGCTTAAAAATCTCAGTTGCTCTTGAATTTAGCCCTTCCTTACTTGTTTTTGTTTTCTTTGCTTTCCCCATTACTAATTGCACTGTAACGCTATTTAATTACCTTGCAATATAAATAAAGGGCTTCACCTGTTTTGAGCACTGTTTGCAAAATGCAGTTTTAAAAATTAATGAAATATGTTCACATGTTTTTACGGTTTCAAGGAGCCTTACTTCCATCTTCGCTTCTGTGAATCCAGAATTGCAATAAATAATGAAGTCCATACAGTGGAAAAAATATAACAATGTACATTTTTTTAATGTAAATTTTATTTTGATTATGAATTGCTGCAATGATTGTTAATTAAACAACAGAAGAGAAAATTGCTCTAAGAAATAAAGCAAAATTAACTGCGAAAAAAAAATTTTAGTAGGTTGTTGAATCATCTGTAAAAAATGGTGATGAATTAAAAATGTAAAAGTAAATATATACACAAATTATAATGCGCAAACACTTTTTGTTTACACTTATATATAAAAAACTCGCAAAATTATTTATTGTAAAAAGTTTTCTCAAACCTTTTTCCATCTATTTCATAATTTATTTGCACACTACAACACACACGCATTCTAAACACAATATTGATGCTGAAACACCGAAAAGCTTTCGCCAGTGTTAAGTGTGGGCAATGTTAAGTGGCGTAGATACGCCGCTGTAAGAACTTTTAATTATTCATAAATTTGTGTTTAAACTTTGCTTACAAGCAATTAAGCACTTTTGGTCATAATTTCAAAGCATGAAATACATGGTTACTCTTTCGATGATGCTGCAACGTTTCAGTAACTTTACCGTGCATCCATTTGTTTAGCTTTATTGTTTATGCCACTTATACCATCTTACAATCTGTGGTATACTCTCCCCCTCCAAACCGTTATGACTTACTAGTAATGTATTCTTGTTGCTTGGCTTATGGTATTGTTGCTACAAAAATATTCGAAGTTTTGTGGCGCTTCCAAAAGGGTTCATTTTACATATATACAGCTATTTATATATATAAGAGTGAGCGTTATTTTCCAAGCTGATTTGGTTTTTGCGAACGCTCCCTATTTCCAAAGGCAACAAACCTATAGCTTTAAGAATATGATATTTTTAAAGAAATGTTTTAATAAAAAAACTACTAAAATCTTTTTGTTGAACCAAAAGTTTCGTATTATAATATCACTATTTTACAGTTTTCTATTTATTTGCTTAATGCAAAAGAGTTTATTAAATTATATACATGAGAAGGGAAATTTAATAATTGCGAGGTTTCAATAGAATCTACAAGGTGCGTTCCAAAGTAAACCGGTCTTTTGGAATCTAGCGCTCCCTGGAAGCGCCATCTATATGTCGACTGGAGCCTAAAAATCTGCTCTCTTTATCGATTGTCCAGTAAGAATTTCACGAGATTCCATTGATTGGAAGTGAAGCTATTGCGTTCAAGAGTCAGTATACTTCTGTTATCGGTGCGAATATAAGCTTCAAACAAAGAGTCAACATTAAATTTTGATTTAAAATTGATAAAACTTTTACCGAAACGTTTCAATTGATAAAAGAAGTTTATGCCGATGATTGCCTATCGCGTAGCAGAGCGCACGAGTGGTTTGAATGTTTTCAAAGTGGTCGTGAGGACATAAATAACGATCATTATGTGGGCTAATCGAAATCCGCGATCACCGGAAATTCCATCGAAACTGTGCGTGAATTCATCAAAAATCAGCTGAAATAATATTTCAAGTTCATGGAAATGGAATTGAGTATCTCAAAAACATAGACTTATCGCATTTTGATTGAATATTTGGGCTTACGAAAGGTGTGTGCACGGTTTGCTCCGCACAAATTTACTGAAGACCAAGAATTGCTCAGAATCCAACATTCGATCATGATTATTTGACCAAAAATCACATTTTAACCATTAACCACTCCCCGTTTTCACCTGATATCACACCGTGCGTCTTCCTCCATTACGGAAAAGTGCTTTTGCCTATATTGGTAAAATCGCCTTAAACGCCTATTTTGAAGTTTGATATTTGAAAAAAAAAGAATTATGTTTAATATGTTGTTTACGTAATAAGTTATGAAGCGGATGACCTCAGTCGCTGCAGAGGATATTTTTTGTACTGAAAAGACGTAGCTATATTATATTTTGCCATAAATAATAAAATTAATATACACATACTACTATGAGAAAAAAAAATAGTAAAACTTTGTTTACAATTTCAAAATTCTTAATTTATTCTTCAAAATCTATGTTGTTCCTCTGTAAGTAATACCATCTGGCCCCAATTCACAATATTTTTTTTCACAAGACTTTTTAAAATCAATTCCCGGGATAGTCTACAATGCGCGTAGCGATTCACGGTTAATATCTTCAATTGACTCAAAACGGTTTCCGAGGAGCAGCTGTTTGAATTAGCTGAAGTAGCATAGAGCTAAATCAGGCGAATAGGGTGGTTGTGGCACGACATTGCTGGAAAACTTGGCGAAAAACTCATGAAGAGGTTAGCGCAAAGGACGCTTAATACTCAAATAGTATGTCTTGTGAACAGTTGAGCCGGTCAGAAATAAGGCGAAGTGCACCATACCTCAGTAATCGAAGAAAACAGCCAAGATTTTTTTACCTTGATTTTTGATCTGCTTCGACGTGGTAGTTTCGGCTTTGACTCACCTTTGCCATAAAATTCGGCCGATTAATTGTCTGTTTCTGTCCTCATAGCTAGTAATAATACATTTCATCATATATTGGTAGTCGGTAAGCATTGTTTCACAACCCTGGCTGACCGTGCTGGAGATGGTTCGTCCTCAACGCGACCCTCTTTGAATAATTTTTACCCATCAAAAATACTTATTTGCGGCAAACAATTATCACCGAAGGCCTTTTCCAACGTTCAGAACGTTTCCACGCCAGAAATTTTATTTTACTTCAGACAGGCAAGCATATAATATACTAAACACTAAAAATAATTTTAATGTGACATTTGGCACAGATGTCACTGACGGCCATATTAAATGTGCTAAAAGTTAAATGTTTCAATTATCAGATTGTGGTTGTCGAAGTGCTAACTGCACGTGGGATGGGTGTCGAAAAACGAATGATCCAATTCCTTTTTGGTGGTTTGAAGGTGTGTGATGCGGCGTATGGTGACCGCTTGCTGAGTGTGGTGTGTATTAGGGTGCGCCCGTTTTTCCCAGGTAAAGTGGTGTATACATGTATGGGAACCCTAACTCATTTAAACACATACTGTCATATTAAACATTGGAACCAAATTTATTTATCAATGCAAAATATTTATGCAATAATGGCATCACCTACTATATAACACAATTGTGGACGAGTGAAGTTACGAATATTTATTCACTATTCAATGTTTGGAATATTTGGGGCAATACCTTTGAAGCGAATAACAACTAAGATAAATAAGGAAGGGTAAGTTCAGGTCTAAATTGACAGTAATCATATATAATCTGTTATTATCTTATTTTATAGGGCAGAGAACCATAATATTTTACTATTTTGTACACTTCCTCTTATTCGATATATTTATATTAAGGGGGAGCCTGCTTCAGAAGCTTCAAAAAATCAATTATGGTTTTACTTAAATCTCTTTAAAAATAAACTAGGAAAACGTCCCCAAAGTAATGTATGAGAATTCGGAATATTTTCGAAGCTAGAAGGGAAATAGTGACCAAGCGTCTGGCATATATATGACGATTGGGCAGGAAGCGATTTTACGATTTTCCTTAATTGGCGGGCAGGATAAAAAAAAACTAAACATCGTATGAAATTGGAGCAAAGTTTATTATCTTTAACATTAAATTATCTTCTATTTAAACTAAAAAAACCAAGAAAAATCAAGTTTGAACTTATTTCTTTTGGTCAAAAATCACTTATTTCAATTTTTAAACAATTTGTAAAACTTTAAACTTTTATTTTTGGAAATTCTTAGTTTACCTAGAAGATAAATTATTAAAAAAAAAAACTTTGGAGTTTTTTGTTTCCGATAGAAATTGCGATCTGCATCCTGCCCGCCGTACGACAAATGTCCCAAAGGCACAGTATCTAAGATTTCGTATCAAAAAAAAATGTTGAAGGATGTTTAGATATATAACTATAAACCCTAAAAATTTCGTTTTAATCAATTATTTCTTTCCTCCCAAAAAAATACTCAAAAAAACGACTTTTTTAAGTCTCTAAAACAGGCTCTCCCCTCAAATCAACCTTACCAACTCAATATTTAAATATATATCATAAATTCAGCCAAGAGGGCTAAATTACATTTATTGGGCGAATACTGCATTTATATTCGTTATACAATGAAGTGCTGTAAAATTTATTGAGTAAAAAATTGGCATACTAAATATCTGTATATGGAATACTAACGGTGTTAACCAACATACGAGTAAATTAGAGATTATTAGATTTCTGTCTGAAAAATATATAGATTCTTCTATCACAAATTTATTTAACAAACAAAAATAATTTCAATATACCGGGATTTAGACTATATGTTACAAATCATCCCGATGGGAAAGCGCATTGAGTGTCACGGCAGTGTTGATTAGAAATCGTTTAAGCCACTTGTTCCAGAATCTCATGCTACATCATATTTCCAAGCTACAACAATATCACTAAAAATTGGGATTGTGACTTAAACCTTACGGCTATATACGTCCACCTCGTTTTAAAATTACAGATAGCGAATTTAAAGACCTTTTTGGAACACCCAAAGATTTCTAGCAGGTGGAGATCACAACGCAAAACACACGTACTGGGGCTTACACCTTATTAATCAGAAAGGACGACAGCTGGATATGATATCTCCTGGTAACTGGCATTGATGGAAGTATAAGAGAATTTAATGACATAATAACTAATGCAGCTGTATTGGCAACACCAAAAAGAAACAATAAGCCAGATGTTTTTAGAAAGATCACCAATAATGAAATAGAGAAATAAATAAATGAGAAAAGGCGAGCTTGGCGTGAGGAGCATTTAAATCGCTCCCCTTTAACCCTGCTTAAACTGAAATCTACTGTCCGAAAGCAAAAAAAAAAGAAAAACGCTTAAAAGCGAGGAAGACCACAACACTAAATATTATATAAAGAAACTGTGTATATATCTAGTTAAATAACTTGCATGAAGAGTTATATCTAGTAAAATAACTTGCGTGAAGATAAGAGCTGCAAATTTAAATTGGCTATTAAATAAAACCTCCAAACTTAGCGTAGAAAACAAAGTGCTTTTATATAATACGGTCATAAAGGCGATTTGGATGTATCGCATTCAACTGTGGAGTACGACCTGTGCAACTAATCTTGATATAATACAAAGGTTCTAATCGAAAATGCTTCGAGCAATTACGTGTTCACCATGGTACATATGTACGTAATGAAAATATTCATAAAGACCTAGATATTTCTATGGTAAAGAAAGAAATAGAATATCTAAACTCCGAGATCACCCAAACCCTCTGGCTAATGCTTTGGTACATTCCTGCGATCAAACACGCCTTAAAAGAAGAGATATGCCTGCGTACAAAGAAACAACTTAATCACCAAAACAGCTCAATTACTTGCTTGAGCTTGACTAGTTTTTAAATAAATTTAAGATTTTAAAACTTATCGTTAGGCTTAAAAAAAGCAGATTTAATAAATAAAAAGATATTGAAACAAAAAAAAAATAATCGGTATACAGCCCCTATTTTGATAAGAAATCAATTTAACTGCAATAAATTATGAAACATTTTGACCAAAATTAACGGTTTAAAGTCACATGGGATGCGAAAAGGCAGGCGACCGTTTGAGAATCACTGAATCACGCATAAGGGGCTACGGAAAGTATTGACCTATTCAATAAACTTTAGATTCGCGAATACACTCTTTTTATGTTGGAACGTTGGCTGAATTTTATAAAGTTAACACACATAAAGTTGTCAAATATTTCCCTTCCGCTTTTTTATTTTTTAATCAATGCTTTATATAATGGTTCTCTCACAGATTTTATGATATTTTCCGCAAAAAGTCTATCATGCGCTTAGTGGTCTGAGTATTCGGTACTTATTCGGTAAGTTGTCGTACTTTTAATAATTTTCAACATAACAGTAATAAATTAAATGAACACAATTATTAGCCGATTTTGGAACTTTTGCGATGGCAATGGAATTGCCTGAATATATATAGCCTCAGCAGTTTGTGAGATTTGGACTTTATATCTGTAAGAGGCAGGACAACGCCCTTTCTAACTTTTTCAAACCACAAAAGCTTTCTCTGCTGCGGTTACCTGCATCAAATTTAATTTTTGCATCTTAATTTCTTAATAAGTGATGTTAATTTACAAGTTTTGTAGGCGGTAGGAAGATACAAAATGGGCGCTACGCTTTTAGGTGAAATCAGATATCTTGTTACCTGCTCAACCGATTTCAACCAAATTAAATATGTGACAATCTACTAAGGCGCCTATATTATGGTACAGTGTGAAAATGGATGAAATCAGACTATAGTCGTACTTCCATATAAGACAATTTAAAACTTCATTTAATTTTTTTATTTTCAGTTCACAAAATTGATATACAATAAGAGATTGCGTGCAGTACCAGTGGAACGTTGTTTATTGAGGTACCCACCAAAATATACTTTGCCTGTAAGTGGATAATTGGTTTTTACCTTAACTGAATCGGTCAAATTCCCGAATGGCATCATCAAATTCCCTGATAATAATGTCCAAGCATGACGAACAGGTGCCAATTTGTCGTGTCGTAGTCTCTCAGCGCTAGTCCTTGCATCACTGCTCTATAATAGAGCATGATCGTTTTGGGAAAAGGATACTTAGCAAGTTTGCATTTCAGCACCGGAGTATAAAATTTTTGCAATGAAAGCATATACAAGTAGTTCGTTCGCATTTGTGGTTTGCCAATATCTTAATTTTGGAAGAGTTTGTTGCATATTACCTGTATTACCCTTTTAACTTTCCTATTCGTCGTAAACGCAATTAATTCAATGAGAGACACTGGGAAAATGCGTATGAAGGCATCGCTTTTGATTCAAAACTGTTCATACATATTAACGATGATTGTCTACGAATTTCAAATGTTAGTTCCGTTGGTCGTTTTTACATTCACAACCACACAGTTTGGTCGTTCCTTTCCTGACCGCATCGTTGAATAGTTCGACGTCCTGTACAGCTACATTGTCAAACATCTCTTTTACGACCTCTACTCGGAATCGTGTTTGTAAAAAGATTCAAGTCTTTTGATAAGAGTCCAGCATTGATGCGTTTAATACCCAATACATTTGTTGAACCGATTCATAAAAAATGTTGATATTCTCCATACCAATGCCTCCATGATACCAATGCTTCAAGCACTGTTTCTTTTATTATTCATTAACAAAACTCCGAATGAACTCCTTATGTTGCAAAGCATGACTAGAGCTTTCAGCATATGATCAGAAAATGTACTTTTGACCATCTGTAAACTTTTTACTTTTTCTTTTGTATAACGATGACAGCTTTCAAAAGTCAGTAAAAGATTGCGGTTCAAGTTAAAACTCTACTTTTTCAATAAGAAATAATTACCAAGTTGTTTGGCTTTGTGTCCCGATTGACTCGAAAACTTATTAAAAACTTACAGGGACGAAAGTTGTAGCACAATTTATACAAAAGTTTTGCCGTTATGCGGTGCAAAGAAGTTCAGCAAAAGGGACACAAACTGGCATTGCAGTGCCAGCCTCAACAATTTGGCCTTAAATATAATTTAATTTGAATGTGCCTATGTGTGTATTTTGCATTTTGTTGTATATAAAAGTGTGAATAACTTTATGGTCACTAATAAATAAAGGGTATATTTTGAAAGGTAAATGCGCTCTTATTCTGTTCCATTGGAAAATAAGTCGTTAAAATGTTTGCTAAAATGAAGTCAATGGCTTCAGTGCTTATACACATATTTACAGTATCAAAACTGCTGTCCCTGTAATAAATAATAAAAGTGAGGTTTTAAGTAAATGTGTTAGTAAGTCTGCGTCACTGCATGTGCTTCTATGTGAATCTATACATTAACTGCATACACATAGATAATAGACTACTATTATACAAGGTGCGTTCCAAATTAAACAGGGCTTAAAAAAACAGAACAAATGGTTTTTTTCGGCAAATCAAATTATTTTATTCTAAGCATTTCGACCGAGTGTTTTAGCTCGTTGGCCGATATGGCCACCAGAATTGGGATTTTTTCATAGCCAACTACACATATAATTATTTGTATATTTATTTTTATTTATACATTTTTCAACTATTCAGATTACTGCACTTGTTCATTACAAGACGAAGTAAAAATTTTGTATTACCAATCGTACGTACCCACCTATGCAGCAAAGTACACCACCTGTCAGTAAACGCAAGGACTGTCCGATGTGAAGAAGCTGCCATCGCCATAGCTAAACGGCTTTCTACTCCATTCGAGGTTCTGCTCTCTCTGAGCTCAGGTATAACGAAACTGTGGACGGAATTTCAACCTCATTACGACGGCTACAAGCGAAACTATTTGTTTTCGGATGGGTCGAAAGAGCTGTTGGTATGATGAGGACTGTTGTTAGAGAAAAGCAAGACTGCCATTAAGAACATGCGCGACTATTGGAACCTAAGTATTCTCTTATCAATCCACAAAAAAGGGACGGCACAATCTGTACCAATTACCGTCAAAAAACTGACTGAATGTTAACAGTATGGCTTTGGATCGGGAAAACCTACAACTTAACAGATACACACTCCAAAACTTGGAAAAGATCCATTAAAACAAAGATCCATCGTACCACCGTACGTACGTATTACGTGGTTTATTCGTCGATTTTAAAACAGCATGAAGAGAGGCTGCCACTATGTCTGAATTTGACATTCCCGCGAAATTAAAACGACTTTAAGCAACACCAAAAGCACCGTCAGGATCGGGAAGGATTTCTCAGATCCGTTCGATACCAAACGACGTTTCAGATATTCAGACTCCCTATCACGTGACTTATTCAACATGTTGCTGGATAAAATAATACTAGTTGCAGAGCTAAATAAAGAAAGTGTAATCATCTACAAGTGTGATACAGTTGCTGCCGTATGCCAATTATATTGACAGCACTGGTCTCAACAACCGCACCGTTCATTTTGCTGGATAAGGAAGCGAAGCGTATGGGTCTGGCAGCGAACGAGAACAAAACAATATCTCCTTTAATCAAAGAATAGTCATCATATTTGAGGCCTTTGCTCACAAACTTTTAACAGTTATATTTTTAAAGTCGAAGATAATTTCGCCTATCTTAGAATCAGCATTAAGGCCCAAACTGAATCATTCTTGCCAACAACTGTTACTTTGAACTGAATAGGCAAAAAATAAAGTTCTCTCTCGACGTATATAGAACAAACTTTACAAGTCCCTCATCATTTTCATCCTGTTACGGGAGGAGGCAGGATCAATAACAATGATTTTTTTGAAGAGCAGTGCATTATTTTGTTTATGAGTGCAGACTTTTCATTTCAGTAATTTTCCTCTGACTACTATCATTTGGCTTTGGTCAGTGAAGTACCTTGCAATTTTCGTACATACTTACTTATTAATTATTCACTTGCTTTCTCTTGAAGAGCCTCTGAAAAGGGATACAAATAAAGCATTTAAGTCTACGCGTTAACGGTGATTGGCAATTATAATTTAAAGTCCCTTCAAATTGCAATGAATATAAAGATGGTTTTACTGCCAAAGGCACGTAAAATATAGTATGTATGTGTATGGTACATCTTAATGCAGGTCAGGATACATGGTATATCTTAATGGATGAAAATTTAAATTTAATATATTTAATTTTTATTCGTACCACAAAGATTTTCACAAATGTTTATTAGTTATCGATTAAGAAATGGATTTCTATGTATCTTCGAATATACTTTTCATGAACATACATTTTTACTTATTTTCAGCATTTTTAAAGACCCGCTTTCTGCAGAGCTTCACAACCAGTACGCCACTTTATGAAAACGCAAATGTACATGTTTTAACACATTAATGTAAACTAATACACTTTATTTACTTAATTATAACCGGCTGAAAATTTCCCTATTTATTGCATTTAACTTCTTTTTTTATTTTAAAAGGCATGTCAAAGGAATTCAAAAGTTTGTGCTTTTCTTTTCCGATGCCCATGGATAAATACGTAGGTTGCTAAATATATTTCTGGCCTAGGCAACACTAAGTGTTGCCAGGTGCAATCTGACATTTCCATTGGAAAGTTTGACATTTTTTGGCATAACATCACTCAGAACGTTTTGTCATTTAATCATGAATTGTTTTATTTACAGGGAATTAAAAAATTCATCTCGGCCAAAAAATGGAATTAACTCGTAAACATTTTCGTGCGATCATTTTTCACAACTTTCGACGTGGATTATCACGACAAGAGTGCATCGATGAACTAAAATCTTTGTATGGCTTTGAAGCACCATCCTATAGCACTGTGAAAAACTGTTACGACGAATTCAATCGTGGCCGAGGCAAAAACAGCCGTTGTGCCAGAAAACATCGATGCCGTACGTGAACTGATAATGCAAGACCGTCACGTAACATACCTTCAGATAGAGGCATGCCTATGCATTTCTCCCACCAGCATACATTCGATATTGCATGAACACCTGGCCGTAAAAAAGGTTTGTTTTCGTTGGATCCCGCACAATTTGATAATCGCTCAAGAAAAGGCTCGTGTGGATTGGTGTAAAGAAATGCTGAAAAAATACGATCGCGGTGCTTCAATAGACGTTTATAATATCGTCACAGGTGACGAATCATGGATCTATGCGTATGAGCCCGAAACAAAACAGCAATCGACCGTGTGGGTCTTCCAAAACGAGCCAAATCAAACGAAAAAAAAAACCATTTTCGTTGATAAATATGCCTATTTTCATTATTAGGCCAGAAATATATATAGCAGCCCTCGTACGTGTACACATTTAATCCATCCAGTAAGGTGTTTACTTCTAGAGATGGACCACCAAGACGCCTCACAACCAGCGATCTTTCAAATTAGTCAATACTCATAGCAGTTTTGTAATTATATGTTTAAAACATATTCAAGTTGCCTGTTAGTCCTTTCTTTGATTTGAACACAGTTGCAATGTATAAACAAAATAACAAAAAAAAAAAAACAAGAAAAAATGTTAACTTCGGCTGCACCGAAGCTAATATACCCTTCACAGGAGCATTTGTTTTAGTAACTATGTCTCCAGTTTGTATGGAAGCTATGCCCAGATTGTATTACCCCATTTTTTATACTAATCAATAATAAAATCAATACAAGACATAAATTACGAAATTATTGAAGAGAATAAAAACTGCAGTCACAAGTCTGTCCCACAAGAATTCCTTCAGACAGTCATTTATTCGTTTTATCCATTTCTTTCTGATTTAAGATCTTGGCAAAAATTAAAATGTGCATTCATGTATGCCATTGCACAATTGGGAATTAACCCAAATATAAAAAATGAAATATATGCATATATATTGTATGTTTGTTTATGCTCTAATGTCAATCGGACGGTTAGGGAATTGGTGAGGAAGCTTAGAATGTTTATTTAACATAAGAAGAATTATTATCCAGGGACGAGCAAGTGAGCACATTGGGTATTTTGAAATTTTTGAGGTTCTAAAAGTGGATGTTGATTTTGCTTGAATTTTATTTTCATTCTCATTTCCATATACATAGTTAAACATTCAGCCAACATATGCGATCTGGACTCCGTGCTGTAGTTTATGTAAAAGCAAGGGAAAGGAAAATTCAAACTATCAGAAAGGTAGCAAGAAATACCCCTTATACCAAGAAGCGTGTAAAAACTACAATAAATGAAAGTCATACAGCTAAATCAAAATCACTGTGAGACTGTGCAAGAACTGCTTAAACAGACAGAGTTCTAGGAAAAAGTAGACGTAACAATACTAAGCGAATAGTACAAAAACGTAGACAACGCGACATGGGTCTCCAACTTGGTCACTATTTACATATGTAAATATTCGATTTTTAAAATAGCTATTATTTTCACTAGCATGTGCCCAGCAAGGCAAATATTATTCTTAAAAGTTACTCTCTTTCTCTCTCTAATTATTAGATTTTTACGGAATATCAACTTCTCTCTAAAATAACATATAAAAATGTACGTATTTACAAATGTAAATAGTGCCCGAAATCGTAGTAAACAGTTGGTGCCCAAGTTAGGGTTAAGAACAAAGCCACCATATGGTAGGCAAAGCTTTCCAAGAAAAGTCGCTACTGGGAAAGGCCTACTACACACGAGCCAAAATCTGAGGAACGAAATTTATAGCTTCTACATACCAGGCAACAACGAAGAACGTTATAGCGGATGATTTTAGCATATTGGATTCGTAATGGGGCAGTATCAATAGAGATCTTTTCATCGCTTGAGTTGGTTCTATTAAACTCTACAAACAGAAGCACTTTCGAAAAAAATGGCCGAGGTTCCGTGATTGACATCACGTTTTCAAGCAGCCCATTGGTGCGGTCAAAAAGTTGGAAAGTGTCTGATCTCTATACACATAGTGATCATCTGGCCATTATGATGGGGATCGGAAAAGTCAGGAGCCGAAAGCACGTGCAAATCAGGAAGGTATAGACTAGAAGATGGAAAGCCGAAACTCTAGGAGAAGATATTTTCCGACTGATACCCTGTAGAATGTAAGAGATACTGAACGATAGTAAATCATTCGACACCAATATGTGTTGCAAGAAAAGCTTGATTCTTACGAAAACCTGTATATTGGTGGAGTGGTGAAGTCGAAAATTTGTGAACTGAATGCAAAAAGGCCAGTTGAATATGTCAGAGAAGACGGTGAAAAAAATCGAAGCACCTATTTATCCCACACTAATGAAAAACGTTTTAGAAACCCTTTTCCCTACACAGACCACCTGAATATGCATGCGGTAATTGATTTACCTTTGATCACCGACGAGAATGTGATAAAAGCACCAAAAAGATTTGAAAATAGCAAATCACCGCGTTTAGATGGGATCCCTAAAAAGGCCGTAAAAATTGCTATAGCACCCGAAATACGTCCCCGTTTTCCAGAAAATATGGATTGGTTCTGTTGCAGAAACCAAACAAACCGATGGGAAATCAAGTTGGTACTATCCCTTCTGCTTTCTGGACCCGCTTGGCAAAAGAAGGTAGAATGATAAGCGTACGACTTCCGAAGCGTTTAGAGCAAGAATCTCTAAGACTCGCCGAAATCTAACATGGTTATCGTAAGCACAGATCTACTATTTATGCAATCAAAAAGGTGACCAATGTATTATGCAAGGTTATCGAAGGAACGGAATGGATGCACGACACAAAAGATTACTGCGCAATCGTAACCTCTCTCTGAGTCTATTGGCCACATACATATAACGAGCACTCTCAATTGCAAGCAAAGATTTGTCTCAAATAAGCTGACGCTGTATGATACCGATGAGAGACCAAAAGAGTACAGGGTAGCGGAAAAAAAATCTGTAGGATGTTTCGTGAGGCGTTTGGAGTTATAGCGGGCATCATGCCGCCTAACATAATGACAATAGAACTTAAAAGAATTTGTGACAAATCCAGAGACAGTGGAAGACGCCTTACAAAAGAAGAGCGAATCGAACATGGCAGAAAAAGAAAGGTGAAGGTATATGCTAACTGGAAATCTGCAAGACTAAGCTGAGAGAAAACTCGGGGAGACTGAATACTACACGACGGAATTTCTGACCAAACATGGCTGCTGTAGATAATACCTGTATAAATACCGTTACGATAAGGGAACAGACTGATCTTTCTAGTGTAATGGCATTGAAATCTTGCAGCATATTTTTTAAAATTAAAGTAGCTGGGGCCATCTAAAGGCTACCGCTCTTCTGTTGATGTTAGTTGTTTTAAGGAAGCTATAAGCTATTCTATGGTTTTTCAGTCTTCTGGTTTGCCGTATGTATCTTCTATCTTCTGTATATACTTCTACATTTTTTTTCTTATTCAATAAAGCATTTCCAGTTTCCTTTGGAATGGTGTTCTTATATACTCAGTAAATTATAGTGATTATCTTATCACAACAAGGAAAAATAAAATGTTTTGTAGAACAAAATATAAGACTTTAAGTAAGTAACCATGTTTCTTAGCTCGCGATTGTGCGTGCACTTGTGTGCATCGACGTTAACTTCGCCAAGTCATTAATTGTGTATACTAAACATTATATTTCCGTATGGCGTACAGGCATTTTCAATTAAAAACTGCATACATATGTAGTGATTACGTGAACGCAATCACGGCGGTTCTTTTAGTATTTTCTCTGTTAGGCTTATGTTGATAGATGCCCAGCAGCGCAACGAAATTGCATACAATCGTTTTTGCAACCTCACAAATATATGAATAACAAAAATAAACCCATTTTATGAACAATAAAATACAAGAGGTGTTCACATGTAGGCTTAATTGTACACGTCCGGCTATTGGCCGACCAACATCTTTCGCCACATTTAAAATTACATTTTTATACTTAACATCACGGCTAATGAACAATGGAACGCTGTAAAGACAACACATTTCTGTTTGGGCTGCTTTTGTTTGCTCGATTATTTATTGTGTAAAAAATAATTAATTGCTCAGAAGTAAGTAATTGTATTAAAATTGAAAAAAAAATCTCATAAATAGGTAGCACCGTGTGAACAAAGCGTATAAAGTTACATAACATGGTTAAATTTTTTGGATTAACGGAAGTATTTATAGGCATATGGTAAATAATAAAAGATTTTTTAATGTTATTATCAAAAGTTAAGCTTTATAATAAAGATCAGGCTTTGCAATTGTGTTTTCAAAATGACGATTGACTCGAAAAATTTCCAGTCAAAAGGCCCAATTTTCAATCACTATTTGCAGCAATCTTGCCCGTATGCCAGCGACAACGCGCCGATTATTCTCTTCCAACGCTTTAATCGTCTCAGACTTATCTGCGCATAGAAGTGATTTTACATAACTCCACAAAAAATAGGCTCACTCCGCGAGATAACGCGCTTACCACAAGTTTAATTCAATAAATTTAGTGGTTCATTTATGTATGGCACTTAACGTCGTTTTCTGTTGAAACCGAATGTCGTCCACATTAAAATCATCCAACTCAAGCACGAAAAGTTCACTGATCATGGCTTTATAGCGGTTCAAATTGGCTGTAACATTATGACCACCCAAATAGTGACTTTTTAAGAATGTATAATATTTGATAAACTGGTTTGTAATGTTCTCAGCGATACTCAGAAAAGCTTTTAGTGCACAAGCAACAAGGAAACCCAGAGTCTAATTTCCTACGCAATTAAATTTTTATCATATTTTTTTGTTGTCAAGATGGCGTGCAGAAGCATAAGATGTCTGATTTTTGACTTGATTGAAGTGTACCAGTTGAAAATATTATATATACATACAGTTGTTCACAAAAAAATAGGGGTGACTAACTGAAAAAAACGAATGTTTTAATTTTCATTAATAAACATGTTTTTTTAATTAAGTATAAGCCAAATTTTATTACATAAAAATAGAAGTATTTTATGTAATACGTACCATTCTAAAATTGCAAGTTAGAATGGTTCCAAAGTTTCACAATTAATTAATGATTGGTTGAATAACCATGGTTTTTTAACACAACATCACATCTCCGAGGCAACGGTTTATTGCCATAAATCTCACGAATTAGTTGGATTCTCTTCAGATACTCTTTTCGTGATATAAAACCACAGGTTTTATATGGGGTTGAGGTTAGAAGACTGAGCATATGCCATTTTATCCATGATGCCTTCAATTAAATTAATTTATGGGCCAACACCACTATGTGAAAAACAACCACTTACCATTATTTTGGTGTGATCATGTTTTACGTTTTTTGTTCCAAGCCGGGGATTATGTTCTGAGTGAGAGCGACGCGAGAGTAAATTCCTAGAAATTGTACTACAAAATAACTAAATTTTGGATTCGTATGACCACAAAATCTTTCGCTTTTAAGCCATACGCAAGGAGCCATGCTCTTTTGCAAATTGTATGCGGTCTTCCTGGTGCTTCTTTTTGAGTATTATGCAAAGGTATTAATCTTGCGCTTCAGTAGCGTACTATATTGCGATCGTCTACAGTGGATGTTCTGCGCATTCGTCCATGAGTTTAATTTTGATTTCTAAAATTTAAGGCACTTGCTGCCATTTGAGGTGAGCATATTGAGATTTCTTGGATCTCTTTATAAGATTTTCTTAGTTTTCTCAATATTTTTATCGTTTCCCAGTTTTCTTCTGTACAATGCTTTTCTCTATTCACCAAAGAAAAAAGTATTGATTAAAGAACACAATAACTAACTAAAGATAGATTAAGGAACTACATTTATTCTTCTTATTTTGTGAATATTTTTAATGTAAAGGATTATTTTAAAACTTTAATATTCAACACTCCTATCATTTTGTGGAAAGCAATAACTAGTGTCTCCGGGAACTAGCAAAGCACACACAATAAAAATGTGTTTCGTATTTTAACACTAGTTACCAGTTAAGTGTTTCGTTTTGTACCGCGTTATTTATATATGGTTTAAAAAAATTATAAAGTTAAACACAATTTTCATATTGGCACTCCTATTATTTTGTGGACAACTGTACGTATATATATATGTGACCTGGTCTACGAAAAGGGGGCTTAGGTGTCAAAAAAAAAAAAACGAATAAAATAAAATAAAAAATAAAAAAAACAAAAAATTGAAAAAAAAAATTAAAAAAAAATGATTTTTTGACACCTAAGCCCCCTTTTCGTAGACCAGGTCACATATGTACATATTTGTTTTCTGTTAAACTTCACTACTATTAAAATCGCAAAAATAAGTGCTCATATAGCAAAATTTAACAGAAGTAAGCAAAAGATTACAAGTAGATCGCCTTTAAAGAAATAAATTTCAATAGGACAATAAATTCCAAAGTGTTCAGCATTTTAGAACTTTTCGATGATCGGTTGGTATAAATAACTCAACATCAATCTCCATAAGTTTTATGTATCACAGGCAAGCGTTAGGTAAACAAAACTATTATACTCTGTGGAACATGACAACGATTTCTAGTTGTATAAATGCGTTCTGTTTTCAAAGAAATTTTGTACGCCCAAAATATGATAAACTTGGTTATAAACGCCGCCGGCCACACACTGGTGTTACATATTTCAAAGTACATTGTGCGAAACCATGCTCAAGGAGAATGTATTAAATTAAATGATTTTCATACGACGAACGAAAAATTCTCACAAAACGGATATGTAAGTCAAGGTGAAAATGTTTTTGCAAAAAGTAATAACGAAAATATCGCACACAAAATTGAAAACTACAACCCTTTCCAATGTCATATTTAATTGAAATTCTTGGTTAAAATTTTAATAAATATCTTCGCGTATGTGTATATGTACATACGTAAATGCATACGTTCATATGCCTTCACATATAAAAAAAGGTACATTGTCGTTTGCGCCCCCAAACCAAAAGCGCATAAGTGTGTCAGTGTAATGAATTGGTTTCACTACTGAAAAGAAAACGCGCGTGAATGGCGAAATGAAATGGCGTGAAATGGCAATGATGATTGCAGGATTAAAATATGTATTTAAATTTAAACGCTGGCTTTTATAGCACAATAAAAAGTATACACAAAATTGCAATTGTAGTTTCACGAAGATTACCGCGTAGAAAGTAAAGTTTTGATGGTAAAACTTTTAATTGAATAAATGTGGAATAAATGTGATTTGATATGCCCATTTAAATCCGCTTTGCTTTTAAATTTTCTATACCTAAATTTTATAGCTAAGATGTAGACAATTTTTGCTGGGAACTTTTTCTACATTCCTAAACCTGGTACTGATATATGGAGTGTGGTAAACACTGAACTTCTGGCTGACCTTTTATACACTACATCAGCAGTCTCGATCAATATGTGAGATATGAAGATGAAAAAATGTCTACGAGTGATTAATTGCACTATGTGAGAACTTTTACTAAAGGTTGCTTAAAATGATTTATAAGAAGAAATGTCAAGGGCTAGACGCAGGACTTTGAAGAAGTATGTATACACTATGCTTCAACGAGTATGATCATAAAAGTCGACAAATATTTAATTATATTCCAACGCACAATATTCTTACTGTTATTAACTTATGCTTACAGAGATATCCTGTTGAATACGGTGTGACCACATTTTGAGCTTTAATGCTTTTGCTTCAATGCTGTCATAGAAAGTGGCGCAAATTGCACTTATGACTGCATTATATCAGATTCATATTTATATCTTCAAATGGAATGCACATCCAACTAAGTGCAGCTTTATTAATGTAAGTCCATTATTCACAGTGAAGGAGCTAACTGCTATTGTTGTTCGCATTTGCATTTACACATACAACTTAACACGTTAAAATATCGTGCTCGTTCACACAAGTTTGCAGTTATTTGTGTGACTGCACAGATGCACATGACATACTGTTTGCTGACTTGCATATCACACAGAGATAGCTCTCTGATTTTGCCTCATTACCAACTTAAAACGGGAATAGGTTTTCCCGGTCTTAATAACTAATGCACATGCTAGGGTTGACAGGCAATGCTTATTTTTTTTTTTTTTGAACTTTTAAGGAAAAATTATAAAGCTAAAGTTTTACAAGTAGTTAAAAAGCCGACCTCTGTCAATAACATAGATTTTTGTACACTTTTATATTGTATATCCCTCTTTTTGTATCATAGATTAGACAACAAAAGGTTTGCTCCGTGATCTATTGTGTGCTCTCCGCAGTCACAACGATTCACAGTGCAATTGAGACGACATTATCCTTTTTCGGAAGCATGGATTTAAGAGCCTTAATCCTGCGTCTGCAGACTACTGAGCAGTCAATAGAAAAGTGTTTTGGAGTTACTGACTCCATAACGCAAAGTTGGTACTTTGTGCAAGAGGCTAGGCCTATGTTAAATAAGTGCTTCTTGGGCTTACATTGTCCAGTGTAAAATGCGACGAGTAGCCAGAATTTGTTTCGCGAAGAAGAGCAATTGTTACTTCATCGCTTAAAGTCTTCATTTGCTGGGACGAGATTACCTTTCTCTGCCAAACCCCTCCGCTGTCGTTTGAAGTATTGTGTCTGATATTGTCAGTGTCAGACATTGGATAAATTCCTGAGGCAGGTGGGGGATCTACACCTGGATCCCCTTTGCACGATATCACACAAAGTGTCCTCGAATTGGTCCCTAACTAATATAGCAAATGTCATCCGCATGTTATTGACAGCGGATATTATTTTTAGTTAGTGCGAGAAGGTCATCTACGACTAGACTCCAAAATAAGGGAATAGCATTCTCCTCTGTGAGCAGCATCTTATTGTAAGGAGACGAATCCTAGTATCCCTTACTGTGATTTCAGTTATAATATGATTCGCATATAGGGTTGCAACCCTAAACGCATACTCATTAGTGAGAAGCAAATGATACTAATTGGATTCTTCCGGCCTTGTGGTAACAGGTTGACACAGGTTTTCTCCAATTGTCTCCGGGAAATGCGCAGGCAGAAGTGCCATAGTTTTTTTTGACTGCGCTGGTCCCATTAGATCTTGAAATAGCTAATACTGTGTCAGTCTTGCCTCTGGCCAGAGACCTGTGCAGTTTTGCTGCCTTCGTTGTTGAAGAAAAATTTTAATAGAGCTTTCTGAAACTTTGCAAGCCTAATATTTGTATTGTAGATATTTAGGTTGCATTTATAATCCTACCAGTTCCTTGTTAAAAAGCTTGCGTCTTTTGGCTTTCGCCTCTATCTATGATGAACTGATTAAGTACAGACAATTTGTTTTCCAGTCCTGATGCTGTAGGACTTCTCTCCAGCTGCCCCTTTTTATTAACGTCATCCATAGCGTATCCTAAAAGGAAACCCAGACCAATCTATGTTCTTAGGTACACGTCTGCGAGGGAGTTGCTTTGACATTTAAGGCTCTGATGGCACCATGTATTGTTAAATCTGTCAAGTTATGAGTTCGTTACTCAAAGAAATGTCTAACATCTTTTTCTTTATTGGCTAGACACCATTTACACGGTTATAGCCGAGTTTACAGAGGCGCGATAGCCGTTTTTCCTTTTCACCGTTTCCAACTGTAGCCAGGATCTTTTCCACCTGGTATTTCCAATACAATAAAGGTCTTCATCTTCTTTTGCTTCCTCGGTGGTTCCTGCGTCGAATACTCTCAAAGCATCTGGAGTGTTGTCATCCAGTTGGACGACATGACCTAGCCAGCGTAGCGCCTGTCTCTTTATTCACAGAAATATGTCAATGCTGTCGTTTATCTCGAAGTTGTCATTGCGCAAAGGACCATATTTCTTCCCCAGAATCTTTTTCTTGCCCACTCAGTCCGAAGTAGCACCAGTTGACAAGAGTTATTCTACGTTGGATTTCGAGGCTAATGTTGAAACTATCTTAACTTAAAACGAATGTCTTAAGTGCTTTCCCTCCCATTAAATAGAGAAACTTCTGAAATTAAGATTTTTTGTTAATGTGTGAAAACTTTACCTGAAGTAAACTCCTAAGCGAGCTCTAAAGCAATATTTTTGCTCTAAGTATACTTGTTTTCAAGAGCTGTACAATTCTTAACAACTTTATTAATGTCAACAATTCAATATTATGTTGTAGAAGCTTGCGCATTAAACTCACTTCGACTAGCAACATGAGTGGATTCATTTAAAATTTCAGCAATCAATCAACAACACAACAGCGCTCGAACTTGAGTAATGTCTCACGTTGTATCTAACCTAGCGTAACGGAAACCCTGCGCATAAACTTTGAATATCAGCTTGTGTGCGTGTACTTAAACATTTACATAATACAGGTATGTATCGTATTTACAATTCCGCACAACGGCGAGAACAAAAATCACTTACGCTACTGAGTTTAAGTGGTGCCACGCATTCTGTCATGGCCATTGTTAGCCTAAATTTCTCGGAGTGATATACAAGTAAAATACGAGTACTAATTTTGCCTGGCTTGTTAGCGTAAACTTGTTTGAATATACAGCAAAACTAAATACGTTCCTTGGTTTGACGTCTAGTGAAAGCAGAGGGTGAAAACTAATAAATCTTTCTAGTAAATGATGTGGCAAGCACTTCCTTTGCATGCTGAGGGTGCATTAGTGAGGCTCAGACAATACACAAATATATGCAGTGTAAAAAAAAACACTGAAAATTTTACCTGCGTCTTTAGCATATTATGTTTTAGTGCTCATAACAGAGTTTTTTGTGCCTAAAATAAATAAAATTGGACGACAGCTTGACTTCAAATATCCGGCTGACTTTAATCCATGTGATTGGTGAATGTACAAGTATATTGTACCTTAAGAGGAGGGTAAGGTTTTAAAAATTTGTTTTTTTTTTTATTTTTTCTAAACGACCAATATGTCAAGAATATAGGGTACAAATTTTGAGTCAATTATAGTCAAACTAATGGAGTTACAACGTTTTAAACGAGCGGTTGTAGTACCTGACTTTTGATGTATAAAACACTTCAAATCGATTTTCCCGAAAACGTTATTTTTGTAGCTCGTGAATATTAGAACTCAAAATCTCTTGAACCGATCCTTTTAAAAACTTGAACATTACTTTTTCACATAAATCAGCATGTAATCAGATAGAGTTTTTTTTCCATTTTTTCTATTTTTATTAACAAATTAACCGCGATTTTTTTTTGGTAAAATCGCGCTTTTTACTTCCAAGTCCTGCAAACGCATATCAATTTTTTATTTCAGATGATGCGGTAACGAGTTAGATATAGCGAGCTTTTTTCAAGGCTCTTCTGGAGATTCACCGTTACAGGCTTATTTATTAATAATTTTCATTGAAAATTTTTTCTAATATACTCTATGCTATACTAATACAATAATATGCTATTAATTGTAATAAAATTATATTACTCATGTCGCCGCAAAAAAAATACAAACATATCCTTTTTTTCCAACCAAACGGTGGACGGTGCCACGCTCAATGTCCAATTTTCACACCGCCTCTCATAAAGCTCTCGTGTACTGTGGTAAAATTTAATCTGGCGTATTTAGTTATTGATTTATCACACTTTTAGTAGTTTCGAACAGTACCGTTATATAGGAGTGTGAGGGGGTTTCAGCTGATTTCATTCATTTTCACACTGACGGTAGAAGTTTGCATAGGATGTTGTAGCTTAAGGGGTTTAGGAGATATGTACATTAAATTTGTTAGAGGACGGGGCCACGACCACTAAAAAAAATTTCCCACAGGTGCCCCTTGCTACTGGGATCCTCTGTACCGAATTTCAGTTTTATACCTTAATTTTAAGTTTAAGAAAATCAAACGCCGCCTTAATATTATATAATAAAATTTATCAAAAATGGATTATTGAAACCAATTTCCAAAATTTGCTTATTAAAGTTGAGTTCAATTCATACGGGTGCAATTATTTCAAACTATATGCAATATTTATTAATATGCCGGCTGGAGGCGTGATGACAAATGCGAACATGACGCAATTAAAAATGCATTTACTATATAGTTATGTCCGCCGTCCATTACAGCTTGTGATAAATAAATGGTTTTGTAGGTATGCATTTTGTGTGCAGTTTATGAGTATCATATATGTAAAGCCTCAGTGTGTGAACGGCTGCTTGGAAAGCAATTTGCATGCGCTAATAACTTTGAATAATTAATCAATAATTGTTGTTTGCATTTTGATTGTCATAACAAATATTTGTGCTGCTGGTTCACAACAATATAATATGTTTTAAATTGCACTAACTATTTATACACCTTTACAGAAATTTATTGGGCTTTAGTGTCCTACGCTGTGAGCTTCTTTACGGATGGGTCAAAGCTAGGGGGTGAAATGGTGGAGGAGTTTACTGTCAGCAGCTCTCTATCAACTCCAGCCTCAGACTTTCAGACTATTTCAGTGTCTTCTAAGCCGAGGATGCAGCTATTAAGGCCTCCTTCAGTGGAGTGACCATCTATTCAGATAGCAGGACGGCGATGCTACTTAGCCTTGAAATCATTAACAGTGCGTTCAGGATTGGTCAAGGATTGCCTAACGTCGTTATCAATAGCATCGAGTCTCTTTGTGTAAACACTGGTATGGATGCCAGATCACAGCGGCATCTTTGGCAAATGTAAAGTTAGCAAGGAAAGGAAACCTGGCACCAGTATCAGTAAAATGGAAGAGGGTCGGTGCTCCCGTATCTTCTTGCATCCCAAGACTGTATAGCTAAGATTCGCCAAATTTAACAGTATTTACCCCCCAAAACATTTTTTTATTATCTAACCCTAGTTCCTTCACAAAAATGCTATATTTCATTAGTTAAGAGGTATAATCTAACTAATAGAAATCATAAAGATGGTAGTATTATCTATGTGGTAGCAACAGTAAAGCGTGGTCGGGTATTTGTTAAAAGAAGATATTTTAATATTTTATTTTGTTACAAAAGTCATCTCGTTTAAATATTTGCCATCTCATTGAATAATGTACACATTTTTTGATATCAAATCGTATTTAGAAGCACTGCTTTAAATGCATTATCGAGAGTTAAAGAAGGACGCGACGCACATGTCGACCAAAAAAGAAAAAGACTGAAATGAGGAAACACTTCCCCAGCCTGCTGAACGCTAGTGAAAGTGTAACATCTGGAAGTGGCAAACTCGATTTCCTAATCGACGAAGATGGAATAGACTTTTCGTTGCCCGACCACGAAGAAGTTCGAATAGCAATTACCCACCTGTAGAACAACGAACACTTTTGATGATTTTTTCAATGATACCATTTATTTAAAGTTATGCACAGTGTATGCGCATTCATAAAAGAGTATTAAGCAGGGATACTGTACTGTTCCCATAGCAACATTTGAGGCATAATTTTAACTACTTATAAGCTTCAAAGGTATATTTTATAGACAAAAAACTACAACATTAAAAAAATCCACGTAAAATACATGAGAGAAGTAAAATGACTTAATTTGAAAATAAAGAGCTTGTTTACGTGGGCTAATACTTGCTTACAGTCATTTTGGAACTGTGGTGATAAAAGCTATTTCTTCCCAATTTCCGGTTGCTAAACCCGAAAAAATCATAATAGTAAAAATTTCCGAACACGTCGAATTTTTTGTGTTGTAGTCAAAAAGTGAAGTTGTTAAACCATATCCTTTTACTAAAATGATTTGTTGAGTAGTGTAATTTTTAGCCAAAAAAAATTGTTTAAAAACAATTAAAATCACAGTAATATAAAAACACGACTTTATATCGATACTGGGATAATTATAAATCTGAAGACAACTCTTGGTGGTTTTACGTTACATTGAATACTATCACTTGAAAACGTAGGTAAAAGTTTGTGTTAGTAAGAAACGTTAAACCGTTATAGAATTTTCATCAGATTCATTTAGCACATTTGTTGTATGTCAAACCAAAAAAAAAAAATAAATAATAATTACGACCTTCACTTGCCTCGGTTATATGAATGCACCTGTACATTTTAACGCAAATTTGTTTCGCGCATTTTTCTGCTTTTACCGACTTTCTACTATGTGACACAAGCCATTAGCATGCAGATTAAAAATTTCTTTCGCCCTTAGGTTGCACACAGGTGGAGTTTTTAATTTTTGTTTGCTCATTCATCATCTTTCCAAGTTGTATGCGGACCGCCATTTTACTTTTTCTTTTACTCGAAATTGTAGCCGCCAAGAGCGACAGCAAAAGGAATTAATTTTTAAATTTGTCAAGTTAAAAATGCAAGTACGGCTCTCGGCGAAAGCCTCCTCTGTTAAATTTTGTATACGCTGCGTTCTCTCCTCATGTTAAGTTAAACAGCATTTCATTTAAAATTTGTATTAAGCATTCAGAAAAACAAAAAAGTTAAAACGAAAAAATGTAACTGAAAATTTCCCATGACAATCATTGTGCTCGTAAATAAGTTATGGTTCCTCGCGGACAAATTTTTTTACACCCGCTATGAGTTTTGTGCATAGTAAATCACAATGTTAAGCCTTTTTCAGTGTTTTTTTTATTAGAAACTCGCAGTTACCATAGTGTTTCAAATTTGTAGCCTCATTTGCATATTAAGAGAGGGAATATTAGATTAGTGTTGCCATACAACAACATATAAATAATAATAAATATAATTTTATATCAAAAACTATACAAGACGTCCAGTTTTTTTACAGGCGGTTCTAGTGCGTATTTAGTAAGTAAAGAATTGAATGAATTTGTTTACCTTATCTTGAAGGATAAGATCTCGTAATAAAATTAAGCTAATGAACTTTACAGGACTTTAGGGGCATTTCACATTAGTCTTAATACTTTAAAGAGTAAACTTATCCTCTAGTGAATTATAATTGAAACGGAACTTATGCCTCACCCTATTTTAACCTACACTAAATTCTACTAACATGCCATATTCTACCATTCTTTTTTTTTATACACTGAACAGGGTATATTAAGTTTGTCACGATGTTTTTAGCACCCAGAAGGAAGCGTCGGAGACCCTATAAAGTTTATATATAAATGATCAGTATGTTGAGCTGAGTCGTTTTAGCCATGTCCGTCTGTCTGTCCGTCTGTCTGTGTATATACGAACTTGTCCCTCAGTTTTTAAGATATTCTTTTGAAATTTTGCAAACGTCATTTTCTCTTCAAAAAGCTGCTCATTTGTCGGAACGGCCGATATCGGGACACTATTACATATAGCTGCCATATAAACTGAACGATCGGAATCAAGTTCTCATATGGAAAACTTTCGCATTTGACAATGTATCTTCACCAAATTTGGTATAGATTATTTTCTAGGACAAAAATGTAATATCCGAGAAAATTGTTCAGGTCGGTTAACTATAGCATATAGCTGCCATACAAACTGAACGATCGGAATCAAGTTCTTGTATGAACAACTTTCACATTTGATAAGTTATATTCACGAAATTTGGTATATAATATTTTTTAAGGTAACGATGAAATCTCTAAAAAACTTGTTCAGAACGGGTTACTATAGCATATAGCTTCCATACAAACTGGACACATAGTTACTAACAGAAATGCACCTGTGAAGGGTATTTAGCTTCGGTGCAACCGAAGTTAACGTTTTTTCTTATTTTTTTTTTTATAGTAGGAGGAAACATCAAAAGCCCGAGTGCCGGACTTTAGTCCGCTAAACTTAATCTACTCCCACATCATGTCTCTCCCGTGGTCCCGGGACCACGTTTAAGTCTCCTCTAATGCACGGACTGACTGACGCCTAATCTGTTCTAAATGTCTCAACTTTGTCATAATTAGATTTGCCGCTCTGCTGACAGTTTTTCACTTTACAGAGGACTCACACATATGTGCAGTCAAATTTTTAACCGTGATACTACCTCCCAGGGTGGTTTTCAACATTTCTCTTATGCTTGAAAACCGTGGACAATAAAAGAACACGTGTTCAGAGTCTTCTATTCACTCTTTACACGTCGGACAGTATTGACTAAACTCATGACGACATTTGAATAGATAGCTTCTGAAGCAACCATGCCCACTGAGTATTTGTGTAAGGTGGAAATCCAGGTCTCCATGTTTCCTACCTATCCACGAGTGTATGTCCGAAATCAGTCGGTAGGTCCACCGTCCTTTGCATGAACCATCATCAATCATATGAAATAAAGACAAAAGAGTGTTCGAAAATCATGATATTAGTTATGTTCTTTTATTTTCATAAAGATAGTTCACATATTGGCCGGTATACGCAGTTTAAAGTCACTCGAAAGCGCGAATATCTTTGTATAGGTATTTGAGGGCTAAGGAAAGTATTAACCTGAATCAACGTATTTGTAGCAAACAGACATACTGCTATCAAGAAAGGATTCTCTCTGAATTTCAATTATAAAAATGACACATTGACCGGTATTTTCGGTCCTAAAGTCTATAGGCACTGGGATCCACATATACGGTATTTCCCTGTAACCATAAACCTAAAACCGAAACCAACCCTTTATTTCCAACTTAAGCCTTGTCTAAATAATTTTACTTTTCAAATACATTTAAAAAGGGATTTTTGATCCTTGGCAGTAAATTTTTTTTTTATCTCCAAAACAAAAAAATCTACAACAGAAGAAAATGATATTGAAAAAGTAAATTTGCCGCGCCTTTTCAATTTTGGGAGCCAAAAATTGACAGATGAACTGATGACTGGCGGATGCGCCCTAGATCGGTGAGCAGAGGCTTTTCATAGAGCAAAATTCATTATTTATTTTTCTCTAAATCCGAGAGTTTCTTGCGGATTACTGACCACGAATTGCACATTACTTGCAAGTAATATCATATTCGCGCTATTGTTAAATCGGCTACAATCGGGTAAGCGGTAGCTACGCCAGTAAAGTTGAAGAATATTCATTAAAAACCATACGAATCAATTGTACGATGATCGGCCAATGTTATATTATTCCCTTCATATTGTTTTCGCCATTTCTTGACGTGCTCGTGCTACCGTGACAACCTTCATCGTTCACATTTTCTCGACCCTCTGAGAACATTTTGGCCACCGATAAACTTTTTTTGTCCAGGGTAGCTTTACCATACGCCAGAGCGTCAGCGACTTCACAATCACTCGTAATTTTACTTTACGCATATTATACAAATTCTTTGATCTAAATTTTGATTTAAGCAAAAATTAATTAAACATTTATGTCCATCAATGGCCGACTTTGTCAACAAGATAGTCGAAAATCGAATGCTTTCTGTAGAAACCGCGTATTGTATTTTATAGTACATCATGTCGTATGAGCACAAATAATGTATGAATCCCTTGTATGAATGTTCTAGTTATTTTAATGACTAACTTACTTTTAAGAAAATGTTAACAAAATTATAAATTTTGGACTACAAGAAGCGTTCCAAAGTAAACAGGGACAGAACAAATGGTTTTTCAGCAAAATCAATTTTTTTTTTTATTCAAAACAGTCTCTTTCTGCTTCAATACAGCGTTTTGCATGGTCCAAAAACATGTCGAACAAGTGTTTTAGCTCGTTGGCCGATATGGCCGCCAGTATGCCGTATCTCACTGGATAATCGACAAAGATAGAACATTCTAACGCACCAGTCAACATATATAAGGCGCTACTAGGGGCGCCTGTTTACTTTGAACGCACCTTGTATACTGCCATTTTTACATTTATTTCAATAATGCAAAATATCAAGAAAGATTATGTTATACACCTGGGAAAAGAAACATGTTTAGGCGCGGTTGAAATTGCAAATAAAGGTCTTCTTTACGCTAGATCCTTATTTTTAGGGCAAACACCGTGACTTTAGCAAGCGTTTGCAATAAAAAACAATCATCTTGGACAATAACGTATACCATGAAGGTGCAAACCATAAAGTAACAGAAGTGAACTGTATTGCAATTTATGCTTGCATTCCCACATATAGTACATAATGAGTATAAATAAATGTCTTTAGTAAGCCGATCTGTGGCCTATCAGCCAATAAGATATAATTGCCAATCTGCTTTAGCATGACAAGTCCATGTTTTCTCTTACAATCAGAATGATCTTATCACTTGGTGCTGCTGCAACGTACTTCATTGTGACGTATACGTACATTTTCTGCTGCGTCAGATTTACAGTGTTAAGCTATTGAACAGCATGTGGGGAAGGTCTGCATCAAATAGGCTATTGTTAAATCTAGCATACACATACGTACATAAATATACATAAATCATATGTACATCCATTTCTTTTCTCCGTGTATAAAATCAGCAAATGGAAGAAGATAGGACCGGATAAGCTAAGGCACGGAAGATACCTGCACAATGCGTGTGCGTTTTGTGTGTTAGTCAGAATCCATACAGAAACATGAAGTGAACAATACAACTTCAGAAAGCAATAAAAATCTTAATAATGGAAATACGTATTGCAGATTTCGGGGAGGAAAACTGCATTATCTGCTGAAAAAAGCACTATACGGTATTGAAAGGATGCTATTAAAGTGAGGGGTATGAATTGCACACTTCTGTCGCTGGTGCTTTTATCAGCATCCAGAAATAATAATGTATTTGTATCGATATTAGTATAGAAGTTAGTTAGCATATATGTCGGTATAATAACTTATAATATTCATCGTTTATGAGATCATGTAAAACTTCGTTCCAAAACTCAATTAAGTTTGTATCAAGAGCATAATTGATACGAATGTAATTAGGCGACATATACATATTTGAAAGAACGCCAAACTTTTTTAGGTTAGAAAAACTGTTCGCTAACACGTTTTCAGTGTTCGTGGGGTGTCTTCTGTAAAGCCACTGCACCACCTTACTTCTGTGAAAAGAGATTAATCTGGGACAAAAGTCTACCAATTGGATATTTTAGAAAGATATTTTTAAAAAATTTTCTTGCTTTCATGGCTGCAGATGATTGGCTCTATGGAAGTTCAGGTGTAGAACATGGCTTGTCGAACACCACACAGAAATTTCTAGAGTTTCAAAAAGTCATTGTTTGGTTGTCAATACTGAAAGATAATCTGACTGAGGATGGTGCGGTGTTGACTTACTTGTGAGGAAATGGACGTTTATCCAAGTACACGTTAAAGTGTTATAATCCAGTCAACAATCAAGCTGCAGAAGTAAAATCTGATATAAAATTGGACAGAGAAAAATGATAAAGTATATAAGGTTTAAAGCGAAAGTCATCCTCTCATCAACTCCTAAATCGAAATATAAGGTGCATTCCAAAGTAAACAGAACTTTTTGTCGACTGGAACGTTGGAATATACTAACTTTATCGATTATCCGTTGAGAATTTCATGATATTTCATAGATTGGAAGTGAAGTTTTTCCGCTTTAACTGACAGTATGTTTGTGTTTTTCGGATGAAATGGCAGATCTTTTATATCTTCAGGTTGCTTTTTGTCCAAAATGTGGCAAAATTGATTGAGCCAGAAATGAAGATCATCGCTAAACCAAATTTGCGTCGAAAACGTTATATCTTATTGGAATTTTTCAAAATCTCATAGAGAAAAGCGATGTCGCTTGGGAAAGTCGAAAGGATTCAGCTCTTGCACAAGCTGTATTTTGTACGTTTTCAATTTAAGTCACCAAATCGACTGCCACGGCTTCGTGAAAATTTTCAGCTAGGCTGCTTACTTAAATGCATTGAATTGTTTATCATATCTGTAAGGAAGTTAGGGGTTTTACTATGGTTTAAGACAGATAAGAAAAAATGCAATACTTTTTGTTGATGTTTTTATTATAATAAAATTTTTTATTCCTAATATTCTGTAATGAAGCAACACATATACGATATTTTCAAACCTCATTCAACATAGTTATCATATTGATGATGGTTAACATGTGGATCACACTATACCTGAGCACAATAGTACAAATTATGGGTGGTTAAAACTACACCGAGGAACTTGTGCACGGAATTCGAATAAATTTGAAATATGTTATTAATGAACACTTTGTCAAAATTTTAAAGCAAAACTAAGAATAGCAAATCAAATAGTAGCCAAGGATTATCTCTGTACCAAGAGTGTCATACGCTAAAATTTATAAAACTTTCTTAAATTTAGCATTTCTTTCGCTTCTCATATGCCATTGTTTGTCTTTCACTCTAGCCATTTTGAAATATTTAACCAAATAAATATCTTAAGTATGTTTTGGCATATCTAGATGACTTTTAGATGAGCAAAACCCATCTTTGCTATGTGGCGCAGACTAAAATATTATTTAATTCAATAAAACGCGATTTTTTTAATAGCTTGTTTAGAAACCCCCGCGTCGTTAAAATTATAGATACTTCGTCAAGCTTCATATTAATTACAGTAAAAATTTAATGCATCTATCTAGAAAGACTTTTGCAATCAAATTGCAGCCACAGTGTTTGCATGCTGAAGTAAAATTTGCATTAATCAGTTGAGAAATTCTGTTTTTATAATCACGTCAAATTCAGCGGAGGCAACTCTACAGCTGCTGTCGCACCATACTTGCAATCAACAGCATAGTTATCTCCCGCGCCTGGTCTCCACGGCGTGTGCGCAACACAAATTTATGCGTAGTCTAATTGTGCCATTTTGTGCAAGCTAAATGCGCTGAAATTTTATATTATACGTTTTGAGATGCACGCTGTAATAATGATTTGAATATTTATACAAGTTAAGTTCGAAATCTGCGTTCGAAAATGCAGTATGGATAGGACGGTTAAGAAATGAAATTACATTGAATCAAAATATAATGATATTTCTAAACAAATTAATATCTTTTTTTACCTTTTTGAGAGATTTTTGAAAATAATTTTTGCTTTAGCTACTTCGACAAGAAATAATTGGTACATTTCCATGTCTATGTCGGTTAAATAAGCAAATAAAAGTTGCAGTTAAAGAAGGAAAATTAAAAAATGTTTTCCATGCAAGGACACAATTTTGATCAATCAGTTTTTGTGGTAGGTTTAATGTATGCTAAAGGGGTCCGATATCGGCGGTTCCGACAAATAATTTGCTTCTTGAGAATGAAAGGACGTGTGCTAAATTTCAGATTGATATCTCATGTGTGTGTCTCATATGTGTAAACAGATTGGCACAAAGGGTTACACCGATTCAACTTGTTATGCTATTCATTTATATCTTATAGGGTCACCGAAGTCTCTTCCGCGTGTTACAAACTTCTTGCCACAATTAATATGTTCTGCTCAGAGGATGAAACTTGTAACATTTATCAAGCAAACTTTTGATGTGGTTCTAAAGACTCTAAGAACGCAGCGACGAAATTTTTGTACCGCCAATTTATTTTACCTTAAATTAGATACGTAAAGCACCAATTAGAGTCTACTTGCGTCTACCAAATGCATATGTGGGTATATCCTACAACATTCTATTCAGAAATAAGTCGAGAATTCTTTATTGAAAATGTTGCAGAAGGCTTTTGCTGAATCTGCTCTATCCAAATCGCGCACTTACGAGTGGTACAGAGCACTCACGAGGGTCGGGAGACCGTCGAAGACATGAATCGTTCTGGACGGTCTTCAACGAATATGACCGATGATAAGCTTGAAAAAATTAAGGAAATTGTTGCCGAGAATAGCCATCCGAGCGTAAGAGAGATTGCTTATAAATTGGAGATGTCACACGAGAGCGTACTTACAATTATGCTTGAAAAATTGGGCATGCAACGAGTTGTTGCAAAACTTGTTCCGATAGAGCTAAATTTCCTTCAAAAAGGTATCGAGAGCAGTTAGTTGCAGACATACTGGATCTAGCTAATTCAGATCCCACCTTCTTGGAATACATAATTACTGGTGATGAGACATGGGTCTATAAATATGACACACTTACGAACCAGCAATCATCCGAATATCGGTCCAAAAACGCCGATCGAAAGTGAAGGTAATGCTCATTGTTTTCTTCGATATTCGTGGTGTCGTTCACTATGAATAGTACGTTTCAACTGGTCAAACCGTCAACAAAGAGTATTTGCTAAGTATTATGAGGCGCTTACGAGACGCTATCCGTTTTAGAAGTCCGAATTTGTGAGCCAACAATTCGTGGATTCTTCATCATGATTACGCACCATTGCACAAAGCCATCATTGTGAATGAATTTTTGGCCATACACTCAACAAATATCATTGAGCAAGAACCATATTCATCTGATATGGCCACCTGTGGCTTTCTCTTATTCTCCACACTGAAACATACACTTCGGGGAATACACTTCAATTGAAGGCATCAAAACAAATTCGACGCAAGTGTTGAAGGGCATTCCGGAAAATGCCTATAAAAAAGTTTTGAATGGAAGAAGTCATAAATTTTGGATGCATGAGGATGTATGCAAAAATCCACTTAATCACTTCTAACTTACCTTCCGTGAATGCGCTTACTTCAGCTATTATAATAAAGCATTCCTTATCTTTGTTGTATTTCTTCCAAATAATTTAATCAATAGTTAATTTTCAATATTATATTTTGTACGGTCGCGAAACCATATTTATAGGCCACCTTCATTGACTTCATCTCAAACTGGAAGTTAAATATTTAAGATAATTAATATTTTTAGGGTGCTTTTAAATTTTATTTTCAAAGTCATAGTTACTCAATGTTCAAATCAATTCGAAAACTAACATAAGATAGAGGTCAGCATCTAAAGTCTTTTGAGAATATACATTTTAAGTGCGCTAACTTTTACATACAGGACTACTTACGTACTTGTTTATTGAATAAAAATAAGCTTTGACTTAAAGGACGAACTCGATACTTTTAATTGCTTCAATACTCTTTAGTTGCTTTGTAACTGAGCAAAGTTTTTTATTTTTTCTACTATCCGTGATTGATTGGATATCGTGTGTAGAACATGTTGAGTGAATGTTGTTGAATCAGTATAGTATATGAGCAGACACTTTGAAATATACGGTTGTCATTAAAGACGCAAAACAAACCTCAAAAGGTTTGAGATATTTAGCTGCTTAAACGAAATATTAGGACTAAATCTTTAAGATGTTGAATCATTATGTATCGAAACCCACTTCTATATTCTACATTTGCTTTTAGACAAATCTGATATTTTAGCAATTTTAAAGATAAAATATACGCACTTAAATAATTTGCAAGGAAAAATCCAATTAATTCTATATATTCCCTTTACTTTAAATGCTTTGTAATTGCGAAACCGCAAAGTTTTTTCTTGTATTTGTGTTATCTGCAGTTGATTGGATTTTGTGGTGTAGAATATGTTGAATTGAAATGAGTATACGAGCATATACTTACGTGTGAATGTACGGTTATGATTAAAAAAGGAGAAGGAACGCTAACAAGTGCGAGATGTTTAAGAATTTAAAACAATATAGAAACTAAAAGCTTAAGACTTTAAATCATTAAGCTCAGACTGTGATATTGTATTGTAGGCTTGCTTTCCAATAAACAAATTTGTACATTTGTTAAGTATCCAAGCTTTGTAAATCAGCACAATGAATGCTAAACGCTGAAATTACTCAAGAGGGGTCATCAAACCATATAGAACTTAGACATATTTTACAACATGGAAAAGACACCGGTGATACCAGCTTATTCATTATCACGGTCTATTTTTTAATGAATGCCCAGCACATTATGGTACTTAAATTTGGCTAATAGTTGTCTAGAGTTTTGTAGCATATAAAATGATTACTGTCAGATATTGTCCTGAACTTGTGCTTCTAATAAGAATTTAACCAGATTTAGTTTAGTTTTAGAACCTGAGTATTACTTCTACTTATACTTAGAACTTGTTTAATTCTGTAAAAGTGATCACAAAATTCTGAACGTCTGGCTTGCATTTATGTGCGGTTTTAATTTTCAAAGCTTAGCTCAAAATGTAGCCATAAACTGTAGCTTAATATAAGTAAACAAATATCTCGTCATTCTTATTATTTGCGCAGTTTAGCTCCAAACTAATGTTACGTAGCCAATGAAAATTCATTGTAAAAGAAAAATATACATACATAAATTATTATCAAACTATATTAAAATCAAAACAACCCTGCCTCTAGTATACAATTTTCAACATTTCTTATCAACAATGGTATGATGCATCCATTGTCATCAACAACAACTTCATAAATTCATAATTATATATTTTCGCATAAAGTAAATTTTATTTTCACTCCCTTTATGTGGTATGAAATGTAACTTTTTCTAAGTTCTTATTTTCGTTAACTTTACTTGAACAAGTATATGCAACCCAAATTGATTCATATTTGAAATAAAAATGACGTGAAATAAACTACTTAAAAAATTACAGTAAGTTTATTTAAATGATATTCGAAATTAAATTTCCTGCCTCAAAAATTTGAATAATTAAGAAAGCGTTTAAGGGCACCGTCTGTGATCTGGAATGCGGTATTAACTAATGTACCACATTGCGTATACGTAATGTTTTGGAAATATTGATCTAAAATTTTCCTCACGTCCTCTTCCTTCCAGATAGACCGATATCGTACCACGCAAATTTTTTTTTTTAATTCTTAGCCTTTAAGTGCCTCTTTTTAACAATAACAGGAGTAACAGAAGGTTAATTCAATTGCTAGAAATATCTTAAATTTGCCCAACCGAATTATCTTCTTCTTTCTTTCCTTTGGTTCCTCTTTTTATACTTTTGCAAGGTAAATTAGTTTTGTATCATTTAAACCTGAGTGAAATATATGTATATAGGGTTATTTACATATAAATAATCAAGATGACAAGAAAAATTGAAATCCGGGTAACTGTCTCCGTGAAAGTCGCTTGAGTAGAAGTTAAGATATATTTTTAAAACTTACGCATAGTCCTTGGCAAAAGGTATGGAGGATTTCATAGATTGACGTTATCGAATTTCAATATCATTAGTGAAAACGTATAAAAAGCCCTAACTAAGCACTGAAGTGAGGTATAAGACTTGTTGGATAAATATTTTGAAAGAATTGGTTTATTGTACCGTATCCCAAATCGCACGGGAAAATTCCGCTTGGCACTTTTATCGACACTATAAGACTTGATGAAATCGAAAGATAACCCCGCCCACTCCTTATATAACGTTAATGTTAAAAACTACTAAAAGTGCTATAATTAATAACTAAATGTGTCAGAGACAGAAGATTTTACAACCGAGATGGTATGTGGGGGCTTTATCGGAGCTAAGTTGAGTTGGTGATCATATATTTTGGAACCCGACCGACCAATTTCGACTTAATATAGTACCCGATATTGTTTTCACATATATTTTTAACCAAGTCAGTTAAAATTTTAGACTCCCCTTTAAAAAAATTTTCGAAAAAATTAGGCTAAAGTATTTAATATTTTTTTACTGCTTTATGTGTAGCCACAAAATGTATTTAATCTGTATTAGATGATTTCTCACATTTTATTTAAACTGATATCTAGTTTGAATCGTGACATTTGTTTCATATTCGGTTAGTTCTCATTTCCTTATTTCGCACCAATTTGTTGATTTTAGTCATTTGAAAGTTCTGCAAACATCGTTGCCTTACTTTCAATAATTGAAACTTTAAATTGACGTTGACAATCGCTAATTTCGAATTCGTTTGGATCACATTGATCGAATCGAGTCAAAATAAATTTGAATAAAGAATTTGTGCCGTAGTTTTCAATATAGTTCCGAAAACATCCAACAAAAACCAGAGTAGCAATTACTATTCTTAGCCGAAAACTTTGACTCAGCAGCTTGAACGGCTAAATAAAACTTTTTCAATTGCTATGAAGGTGGTTGGTAGTGCTTCCTCTTATGGCCGTTTTGATTGCAACTCACTAAGGTCAGTATGCTAGTTGAATCGAGAGTGAAGCAAAAGAAAGCAATTCAAACAACATGACCAATGGAAGCTGCACCCTTTTATTATTAATGATTACATTTATAATTTCTGAATATATATATAGATGCATATACATAATAAACATTAAATAAATGACTCAAATAGGTAAGAAAAAAAAGGAAATTTGAAGCAATTAATAATGAGAATTGTATAAACTCACAATTTAATTAAGTTAAACAAATACTGAAAATTTTTAAAATTTTTTAGTGAAATTTAAGTCATAATTCTCTTACTACTGTATCGGGTGAACAAAAGAAATTAGCAGTCACTAGATATATGGATATATGCAGCATTATAAGTACCAAAACATACATTTAAGATATCTACCGTATGAAAAATTTTAAAGCTTTTGCTAGTAAGCAGTTTTTCCACTTTTCAATGAGGTCACAATGCTAAATGTGACAGGTGTAATACATAACCCCGTTGAGAGTATGCGATGTAGATTTGTGTCTTTTCATTTGCTAAGAATGCCTCGAATCAGTGAGATAGACTATAACGAAGGGGCAGAAATGTCTGCAAATCACATTGTAATAAAAACTAGGCAAAATTATACAATCTAAAGGGAATATGCAGTATAAAGCAGTTTACAAACTCAGCAGTTATTTTAATGACAAATGAAACGTATTAGTTTTACCAACATATTTTTAAAAATTATTTTCTTACAACAGCCTCAATAACATATGTGAGCATGCTTTCTAACTCTTTCCAGCTAAATAAGTAGTACAGAGAAATCCATATTTCCTAGTGGACCAAAAAACTTCATACTGAATGTTCTCACACATAACTGTAATAAATATAATATATATATAACCAATGTATGTTACATCCAACCATTCACTCACTATAAATGTAAAAATATGCGAACATAATTTAGTGCCAAAATGTCATTCCGTGATTGAAGGATAGCATAAACGACTGTGGCAACAGTAAGACGCACAGAGTCGTAATAATACACAGAAGAAAATTCTTAAATTAGAATTAGATGTATCCGCGGCCAACATTTAAAGAAGATAATCTTGCTCAGGTGTTTTGATTAATTATTGTAAACTAACAAAATGAGGTAATTTTTATTATGAGTCAAATGTTTTTCTTACTTGTTAAGGTTTTCAAAAGTAAATTATAGTTTTAAGCTACCTTTTTCTTAACTAGTTTACTCCTTTACTGTTGGGATACTACAAACATACATATGTACATTGTGAAGAAATAGCTGATATAGCGACAAGGGAAAACAATGAAAAATAAATTTTTTTTCATTAGTGGTAAATTGAGTTGATATTTTTTTATTTATTATTCAATCAATCATTGATTGGATACGCAGACGAAAAACATTTATAAACGTCTACGGAAATGAAAACGTTGTACAACTCTAGCACGTACTAAACTGTGTATATGTATTTCTGTTATATAGCTAAGAATTTATTTGAAGCTAGTAATTGATGCAAACATTTAGTTTATCTATTTGAGCAACTGGTATTGGTTAAATCAATTTCAGGGGACTAAACTTGGAATAATGTAAAACTTTTTGGCCATAGACTTTTTAGTAATTTAAAAGTACATTGAAAACGTATACTGAGGAGTGTATTATTATATGATTTAATAAAAGTGTCATGTTTTGTATGAATAAAAGTTAGTTTTTTGTATTTTAAAATAAAGCAATAGCATTCATTATGCATCTATGCATTTATTGACATTGTTGGAACAAAATTGCAATTAACAAATCGATATGTTGTATTGCCTTGTTGTTTTAAGAATTATTAATATTAATAAAAATTAAGTATTAAATTATTAATATGTCAACACCAAGAATAATTATTATGTCGATTCATTAAAAAGGAAAAAAATCTCTTCAACAGTGATGTAATTATTGTAAAAGTTACTCATACGCCATGTCGTCTAAATATATTTACTGAAGCCTTAATACTTCATCTAATTATTAACAGCTATTGCTTTTTGTTCTCGTGTCTTTCTGATTGATAAGCTTTTTTTTAATCGAAAAATTCTTCATAAAGGAAAAAGAAATCAGAGACATTTCTCGAAATCGCTTTTTTAGCCATTAACACGCTGTGTTAGATTTCAGCACAATTTTAAAGCAATGTAAAAAAAATTAAAAAAATAACTTTAGATTTATAACAGCTGCTTTATTCTAGTAACATGTTTCGCACTGTTTAGCAGGTAAATATAGATTCTCATACATCAAATGATCTCTGTTTAATCCACCATTTTAACCAATATTTTGCATTTTGCTATTTTAAATTAGGTTTTTTTGTACTTTTACTTCTACAATATATTTCATATTTTATTCTCTGCTTATTTCTGCTATGCTCCACACAATCTTCTTACTGACAAAATAAAAATACTGCGTGCTTCCTAAGGATATCGCGAATTGCTAACCCTTGAGCTGGGGTCAACCAACGGTTTTACAGCTCCAACAGTTTTCATTTTCAGAAAGCTACTGATTTGTTATTCCATTGCTGTCCGCTATAGTTAAAAAAGATGAAAACTAGTGAAAGGGCTTGGATAAGCGGCCAAGAATAACCAAAGCAGTTTTTGTTACACTATATTGATTGAAACCGTATTCCAGTGAGAACGCTTTGCGTCGACTGGAAGAAATGGAAGTCAGAAGTGGCATGGTTCGAACTATAAAAGGGGTGAGGCCAATGAGGCCAAGCTTCCCAGTCGCTGTTTTAACATTTTTCAGCCTGTTTTGTATCATGAGGCAGAGCTCAGGCATGATGAAAGATTATTGTCTTGTGTCTAACTGCATATTAGAGTGACATTTATAACAAGCCAAACTCTCAGTTAACGTATCTTGGTTTTAATTCAAATGGTACCCAATATTCTTGCTTTTGGCACCTTTTGCTTACATTTAAATATCGAAGTGTAACTCTCTATAAAATCTATTTTCAGACACAGAACACGACATATTTCAGTGAAAATATATTGCTGTTTACGCTTCACATAAATAATATGTACTTAACAAGATGTGCAAAGAAATTAACTTCCAATCTGCGCTCGGAATATTGTAAAAATATAATAAGAATCAAGCTAAGTCTCTTGGCAAATCATACATATATAGTTAGAAACCCAATTGAACTTTATAATCATTTTCACTATATAATGTGTGTGTACATGCTTTTAATCGCTCATCTGTACTTTAAAGTACATTTCTATTGAAAAACATTCTAAGTATATTTTCGAAAGACTTCAGTCTTCAGTCTTAAGTTTAGAGTAGTCCCTATTACACATTATTATGACAACTATTTATTTCATATTTATTTTTAAACTCTTTAAATCAGACTTAAAACTACTTATTTCATCGAACATATTTATAATTGCTCTTTTAATTTCGCTCGTTTGCTAGATATTACATATTAAGCAGAAATTACAGTTATTTTATAAAGAATATTAAAAGGTTTGTGTGCAAACAATATAAAATGTAATTATATATTAATGATCAGATTTTTCAGCTTTATCGAAAGAACAACAAAAATGTTTTGGAGTTAACAGAATACTTTATGATCTAGTAAATACTTGCTTTTTGATTTTTTTTTCCAATTTTTGAGTTCCTTTAACTACATGCTTTAAAACTATTTTAATTTTATACGCAGTTTGCTAACTACTTAACTTACTTAACCCCCCACTTTCACTATTACCTTTTGAACTTAAATCAAAACGTCGAGACTTTGCATTAGGCACTGCTTGCTTAGTCGGCTGTTCATAGCAGCTAAAACGGGCGCTCTTAAGTGCAGCGATAAGAATTAAAAGCAAAACAACGGCAACAAATGTTGCAAGCCAAGTGAAGGAAAACAAGGCATAGTGAAAAATAATTCCGCCTGCAGAGGGAGGTTTGACATTTCCTTCAATGGAGATTAAAATGTAAATGCGCTCGCGAGTTTTACGCTCAGTTGCACTACAGTAAAATTAAGATTGTTGGCCGCCGGCAAAGTGGCTCCACCACTGTTCTTTTATGTTGTACTTCTTGTTGTTAATTTGTCTCACTTACTACACTTTGTAAGAAGAATTAAAATTTAGATTTTTTAGGCAGAAAGTGAGCAGTTTGACGAAAAGGTTGTTTATCCAATTGAAGTGGAGAATAATGCTAAAAAAATGCTTTTGTTTCCTGTGGTGAGGAAAAATTAAAAGTATTTTGACAAAGAAAGTATTGTAAATGTATGTATAAGTGATGTCTTATACATGCATACCAATATTAATATTTATTATAACGAACATTTATAAAATGACTCAAAAAAATAATTTTCTACTTTAAGACTAACCATAAATTAATTTGAATAAAATAAGTTCTTACCTGTTTATTATTCAAACCAAAAAAAAAAAAAACTGAATGCGAGAGTTACATATATCCTAGCAAAATTGTAAAATTATCTTCATCTTTATCCCACTATTAGTATGCAATAGCTTCTAACATCACAGTCTCAAAATGGCTGTAAATTAGTGATATAGATTGAACTGGTGCAAAAATTTCCAAAGAGAATATGTAAGGATATTCAATGCTTTATAAAAAGGGTTACAGTGATAGGATTTAGTTCAAATGTGTGCCGTTTCGTCCATCTAGACGGCAACTTCATAATACCGCACTTGTAGAAACCCCCTCCTTATTTGAGAAGAATTCGGACAGCCACTTGTGAGTTCAACTTTACACCAACAAGGGCGTTCATCATGGACAGGAACAGGTAATCACTTGGCGCTATGTCCGGGCTATATGGTGGATGCCATAAAACCTCCCATTCGAGCTCCCGTAGTTTCTAACGAGTCATCAACGAAGTGTGTGGTCTGGCGTTGTCCTGGTGGAATACTACACCCTTCCTGTTGGCCAATTCTGGACGCTTGGTCGACCGCCTGCTTCCAGCGGACCAATTGTTCGCAGTTAATGATAGAACTAAGTGTCTGGTCATATGGGAGCAGCTCATAGCAGATGATTTTTTTGCGTCAAATAATGTGGCATCCAAACATTAAGCTTTTTTGTGTACCCTGCCATTGCAGATGGTTTAATATGGTTTGGTGACTAACTCCCATCTTCTGGGCGATGTCCCGAGATGCCACATGCCGGTCTAACTCGATGTTTTGCATGATTATCCATAGTGTCTGAATCGTCAAAACCATTCCTCCGCAATTCGAAGTGACAGAGTACCATCCCCTAAAACACAATTAATCTCACGGAAAGTTTCTGTAGCGGATTTCCCTTTCACGAAGGAAAACTATAAAAAGTAAATCGAATGTACTGAATGTACTGCATTTATATAGTATGAGCAACACAGAAGGTATAATACCATTAAATCCCTTGAATAAATTGTCATTTGATTTATAAAATTAACTGTATGTAACTTTTAAAAACATTTTGTATGAAAAAAAGTCATTAGAGTAATAGATTTACTACCCCAACTTGGCGAAATTTCGAAGTTAAATATTATATACATACATACATGGGAAAAGAGATGTTTTTAGGCACGGTTCAAATTGAAAATAAAGAGCTTGTTTCCATTGAATCCTTTTTTTAATACAAAGATTACAACTTCAGGGGATGTTCTCAAAAAAAAATATGTCAAAAAAAAATCTTTAGAACCATTCTACGAATTTTTCAATACTAAAAGTTCACAATATGACACCCTACCGAATTACGTACTCTTAATTTAGGGATATATTTCACATAGCCATATGTTTACCAAACCCTTGATTGAATTTACTTTTTGTTGTTGAAAAGGAGGCGTTGACTTTTGTATGCTGCTTGTTGATTGAAAAGAATTTACTTTTGTCACGCTAAATAATAATGGCGGTCCTTTTTTTATATTCATCAACTTTATGACACTTTCTTGTACTGTGGTGTCTTGTGAAAATCAGGTCTCTCTATTATTTTTAGTCGCTGTGATTTCGTTCTTAATAAGAAAGGACTGATACTTGTTTGATATACGTGAGTAATATGGCTTCTTCTTCTTTCTTGTTTTTTTGCAAAAAACTGGGAGTTGTGGCCAACTGACGAAAGGAAATTTTAAAAGTTTGAAATTCGGCTTGTAACCGATGCTGAAAACTGAATTCATAATTTTAAACAAATCTTACATAATTTTAAACAAATGTTGTCTCATTAGTTTGCCATAATAGCTTTTCTAAATGTGTTCCAAAGCCTAGGAAACATTCAGTTTAATAAATACGTTTCAACTAAGCAAGTTTATTAAAAAAGAAAAAATTTAGGGAGAACTTTTTGAACTTTTTGTATGAAATTCTAAAGTCATTCGCAGAACAAAAATCTGATATCCTACGAATTGATTAGCTGTAGTAGTTACTGTGTTAGACTGAACAAAGACAAGTTTTAGACTCTAATCGATGGTGTCAGTGCCATTATCTTCAAATCGCAATACTCCTAATACAAGAAGGACTACCGTTAAATTATAGTATGAAGTATCTAAGAAATCTTGATGGCAATTGAAACGCTTTCAGCAAAACACAAAGCTTACACAACAAAAGAGCTGCTTTTTAACCTCAAATGTTCAAGCTAAGCAATACAACCATAATAAAATTGTTCCACACTTTCTAGCTATCCTCGCAATTATCTGAATGCCACACGGTGCGGCATGGTAGCGGTGACTGCGTTGATCTCTTTGTTTTGCATCAATGTCATGACATAGCATCGCGTCGACACCATGAGCCACTGCATTGTTCAGTTACCTGCATTCACAAAACCAAGTATTAAGAAGTCTCACTGTGCTCGTCGATATTGCAGATAGTGAATTTTAAATTCACACTGCAAAGTGAAGAGCAAACATCACTTACTCTGAGAGTGCAACAGTATAGTTGTACAACTTTTCGTACGGAAATACACATGTATATTTAAGTGATCCAAATCTCCATGTGTTTGTAAATGATGGCTGGTGTGTAAGTCCATTTAATATAATTAAAATATTTAATTAGCTTGCTAACACCTGAAAAAATGGTTGGAGTTGTGTATTGCCACCACGTAGGGTTTTATCACATTTCGACAAGTATTGTGCTTTCTTCTGATTACAATTCTATTCGTGAATTAACTCAGTATTGGTTTTCATATATGTAGGCTTTCTTTTATATTTAGGTATTTTGCAATTCTAGTATTGCAATTTTGTTACACACAACTTTATACTAAGTTTTTGTTTTTTGCAGTATTTTAAAATATAAGTCTCGGACAAAAAGACGAATTAAAGAGCAAAGTATTCACGATTATTTTTAATAACTTTCGTCGTGTACTTAATAGGTATAGATGGTATGGTAAATTCAATCGAGCTCGTAGATTACTCCAAGACGAGTTTCGTGAAGGTTGTCCAAAATCATTTATAGCAAGCGAGATCTCACACATCGACTGAAACAATTGCCCTTACGATTACTCAAAATATTGCTTTGTTGAGTCATCCATCGTGTAGTTCTGATGATATTGAGGAACAGGTAATCACTTGGCGCTTTGTCCGGGCTATATGGTGGATGCCATAAAACCTCCCATTCGAGCTCCCGTAGTTTCTAACGAGTCATCAACGAAGTGTGTGGTCTGGCGTTGTCCTGGTGGAATACTACACCCTTCCTGTTGGCCAATTCTGGACGCTTGGTCGACCGCCTGCTTCCAGCGGACCAATTGTTCGCAGTTAATGATAGAACTAAGTGTCTGGTCATATGGGAGCAGCTCATAGCAGATGATTTTTTTGCATCAAATAATGTGGCATCCAAACATTAAGCTTTTTTGTGTACCCTGCCATTGCAGATGGTTTAATATGGTTTGGTGACTAACTCCCATCTTCTGGGCGATGTCCCGAGATGCCACATGCCGGTCTAACTCGATGTTTTGCATGATTATCCATAGTGTCTGAATCGTCAAAACCATTCCTCCGCAATTCGAAGTGACAGAGTACCATCCCCTAAAACACAATTAATCTCACGGAAAGTTTCTGTAGCGGATTTCCCTTTCACGAAGGAAAACTATAAAAAGTAAATCGAATGTACTGAATGTACTGCATTTATATAGTATGAGCAACACAGAAGGTATAATACCATTAAATCCCTTGAATAAATTGTCATTTGATTTATAAAATTAACTGTATGTAACTTTTAAAAACATTTTGTATGAAAAAAAGTCATTAGAGTAATAGATTTACTACCCCAACTTGGCGAAATTTCGAAGTTAAATATTATATACATACATACATGGGAAAAGAGATGTTTTTAGGCACGGTTCAAATTGAAAATAAAGAGCTTGTTTCCATTGAATCCTTTTTTTAATACAAAGATTACAACTTCAGGGGATGTTCTCAAAAAAAAATATGTCAAAAAAAAATCTTTAGAACCATTCTACGAATTTTTCAATACTAAAAGTTCACAATATGACACCCTACCGAATTACGTACTCTTAATTTAGGGATATATTTCACATAGCCATATGTTTACCAAACCCTTGATTGAATTTACTTTTTGTTGTTGAAAAGGAGGCGTTGACTTTTGTATGCTGCTTGTTGATTGAAAAGAATTTACTTTTGTCACGCTAAATAATAATGGCGGTCCTTTTTTTATATTCATCAACTTTATGACACTTTCTTGTACTGTGGTGTCTTGTGAAAATCAGGTCTCTCTATTATTTTTAGTCGCTGTGATTTCGTTCTTAATAAGAAAGGACTGATACTTGTTTGATATACGTGAGTAATATGGCTTCTTCTTCTTTCTTGTTTTTTTGCAAAAAACTGGGAGTTGTGGCCAACTGACGAAAGGAAATTTTAAAAGTTTGAAATTCGGCTTGTAACCGATGCTGAAAACTGAATTAATAATTTTAAACAAATCTTACATAATTTTAAACAAATGTTGTCTCATTAGTTTGCCATAATAGCTTTTCTAAATGTGTTCCAAAGCCTAGGAAACATTCAGTTTAATAAATACGTTTCAACTAAGCAAGTTTATTAAAAAAGAAAAAATTTAGGGAGAACTTTTTGAACTTTTTGTATGAAATTCTAAAGTCATTCGCAGAACAAAAATCTGATATCCTACGAATTGATTAGCTGTAGTAGTTACTGTGTTAGACTGAACAAAGACAAGTTTTAGACTCTAATCGATGGTGTCAGTGCCATTATCTTCAAATCGCAATACTCCTAATACAAGAAGGACTACCGTTAAATTATAGTATGAAGTATCTAAGAAATCTTGATGGCAATTGAAACGCTTTCAGCAAAACACAAAGCTTACACAACAAAAGAGCTGCTTTTTAACCTCAAATGTTCAAGCTAAGCAATACAACCATAATAAAATTGTTCCACACTTTCTAGCTATCCTCGCAATTATCTGAATGCCACACGGTGCGGCATGGTAGCGGTGACTGCGTTGATCTCTTTGTTTTGCATCAATGTCATGACATAGCATCGCGTCGACACCATGAGCCACTGCATTGTTCAGTTACCTGCATTCACAAAACCAAGTATTAAGAAGTCTCACTGTGCTCGTCGATATTGCAGATAGTGAATTTTAAATTCACACTGCAAAGTGAAGAGCAAACATCACTTACTCTGAGAGTGCAACAGTATAGTTGTACAACTTTTCGTACGGAAATACACATGTATATTTAAGTGATCCAAATCTCCATGTGTTTGTAAATGATGGCTGGTGTGTAAGTCCATTTAATATAATTAAAATATTTAATTAGCTTGCTAACACCTGAAAAAATGGTTGGAGTTGTGTATTGCCACCACGTAGGGTTTTATCACATTTCGACAAGTATTGTGCTTTCTTCTGATTACAATTCTATTCGTGAATTAACTCAGTATTGGTTTTCATATATGTAGGCTTTCTTTTATATTTAGGTATTTTGCAATTCTAGTATTGCAATTTTGTTACACACAACTTTATACTAAGTTTTTGTTTTTTGCAGTATTTTAAAATATAAGTCTCGGACAAAAAGACGAATTAAAGAGCAAAGTATTCACGATTATTTTTAATAACTTTCGTCGTGTACTTAATAGGTATAGATGGTATGGTAAATTCAATCGAGCTCGTAGATTACTCCAAGACGAGTTTCGTGAAGGTTGTCCAAAATCATTTATAGCAAGCGAGATCTCACACATCGACTGAAACAATTGCCCTTACGATTACTCAAAATATTGCTTTGTTGAGTCATCCATCGTGTAGTTCTGATGATATTGAGGCATTCAGAAGGCTTGCTTTAGAGATACCTCAACCAGAGTGCCGAAATTACTTCGAAAATTGGCTCAAATTCATGCAACCCTCACATAAGATATCAGCTATCAGTTGGATATCAGCTACAAGCAAAGCGCCTTCAACCTATTCCAATTCTGATTAGGTGTTTAAGCAAAACACTCAAAGAGCAAGTGTTCAGGAAACTCTTTCTCATCTTCTTACAAGCAGCTTATGCAACTGTCAGCAGGTAAAATTTTCTTTCTTTCCGTGTGAATCTGGTCTAATATCATGACTAGTATGTTCTCTATATATATATATATTCGTTGTGACACTATGGTGACTCTCAATGTTCTTAAAAACAAGGAAAAACTTTAAGTTTCATTGCACCAAAACTATAACATTCTTCACAAATAAAAAAAGATCCCTAAAAGAACTTGATTCCGCCTTTTCCATTTGTACACACACACTTGCAATGAATTCAATTTCTCAACTGCCATCAACAACCTGCTTCTGCATTAACCGATTTCCGATTCTACATTATCATTGCAAGTGTCAACACAGCTGCCTACCATTCTGCGGCCATATGCTGGTGTGCTTTAAGTGCACTGGGTATATTAAAAATTTATTATGTTCAGACAAAAACATATACAAAACTGTGAAATAAGGCATTAGAGCTTCTTAGGGTAATGAATTTTCACTACTATTTTACAGGGGCCTAGACAGTTAATAATTTTTGTCAGACACATCTTACAAAGTCCTATGCGACTTTAATACAATTCTAATAATTTAAAATTTGTACAAACCATATTCATATGTGTTGTGTCGATGTTCAGAAATGTACTATTTAGTGAAGCTATTGACATTTGCTGTGACAAAGATTAAATTTTTCAAAAGTTTGCCACACTTTTTACTTTCTTTCTGATTTTGTGGTCACTGCCATCATCAGTCACAATTTCACGGAGATACGAGACGCGTACCCGACAACGGACAAACAGGACAGTTGCTTTGGGAATGTCAATATAGATATAGATACAACTAAATCAGTATATACTTTTTTAAAATTTTTAGTAGGGCTAACAAGTGAATGAACACGCTTTCCTGAGCTGTTAGCAAATATATTAGTTTTCAGTGCACCGTACAATAATTCCCAGCTTTTATTGATTTGTAAACTTACCGATGAAGAAGTTCCACGTACTGAAATACTCCTACACGCTGTAACACAAATAATGCCCAATGTTCAATATCACAACTCAAACGTAGGATTAACGCAAAAACTTGGCAAACAAGCAAAGTACAAGAAATAAAACTTACTTAATTAATCATTAATATTGGCTTTACCATAGGCTTAGAATTAAGTTTAACTTTTAATTCGGAATAGTTTACAGCCGAATGTTTCAGAAATAAAAAAAAAACTTAATTTAACCAAAAGTTAGTTAATTTGTACATATGGGCCAGTCCATCAATTGGCGACATGGTTTTGTACCTATGGTTCTCCGATTTTGACCAAACTTTAGAATATCATAGGCCAAATAAGAATATCTGTTAACTTTTTAGTGGTCAAAGTTGCTCCATTGTTTTTTGGCGCGCAATTCCAATTGAGATCAAACAAAAAAATTACTATTTCTTTTATTTTTTAACGACCTCAAAATGGAGTTAAACAAATTTTTGAGTTATCCAATTTTATGTAAAAAAATCTCAGCTTTCTGATAAAAATATTTTCAAAATCCAAAAAAAAATTTTTTTTTTTCCAAAAATACCGTTTTTTGTGCTTTTCCCCCAATTTTTTTTTTTTTTTCAAAATTGACTTTTCCATTCGATTCCTCGTCCAATTTTACATAAGAATCAGTGTTCAAAAATATGGGACTCTGCTCCCATGAACAGCAAAAAAAAATTCAAAGTTATAAAAAATGTATAAAAAATAATTCGGAGAGAACAATTTTTGACCGAAGAAATTTTAGTTTTTGTATTGAAAAATAGTTCTAAAGGGTTTTACTTTTTTCATGTGTATAACATGAGATTTTTATAATTATATAATATTTACTAATTATTATTAAAAAGGATTCTAGACCACCCCTAGAAAGAGTAGATTATTTATGTATGGTAAATTACTTATGAGTAAGGACTTTTACCAAAAAGTGTTTAACTTGTAATATTTGTTTTATAGATACAAAATATTTATTTGTATATATACCATAAATGTAATCCATTATTCAGTAAAAAGTTTTGCAAACTTCACCAGAGGCAATTGTGAATTCATTATATATAAAGCAAGCATATAAGAATTACAAACTTTCATAGATTTTTGGAATTTGAATAAAAAAAAAGAGTGTTTTGTTGAACATAAATTTACAATATTAGAGGCTTGTCATATAATATATGTATACCTAACTTTGTAATACCAAAATTATTTAATAATTTGATTAATCTCACATCTTTAGTGAGCTGTCAAAATTGTTTACTAATACAATTTATAAAATACTCAAAGAGCACATATGTAAATACGAAAAACCAACTGGATTAAAAACAATTCATCCTATTCTTTTTCCTCGTATTGGACCTGTACTTTTTTAACTTAAATTAAGAATTTCCTGTTATAAAATTTTCATGTTATATTAAATTTGAATTGAAATGCGAGTGGACATATACAAATGTATATATGAAGCATATTTTGTTTTTATCGTTGCACATATAATCTCTTTCGTTCAATGATAAAAGGTTTGTGAAGCGAGTCTTAATTAAATTTTTTGCGAATGCAGAAGTGTCAATCTTCTAGTGCAATAGAGAATATTAAAGATAATTAAAACTATATAAAGTAGTTAGGTGGGTAGGAATGCCACCAGCAGGGGCTCAACTAGCACTGAATTTGTCATTTTGTTGCACTATCGTAGGACCTTTTAGCCTTGCTATTCCGTTTTATTGTTGTGATCGAACCATTTGGTGCTCTCAATGAAGCTAATTATGTCCGTTAAGCTTTTTGTGGACAAACATTCAAGGTTTGAAGCCTGGTGAGTTCCACGAATTTCGTGGAGGATTTGTGATAAAGCTTAGCATTCGCATAAGAAGGAGAAAACCGTTTCCGCACCCGCTTTTTGCTTGCAGCTGCGACAACTACTGTATAAGGCAAGCACATTTTTAGAGCATGCTCTCCAAAAGACCAATTCCCGAAGATAGTAGCTGTAAGTTTATACATATACAGGGTAGGCCATTTAAAGTTGACCCATTTGTTTCTAAAAAAAAGAACAAAAGAAAACAATGTTTTTTGTTCATTTCAAAAATAATTTTTTTATGTCCAAGGGGATTTGTTTCAGCTAATATTTAAAAATTAGATCGCGTAAATGGGCACCTTTAGCTTTGACAGCTAAATGCACTCTTTTTTCGACATTTTCCATGACTTTGGCCAATGTTTCGGATGATATGGCGGCTGTTTCACGTCGAATGTTGGCTTTCAGTTGAGCTAAGGTCTTTGGCTTATTAGCGTATACCTTGGATTTCAAATAACCCCACAAATAAAAGTCTGGTGGCGTCAAATCTGGTGATCTCGGTGGCCAGTCAACATCACCATTTTTCGATATCAATCGCCCGGGGAAAAATGGTCGCAATAAATTGATTGTTGGTCGAGCTGTATGGCATGTAGCCCCGTCCTGTTGAAACCAGAAGTTATCCATGTCATTTTCGCGAATAATGGGTATCACAAAATCCGTTATCATGGCTCGATAACGCTCACCATTGACTGTTGTCGTGGCTCCATCATCGTCTTCGAAAAAATACGGTCCGATGATCATATTCGCGCAAACACCGCACCAAACTGTTACTTTTTGGTCGTGAAGAGGCTGTTCTTCAATTAATTGAGGATTTTCGGTGGCATAAAATCGGCAATTTTGCTTGTTTACGCCTCCATTCAACGAGAAATGTGCCTCGTCTGACATGATGAGTTTTCGCCAAAAGTCAAGTTCGTTTTCAGCCATTTCGATGGCCCATTTGCCAAAATTAAGGCGTCGCGGATAATCAGCTGGGTTTAGTTTTTGTGCCATTTGAATTTTATATGGAAACATCTTCAAATCTTTATGAATTATGCGTCGGAGAGTGGTGCGAGAGATGTCTAATTCCTGAGAGCGGCGATAACTCGATGTCGATGGAGTCTCCTCAATACTGGCTCGTACAGCTTCGATATTTTCATCAGAACGTCTTGTGCGTTGTCTGGATGCATGACTGGCATTACTGAGATTACCGGTGGTCACAAATTTTGCGTATAAAGACTTAATTGTGTTCTTAACTGGAGCACTTTTCACTTTATTTTTTTTGCGAAACGCACGTTGAGTTAACACAATTGAAAAGTTATTTTGAATATAAAGCTGAACAATTTCAGCGCGTTCTTTTGGAGTGTACTGTTCCATGGTATAAATTGTCTTTGAATGACGCTTCTAACGCGGTATGACATTAGCCGATTTGTCAGCGCTGTTAAAAGTTACAGCATTGCCAGATGGGTCAACTTTAAATGGCCTACCCTGTACATAGCATATAAGCTATTTCTGGACCTAAATAGCAAGTTATTTGTTCTATTCCTGTCATATTTCATTCTGTTATCTTGCAGCTTGTCATTGTGTTCCATCTGTTTTGTGCGATTTGTTCAAAATGCTTATAAAACTAACTTTTGATCGGTTTAAAAAAAAAGGAATTCAAAAAATGTACGATTTAGCTTTATTTGATAATGAATACACAAATATGGTGTTTTTCAAGAAGAAATATTAGGCATTAAGTTTAATATTGTCTTCAAGAACTCAGCTTTATTATAAAGACAAGGATTTGCTACTATATTTTCAAAATGGCTTCAGTGACCGCAGGTGGCTGCACTACGGGTCACGACCCGAGTCATGCGCTCACCATCCATTCGGTTTGGGGCCCATTCATCGAACGTGCGATGTACTTGATGGTCGTTGGGCCTCAATTTATGCACCTTCATGAGGCCCGTAAACCAAGATCATCCCTCAAAATCTTCCGTCTGTCCGTTCGCACGATTTTGGTGGATATTTTGGGTATGATACTTGTACTTGTTCGACTTGTCCCGATAAAGCTGAACATTTTCAAAAAGAGTAAAGTGAATTCCGAAATTCTCACATTCATGGAGAACATTATAACTGCTTACAAGATATGGGTTTATGAGTTTGACATGAAAACACATCGGAATTTTGAGCATGCCAAAACCACAAAAAGCCACCCCACCGTCGCTGAAAAATCAATGTGATGCTCACTGTTTTTTTTTTTCGATACAGGAACAGACGGTCAACAAGGAATTCTAGCTGGTCATATTGAGGTGGCCGAAAGCGTCTGGCCGCTTGTGTGGAAGAACAATTCAAGGATTTTATATGAAAATAATGCACCATCGCAACGATCAACGATTCTTACTGAATTTTAAGCCAAAAACCCAATGAATACCATGATAAACCATGGCGATTACCAGATTTGGCTTAGTGTAAATTCTTCTTATTCCCCAAACTCGCTCCATGAAACAAAATTCGCTGAAGGAGCTGAAGGCCGTTCCAAAACATGAAAAGTGTTTCGAAGATTGGAAAAATCAATAGCATAAGTGTGATACATCTGGTGGGGATTAAGTTGAAGGAGACAAAATAAACAGGACTTTTTCAATCTAGCGCCCCTTGTTGGCGTCATCTATTGATTTTCGGTCGGTTATCTCTAAAACTAACGAAAAAATTTTTACAGTCCCTAAAATATAAATTTTGCTTAAGAATCGCCGGATCGAAACCGATTTTACACCCATGGTATCCTAAGCAAAGTTATCAGAATAATCCGTAAAAAGATTTCAGCATATGCGATTCTTCTCTTTTTTGCGCCCTGTAACTCAACCCGCTTTAATGCACTTGCACATGTATGTGTGTATGTTAAAAATTGCGGAGTCAGATAGTGAACCTAAATACATATGTATATATGTGTATTAATACTCTACTCCAAAACGCTAAGTTTTACGGTTGAAAAATATTTTAACTTCTTCTCCTGACTTGCTCTCAAGACTTTTCTGGCTGCGAAATGCCACGTAAACGTATGAAGAACATTTGCTATCTTTTAAAAGTTTTAAATATTTTCAAATATATAAGTAGCTATTAAAAAGTACATATATGTTTACAAATATACATACATATCTGAAGCGGAAGTTTTTCCGCTTTTCACAGCTAGTTTTTGGCTGGATAGAGCTTTTGTTTGTGGGATTATATGGAGTTCATAAGTCTCTCGTTGCAAAACTGCAACAAGTCTTCGATAACAAGCCCAGGATTTAAATTTTTTCTATGGTATGGCACTAAGAAAGTGTTGACAACCACATACGCCATATATGCTTGCATATAAATTTGGTAGTGTTGGTACTTATTCCATTAACCTGCTGTTCTGCTGAGAATAAAGCGCTCAAGGAGGAAGGAAGCAGCTTTCACTAGTGAAAATGATGTTAGTATGCACACACTGGCTGTATGTACAAGTTCTGAATAGTTTACCTGTTGCCGGGAATAATTTTTCTACTTTTTATACTGGTTAATATCGATCGCCTTAATAGGACAGCCGTGGTGAGGTAAAAGCGTTCAAGGCAAACCTAAGTTTACGATGACTGATTGAGTTGCTATGCATATAATGTTCTGCTCGTACTTACAAACAAAATCTTTACTGTAAAAATAGCCCTGTAATCGATAATTTTATAGATATGATACATATTCAATAAATATATTCAATATTGAAATAAGGCAAGCTGCAAGATAACTTATGGATAATAATACAAAATATTTGAGTAAGAATATATGAAATTGACCCATAGGTCTCTAACAGCCTTAGTCCTAAAATTTGGATATGAGCTTATGATAAAATGTTGACTAATTGGTAGCTTATGCTTAGATACCTACAATACATATTTAGTTAAAGAAGTTTGAATCGTGTTAAACTTACCATTTGCTTGAAGGCCAAAATTATTACCCATTTTTAAATCCAAACATATGCTCCTATCAAATAGTGAAAGTAGTTTGCTTGATATATACATCAAACTAACTTGGGGAAGTACGCAAGCCTATTTTTGTTTAGTTTTTAAGCTAAAGATTTCCTTTTTTAGAGTGAGCTTCGATCTTTAAATAAAACTTTTTGGCTAATATTTAGGGTTAGTATAGTTCCTGGTCTTATCTAACACAAACCTTCGCAGATTACCAAGGAATATGACAACACATGGATTTCTAAATTTTTTATGTTACCGTTAGGTACACATAATTTTGGGCAAGTATAACAAAATTACTGCAGTAATACTTACATAAACGTTTGTTTGTATATATTTACATAATTCAGGATCAAGATCACGATGTGAATTTCGATTGACTGCCTGTCCAGCTGGCTGTACGTTTTTCCGTACAAAGTCACATACTAAAGTCTTCCTAATTTCATTAAACGGTATGCAGAATCATCATATTATTGATTCAAAACTCAAAATTGATCGTTAACTATAGTATGATCCATTTCCATGTACATCCATTATTGGCTTCCAAAATCGTTAATATCTAAGGGCATATGAGTCACTACTAATTTACTGTTCTTTTCATATTTATACCCTGAACATGGTATATTAAGTTTGTCATGAACTTTGTAGCACCCAGAAGGAAACGTCGGAGACCCTATGAAGTATAAATATAAATGATCAGTATGTTGAGTTGAGTCGATTCAGACATGTCGGTCTGTCTGTCTATCCGTCTGTCCGTCTGTCTATATACAAATATATGAACCAGTCCCTCAGTTTTTAAGATATCGTTTTGAAATTTTGTGAACTTAACTTTCTCTTCAAGATGCTGTTCATTTGTCATCGAACGATCGGAATCGAGTTCTTGTATGGAAAACATTCACATTTGGCGTTATGTAATCTCCCAAAAAATTGTTCAGATCGTACTACTATAGCAAATAGCTTCCATTCAAACTGAACACATAGTTACTAAAAGAAATGCATCTGTGAAAAGTATACTAGCTTCGGTGCAGCTTAAATTTTTTCTGTTTTTTTTTTTTGTTGTTTTACATACTACTTTCGGTACTTTCCGTCATTCAGGTTCTCCAAATTTTCATTAATCAAATGCTCCGACTACACATCTGCGTACATGCCAGGTAAAATTACAAAACTGTCAGTCAACTTCGCTGTTATAGAGAACCATGGCGTATGAGAAATCTATGTTCTGAGTAAATACCGAGTGCTGCACATTTTTATAATCAAAGTATGGGAAAAAGAAAAAAACTGCTTAAAAATGTGATGCACATTCCTCTCTCGAGAGTCGTCATCCAGGTGCTTTCCATATTTTATGGTATATTGCTACTTCTTAGTTATCGACTACTCCACTACGCTACCGCGGTAACGCACAAACGGTGATTTCGATATTTTTTTTTGCCATCATTTATTCTTAAATCATTTTTTACTCTTCGTCATATTGTGTTTTTTCATATTTGATGGTGCAGCACTTCTTGATATTTATCGATGCATGTCTTGCGGTGGAGACTCCACTTAATTTCAATTTGAACTACTTCTTTTAATTGCCTTTCGTTTTTGCATGATTTACCATCGCCATACGTTATCACTTGTTTGTCGATTTCCCTACTTTCCATCGCTATTTACAAGCATTTATTATAGTTTGGAAATTTTGTACATGATGCATTGTTTGCCTCGCTTTGTTGAAAATGCAAACGAGTTTGCAATAAAGATTTATTGTGAGTCACAGTTGTGCTCATAAAAATGTATTTTTACTGTTTCTATTCGGATTGTTGCTATTGATTTACTTTGATGCAAATCTCAAACGCACTGCCCGAATAGTAGTAGAAATGGTTTCGACCAGGTGCAACCATATATATATTAGGGTGTTTCTTATTTTATTAATAAATTGTATTTTTCCAAATTAATTTTTTTTTTTTGCAAAAACTCACATATTTTTATTTTTGTTCTATAAAAAAGTACGTTTGTAAACAAACTCCTTGTTTTCAATTTAAGCGTTTCCTAAGTCACTTTACCCTTGGCGTATATCTTATATGTGACTTTTATCTTTTGCAATGAATTTGCTATCTTCTCAAATATTAAACTTACAATATTCTAATATTAAGTTTTCCGGTCAATAAAATGATAAAACCAGTTCTTTAAAAGGTACAAATAGTTATATGGATGCATCATATACAAATGTACAATATAATAGAATATTACAACATTACACCATGGCGTAAGAGTATCACAGGATGTACATATTAATCATTTACGAAAATGATGAATAATTTTAGCTTTGTGCACTTTTTAAAAGCAATAATTTTGTGAAAAACATCATTTATCCTTTATATAAAGCAAACAATTTTTATTACATATTCCTTTTGCAAAGTAGTGGAGTTTATTGTTTAATGCAAAAGCAATAAAATTTAAGTTTAAATTAAAATAAAAAGTTTATTTACTTTGAATCTCTGTTTTTAGATTAAAAACCTGCAAGTTTAGAGGTCGTTATTTCCAAAAAAAAAAAAATCAACTTTGTAAATCAGGGACACCCTAATGTATATATTATATAATGCGTGATTACCTACTACTTGACTATTTCGTAGTCATAAAATTTACTCACTTGCAAACACTTTTATTTACATGTTAACTCCAAAAGACTATTTTGAGAGTAAAGAGTCACTCATTCGCCAAATACAAATGTTTTCAAAACGAGGACTTGACTTTTTTCAGAAAATCTATACGACAGTCCTACGTTATAGTGGCCTTATCAGAACAATTTCTTTGTACATTGCTATCCATCGTTCGTGAAGTCAAATGAAATAGTGTTCCATTCAAGCACTTGATTCCGATTGTTCAGTTTCAATTCAGTTCAGGTATATCTTACATGGATCCGTTATGGGTATTTCCGTCAACGGACAGCTTCTGCGTAATAAAAGGAGGTGTGCAAAAGGAAGGCAATTCTAAAGCAGTTTGCTGAAACATTTTATAATAAAATGCGGATCCAATATAATTAATCGAAATTATTAATTTACGATAACAAAATAACAACAACAAATACACAATTCTATAATAAAAGAAAACAGAAATCCACGAATCTTTTTAAAAGGATTATCCCTTAATTTCAGTTATATATATCACATATTGACAAATATAGGCACCGGGGTCTAAATATTTGATACCTAGGGGCATGAAGAGTTTTTATTGGATTTAAACAATTGTTGGAGATAAAATGGCACACTCTAAAGGCATTATTTGTGCAAAGTTTTATCGCGTTACATTTATAGATTTTTGATTTGTTTATTGGAAACTGAACGAATCAAGTGGAATTTAAAATTGTGATAAAGACAAAAATATATCGGACGTAGCGCTCTTAAAGTTGAGGCCACTGACTTCGGTAGTCAATTTTAATAATTTCGAATCGATATTGGATCGTATAGACTTCCATGATAAAAATGGCAAATTTTACTAAAGAGAAATTTCAAAAGAGCGGGGAAAATAAGGCGTCGCTTACTATCCCTATCGGTCTACTCTTGTAGCGTCGTTATTGAAAAACCCTTATGTATGTATGTATGTATTTCACATTATTTTTATGGTGTTTTGTAGGACCTTTTTACCAGCATTATCATATTGAAAGCAAGGAGAATTTTGCGGGGAGCAAAGCATTTGTGAAATCACAGTGGATCCAATATTTTAAATTGAATACGCAACAAATGCAGATACATAACTTTTCTTCGGAAGCTTCGAACCTTTGAGTGGTAAAATATTAACTCTAGTTTCAACTTTCAGATACCAAATCTAGGGCAAGGTTATGCTTTAAAAAGTTTTTTTGTAAAAATCTTGAAATTGTATTGCGTATTTTTTTTTTTTTTTTTTGTTTTGATATCCATAGAAACGCATTTTGATAAGTTTTCGAGGAACAATACCTGCAATCTTTTAGCGGAATATAGGAAAGAACTAAGAAACCATTTTGCCGTTTAATGAGAAATTAATTAGTTTAGAGATTCAAAACGGCTATAAATTCGTTTAACAGCACTGTTTTCAGTCTTTTGCCGGATTAAATAGGAATAAAGCAAAAATATTAAAATACATTTCAATTAGCATTGTCTATAGTTTGAGGATAAATCTACGTTGTCTCGTATTTTACGTATATTAATACCTGAGTTTAATTAATTTTTCGATTATAGAGTGCAATCAGTCCAATATATTGGAGAAGATGTTTATTCACGCGACACGTTTTCACAATGATACTATTATCGTTAACTCCACAAACCAACAAAATATTAAATGGATATATTTTTTAAATTTTCACAGTTACCAAAAGACGCCAGAGATCTGATAAAAATTATTCATTGCAATTTGTCTATAAGCACAGACGGTTCTCATATCAGTTTATTATATTTTGAATTAACGGTATAATGGAAAATTCCAAAAATACCGAAAAGAAAATTTTCTTTTCATAGTACGACTATACTCTTGTGTGTGCAGAGGCGGAGGATTAAACTTATTGAAATTAATGAACTTCTGCGGTTGCATCCTTGGGATGCAAGTGCTTCTACTGCACTGAAGTTGTGCTCAATTCACTTTGGCTGTTACCGTTCTCTCATAAACTATTTGTATATGTTCGTAGATATCAAGGAAGACTATAAATGTTGGCAAAAGCTTTAAGATTCTATTCATATTTCTCACTATTTACCTTCAACCAATGGGAGCACAAAGCCATAAACTATTCACTTGGTTGGCTATCGTAATAACTATACATATCTCTTAGCAGCGAAGCTAGTAACACCAGACAAGCTCGCGCATACCGTTGGTGAGTTAGACCAACAAGTAATGATGACAGTCGTCGCTTAAAACGATGACGTTGAAATTTAGTTGGTCCACCATTCATAATGTTTGCATATGAATCGATCTTTAAAGTTAGAAACTGCCAATTTGAACAGCGAAATGTTTGCATTGAAGCTATGGACGAACAAAATGCTACTGTCCTCGCAAAAAGTAATACAAAAAAATAAAAGTAAGTAATGTTTGCAATGCCTTGGCTTTGCATAGGAAAAAAAACCAAAATAACTGAACGGTAAATTGAAACGCTAAAATTTGTTTACTTACCTTCAGGTGGCACTTTATGTCACTTACTGTCTTAACATGGTACTAGTAACACTATGAAAATACTTGGAATACTTTTTCCGTTCTTGAATTTGACGGTAATTTTCACGATTGCGAATGGCGCGAATAAATATTCTTAGACACTTTTCATAAAACCTTTCAGCTGCTTGCGAGTCCTTCCACAAAAGAATATTCAGTATTGCACAAGTACTAATACGTTACCCTTATAATAACAATATCATGAATGCTTATGTGTGTAGAAAACTTATTTCCTACTTATAAATTTTGGTTGTTGCTTGGCCAGACAGAAGGAATTGGGATTACACCATAATTCGATTATCGAGTTAACTGTCAACATAACCTTGATTTTTGACCTGCTTTGACGTGGTTTTTTCGATTTCGTCTCACCTTAACCACCATATTCGGCCGATTAATCGTCTGTTTTTAGGTCCTAAGCGTACATGAATGACTCATAGCCATTAGTAACATTGTTTCATTGTTTCACGTTAACGCGAGTCTGTTTTCTGAAAAATTTAGTGTTTTTGGAATCAAAATGATTTTCACTGATCCTTCCGATATTCCAACGTCGATTTTCGAGCACCAATCCCTTTATTTTATTGGCGTCAGTTGATGATCAGTTGATGTTGATGGCCGTCCTGAACCTGGTTCATCGTTAACGCCTTCTCGACCCTTTTGGAATAATTTGTAGCAATAAAGAACACCTTTTCGGGTCAAATAATTACCACCGAAGAGCTTTTCCAACACAAGAAATTTCATTCCACAAACAAAACATAATCGAACTTCTTTGTTGAATAATTTCACTCATCGTAAAAATTACGGAATGCACTTTATGTACTTCAGAAAGACAAAAGACAAGTAAAGACTAATGATTAATTTGATGTAACATTCTACACAGATGTCGCTGACAGACATACCAACTTAGACGAATGAGTTTTCGCTCAAAATTTAATTTAAAAAGTCTTACTACTTTTATATTCTCTAGTGGTCCGAGATCGTTTGCGATGGGTGAGCAGCTCCTAAAGATGGAAAGAACGGGTGAAAATTTTAAGAGCGATATTTCAAATATACAAACAGACAGAATGAATAAATCAACTTGTATATTATAGGGTCTCCGAAGTCTCCTTCTGGCAAACTTCGCAGCAAATTTATTAAACGCCATTCAGTGTAAAGAAAGTACAAATTAATATAAACAAGCTCCAGATTAAGCTGCTGAACTTATATTTGGTGGTATCACACCACGAAGTCAAATTTGGTATAATAGGATGACTATCATAAAGTAGTTTTAGACTCCAGAAGGTTCTTTATTAGTATTTAGTTCACGCACAAATGAAAATATCGAAATTTGTCCTAAATGATTAACATAACATTTATATGTTCGTTTAGCTGTAAATGACAGCATTATTATATATATGAACTCCTTGATAGTTTTTCTAATGAATTTGTTAATTGTATATACATTACATAAGTATTGGTTTGAATTTTTACATTTATCAAAGATTAAATTAACAGAAACTGCTGCAATTTTAAAATTTATGTTGTAATCAGAAAATTCTTAACAAATATCCTTCCATAATTGTAATTGCAATATAGATAAAAATTCTCTATACATTTGTACTCATTACAACTATGGTATATTACTAATTTGAAGTAAATGCTACTGAAGCTCGCTTAATAGCTCACCAACTCTTAAAATTGATGAAAGAGATAAATGTACTTTCTACTGCACTTTTCAGTTATTTAAAAGTCTTCTGTAGCAAAGAATGTTTAAGACCTTATTGCTGCTCTGTGCTCTTGAGGAGTCTCGGCAGACTGTGTTTTAATATCTCTTTGGAGCTCAAAAAGTTAAAATAATTGGATTAATTAAGTCAATATTGTAAGCCTCTTATCTTTCTTACATTTTCCTTCTACTCCTTTCGTTGCTACTATAATCACACTTGTACTGAAAGCAATTGCAATTCCGTTTGCAATAATAATCACTTATTAATTTTGCGTTCATTGAAAAGAAGTTGATACTGAGTTTCAATGGGAAGAATCAAATAGTTTGAGGTGAAATCTTCAGAATAAATAATAATAAAAAACGAACAATAACTGAAGACGATTACGTTTACGGAAACATCGTAAAAGACCATTTTATAGAGTATTCATTTTCTACAAAGTTTATCGAACGAAATACTTTTATAAGTAGTTGGAAGCCAAGTTTAAATGTTTATACTATTGCAATACGCTGCTACAGAGTATAATAATTTTGTTCAAATAACGGCTGTTTGTTTCCCTAAAACTTGTCGATATAGATATGGAGTTATATACATTTAAACTAAGATAAAAAACTTGTAAAGGTAAAAGATTTGGAAAGGGGCAAGGCGCCGCATCCTATTAGAATACACTTTTGGATCTATTAAATTTCATCTCCGATTTCCAATGTAGACGTCACTTATCAATTAATTTTAATGAATAATATACCTGATGCCATCTCAGATACAAGCATTTCCAAATTCGGAACTAGAACCTTTGTTTGACCTTTTACCAAAAACATCGATTCTCAGACATTAATCATATGTAATTGAAATTAAGGTAATTCTTTCTTGATGATAGTAAACCTGTAAGTCAAAAATTTCTTTAATCTAGTCAATATTTACGGGGCTATCAAATTTACTAAATAGAAAATTTTTCGAGCCCCTTGCTAACTTTATACCCCATATTACTAATATAATTAGTTTGTATAATCGAAAGCAAAAAGGAGATGAAATATCTCAAACTGAAACTGTAGCTTCGTGGAATTGTACTTTGTCATAGAATATTGCAGTAACAAAGGAAAAAAAAGTATGCCACCCTCTAATAAGTTTAATGTACGTAAATCCTAAAGTGCTAAAGCTATACTAACAATGCTCAGCACAAACATTAAAAGAACTACTATGGAAGTTGAAATGGATGAAATCAGAAGATAATCGCGCTCACTCTCAATTTAATGGTACTGTTTCAAACTACTAAAGCGCAACAAAACAATAACTAATTTCGGCAGATGTGTTAAGTTTTATTATATTTGTAATTTGCTATCAGCAGGCGTTATGAGAGCCGTTGTGAAATTCGAACGACGGACGTGGCATCGCCCACTTTTTGGTGAAATTACATATCTCGGGATCCGACTCACCGAGTTTGACTAAGTTTTGCGCGTATAACTCTTTATATTCCTATTTCTCTGCATGAAGATAGGCGAAATCGAACTACAGCCACGCCTTTTTCCCACATAACACAGTTTTAAGTTATAAATACAAATCCAAACAAACTTGTTCATGTCTCTAATACCGAATCGGTCAATTTATGGGATATACAAATAAAATTCAGGGACAATCCTTTCCTGGAAAAAGTATCTCTTTATATGGGTTGAAACGGGTCAGTACTTCTTTGAGCCTCCATAAACCAAATATAAAGAGATTTTCGAACTTCCGCGTGACTTGTTGTTGCATATATCGGCCATTATTTGAGTTATCCCAATGAAAATAAGAAAGCTTGTTTTGCTCATAACAATTTATCTTTGCGTCTAAAATCAATAAAATTGGAGGAAAACTTGACCTAGCCCCCAAATAACTATTACCAGTATTTTAAAACACCCGACTGACTTTGCTCTATATGATTGGCTATCGTATAGAAGGTGCCTAAATGAAACACAGATAAAGATTGATTCGCTTTTTCTTAAATATTGGTCTTTAGGCATGTAAAATCTTTAAAATTAGATGCCATTTGACTAACTTTAGAAAATTCATGATTTTCATGAGTGTACTTTGAAGACCATATATATAACAGTATGTAGTTATAAGGTACTATCGTCATACACTGCAGAGGGAATTATAGCTTTGTAAACTATACATTGGTTGGTTTATACCAAAACTAAATCGGTTCAAATATAATATAAAGGTTTCTTGAGTATAATCACAAATCGCCGTTGGAGAGAGTAAAAGTTATTTAACTTGCTCAAACAAATATTTTAACAGAGCGTTCTCACTGTGAAGTAAGATATATTCGTTTACTAGAGTTAAGTCAAATTTGCAGGAAAATATCCTTTCCGAACGATAACCCCATTTCATCCTACTATTTTCAGATATTTTTCTTCTTTTTAGGTACACATCTTAATGTATTTGTCGTTTAAATAATCTTTAAATTTGTTGTCATCTCCGCGTTTTGTGCTCAGGATTTTTTATGACTGCCATTTGCAAGTGCAGTTTTCGAATATGCAGAAAAAATTGAGATAAGGAAATGAACATTCTGTGCTTAAGAAAAAAAAAAGGTAAATGGCGTATCTTAATAACGCCACCGGCGAAATCCTTAATTGCATCATACTGTCCAGACAATTCCAGATCAACAACAGCCAAACAAAAAGAAAACGAATATACTTACATACAAGCCAATAAACTTGTTGTCGCATAAGATAAATATAAAACATTTATGGGTATGTGTGATAGGTAAGAGGCAGCAAAATTGCAATCTGACAAGTCAAGCCATTGATCGGATAAGACCGAAATGTTCATTGTGGGAAAGGAAGAAAAGCTGAGTGGGCTGTGAAATATTATTTATATAATATATCGTATAAGAAACAGAAGGTAATTCAATTTTACATAGCACATGTGCTTATGCAGCAATATGAGTCGCGACGTTGCGACGCGTCGCAATGGAAAATGTGGAATCCCTTATAATACTGGGATCAAAATGAAATTTGATTTTTTAATTTATACTTCGTATATTTTGAATCGAATTCGAATTTTGTAAGTTGATAATACTGTTATTGACATCTATGATAATTTTCAAGTCAAAATATTCATTATTTGAAATAATCGTAGTTTCTGTCCGATTTAAACATTTTTGCTTATAAGCTGAACTGCTGAATGTGCTACTTGAACCATATTATTCGGGCAAAGTTTTATCCCTTTTATAAAAACCAATAATTGGTGCTTTACCTGAGAAATTTAAAATTGTGTTATATGGAAAGTAGGCATGGATAGCACCATGTTTTTACATTGGAATATAGGAATGTAGAAACCAAATATCGGTGGAACAGCTTTTAACTCTATGAAAATTGTTCGTGAAATATATATTAAAAAATATTTTTTCAAGTTCACTCTGTTTTAATAAAAATATTTATTTTACATACATTTTTTTTAAACAATTGAAAATTTGAGAGAGTAAACGCTAAACAATTTCAAAATATATGACACACCCGGAAAACGTTCACCTTTAATAATCAGCAAAAAAATATTTTGTTCATTCATGCTATTCTGAAGATATTGAATTTTTTTTTCCTGTTAACCTGATGCACATTAACCTGCGTATTCGCGCTTAGCTTCCGATCAGTACGTCAAATTAGATTATGGTTCTTCCTTCTTCGAGATATAATTTTTTAGTAGATTTAGTGTAAAAGTCATAACCATTGTTTCACAATGCGTTAACATTGTTATAATAAATATGATAAATAAAATAATATTTATGACATAAAATAACCTAAAATTTAATTATATATAAAGTAATTTGGTTGATGTTGATGGAAACTTCTAATGTAATTTGAAAATTGAATAATCACATCGATTAACATTTACAAAAGTTATGCAAATAACATTAATTCATATATGTATGTTTTGGTGAATATTTGAATCTCTGTATTTACCTATGTACGCGAACTGTTAGACCTTCAGCACCGGATTTCGGTCGATGTGAGCGCGTTTTGAGAACGCGATGGAAGATAAAAATGAATGAACAAAAAATTTTTTTTTGCTGATTATCAACGGTAAAATTTTTCCGCATTGGTATCCGGTATAAAAATATTATTATTTAAACAAATTGGACATGTTAAATATTTGTATTACAGCACGAACAATTCCCCTTGAATACAAAAAATTTCATCGATTTATATGCAGTAGTCTATTAGAAGATAATTTTATAATTTTATGGGGTTCTAACCTTTCTACCTTCAATAACATTTACAAAAAATGAATAAATTTTGACGAAATATTTATATCACAAAGTATGCGTCTGTGCCAATTTTAATTTAAATGATTTAAGGACAAGTGGGACGTCGGAAATCTCTAAGCATTATTGCGAGCACAAACAGTCTAAGCTTACTACTCATTTGACATTACATTGGTATACTTGGTTACATATCACGCAATTTATAAATATATAACGCATAAAACGAAAGTATTATATTAATAATCGATTCAAACAAACTTCGCTTTTCCTTTGTCGCTAAGTAAGTTGGCTGAAAAAAAAACAAGTAATATAATAAATAAATGGGGAAAATAAAAAACCGATTTTTAGAACGTAACTTTGTTAATCAATCTATGTATGTCTCGCGAACTTTTAAATTATTGTACTCATACAATTATATTTAAGATATGAGGATGCATTGGCATGCTCTCTTTGACATTGAGTGAAGTTAATTTACGGAGTCAGTGACTCATTATTTTAAAAGAAGATTCTCTAGTGATTTATGATCTGACTTGTAGTTTTTGATGACACGCACTCATACTGTATAGTTGAGCATAATGAATTATTTATATATAAGTCTTAGCCTAATTGAAAATATATCTTGAAGGCGCGTTTAAAGTTCAAGTTGCGAAGATAAAGAAAGTTGAAAATATTTCTTTGCTCTTGATGGAAGCGAGAAATTTCAGAGGGTTAGTCACGACATGAAGGTCAGTATACTTTCTATGACAAAAGTTTTCCATTCACATCCCAGATAGGTTAGCTTCTTTTCAATATTCAACTTTTGAGATTAATTTTTTAGCAGATAAAGTAGTTCTTTGAGCATTGATTAACGTTTTTTCTAACTTTATGGAATACTTATGCAGTTAGTTCTCGTAGTGTTCATTGTTGTCATATCTTCCATTTTCCGATTTAAAATATTGCATCTATTTGTATGAGCAAGAAATTGCAAATGTTAAGGTAGATTTAAAAATAGCACTGTCAGGGCATTTAGTTTTAGTTCAAAAAATTTAATTCCTATAAATTTTACGCAGGAACGCGCTTTACTGTAGCATCATATTGGTTGTAAAGAGGGTATGGACTTTCCATACTGAAGCATATTGCCATTTGCCTCTTGGGAAGCAGTTGACAATGTGCATTTATTTATACACGAAAAAGTATGTATGAATGTGAGCACAAATTACAATGTAGCGCGTTTTCCGTCACAATGCGGTGTACATATTCTTAATTTATTGACTCAGTGAGAGCTTGCATATATACTTGTGCCTATATGTAATTTACAAGTATGTGGTTGAAAATTCGTCTTTGCATTTACTGGCATTTCCTTAGGCTATATCTTTCCATGCAAATTAACTCCAACGATTTCAGTAGTATAAGTATTTATTTACACATGTGCAAGAGTGTAAAACCGCAAAACACAATGTTCACAAATTGTACTGTACATGAATGAAAATTATGTATACATATAAAATGAAAGGTAATAAAGTAAAGCCCTCAAAATCTCAAAAAATAACAGCAATTCCGTCATCAGTCAAGAATTTATTGTTAGCGGCTTGGACATTTTTGTCCCAACAATAATTTTATAAAGTCAGGTCAGGATGATAGTAAAATTGTTTCATTATTACTTAATTTCCAAATTTTTTAATGTTGTGCTAAGGATTTCGGTCATCAAGTCTTTTTATATATTATTATGGTTAAGACGATTTCGTTTATTTTTAGACGCTAAAAACAACCGTTCGGCGAACAAAACTTGTACATCATATGTGTGTCTTATAATTACCATAAATACTAAAGTACTCGTATTATGCGGTGGAATTTCCGTAAATTTTCAATCAAAAACCTAGCGAATAAACAGAAACGCTTTCGAGCTTCTAAAAATCTGTTATTTGACACTGCACAGTGCTACTGCAATGATTCACAGTCTGTTGATGACTATAAATCTGCTCTGCGACACAATTTAGTAATTTGATTTGATCTAGTAACCCGTGAACAAAGCAGGCATGCATTCAAAGAATCACAATTTTTGACATAGCCTACTTATCAACAGTAAGATATGTGGTTTGTTTCCATTGTTACCTCTTTATTACCAGATATCATATTATGCAATAACACAAATGTCTCTGTGATATGATTAAACGAAATTGTGAGCCGGTAGTCTAAAATTTTAGTACTGAATTTCCATATGCTGTAGGCCTAATATCTACTTTAAAGTGAGTATGACCAGTGTTACATATGATATATGCATCTAAATGATATACAAGGTCGACGCTTGTCTTGTTGTTCTTTTTAAGCGACGGACCTCGTATTATTATGTATAACATGACACCGATAGAATTCATAGTTGGTACTAAAATGAAAAAAGATTGCTGTTCTCTAATAATGCGACAAGACCTAACCATATCATTTACTACAAACTGCTTCTACTTTTCATGACTACCGTTTATGGTAGTCGATACTAAATATAAATTAAATAATTGAGCATTCTATATTTCTAAACTCTTTCACTATTTTGGATAAAATTTATCTAAAATTTTATTATTATTTGGAATAAAATCAAATCAAAGCATTTCCAAGAAATAATTATTACAATTTTAATTGTTACTCACCAACTACTCAAGTCTTTTAACATAGTAAATATAAAGTTTTTCGATAAATAAGGCCAGTAAACATTGAACTTTCACGTTTTTGTTTGCAGTCACTAATTTCAAATGACTTTGCAGTTTTACAAATGAAAATTCGAATTAGAAACTGCAATGACCAAAGCAACGAAAGTTTGACCTAACAGCGTACACAGCAATACGAAATTGCCTTTTGCAATGGCTAGCGCGGAAAATTTAACTAAGGTATATCACAGTTAAGTAAATTCACCTATTGATTTGTTAATGAAATAGAAATATAACTTTTCCGCCTTAGAATATATCGCTTATTTTTCAAGAATTTCTAGTTAACTAAAATTAAATAATAATATAAATGACTATGCAATTGTCAATCTCTGATTACCAATTATTACGTAGCTGTATAAATAAAAACTCAAATCAGCCAGGGGAAATTCAATAGAAAATGCCTACCATAATTTTCAATGAAACTGCTAAGAACAAAGGATATCTGTATTTTTCGTCTTGTCACTCTAATCATTTTACATACATAACGCTATATCTAACTTGATTATGAATGTCCCATTAAATTTTGGTATTTATTCTTCTTTAATCAGAATTGTGACAATTAATTTTATTTTATCCATCAATTTTAATTGCATGTAATTAATTTCCTGACGAGTATTTAGGGAAGCCAAATCAAATAAGCTTTCGCACTGCGTTTCTTTTATTTTAGCTTATTGTCTTAAGGCAGGCTCAAATAGGCAATAGAAATGAGGGAACAATAATTTATTTATATACAAAGGTCATTCAATTGATGACCACTAATTGCTTCTTGACAAGTTCTAATATATATGCAAATTAGCGTAAATTTCTTTCATTACACATTGTGCACTGCCTGTCTAATGAGGTGTGCACAACTTTCCCTAATTATTTTGTTGTTGGTTTGTAGCTGCATATATTTTCAGTAATTTTTGCCTTGTTCTCGGCTTTATTAGTATGGACCAATGACCTGTGATTCGGAATTCGAAGCGTTTAATTAAGCAGAATTTTAATTAAATAGAATTTAACTGCAGTAATGTGGCGTTCCTTTGGCAGGGTTACTAAACAAATGCGCAGGGATTATTTGAAAATCTAACGTTTAACGAAGTGAGAGTTCCAAGACAGGTTAATTAGTTTTCTACTGTAAATTTTTTTGACGTTTTAACTATGTTACTTATTGGTAGGAAGTCATAACTGTTCAATTTTTGTACAATTAGAAATTCTTGTTTACTATTTAAGTATTATGTTGATTGGTTTGTTCAATAACCAAAAACTGTCGAAAAAATAGAAGTTTTTGAAAAAATACCGTTATGGTATTAAACAATTAACCTTGCTGAATATAAATTCAATAATCTATCGTCTCTTGAAATGCAAAATAAGGTATCATCAAAAAATTCGAAATTAAGTGTCTTATTGATTACGATTCACTACTTCAAATCACATACATAATATTACATATGCCCAATATTTTCAGATTCTGCCCTCAGATATAAACCAGTTTCAACCAATATTAAAATTTTTTTCACTCATGTCCCATTCATGCCACTGTAAATTTCCGAAAATGTTGTTACGTTATTTTGCATTTCAGGTGACGATATAATCATGTTAAGTATACGAAATTCTCAGAGCTGCCTTTTCAACCTTATCAATCATTGATTCCGAGATTTGATGTGCTTTAAAAATGTTATATCTCATTAGTTTGTATAAGGACACGTGCCATCTTTATTTTTTAGATTTATTTGCTTAAAGAGTATGGAAGAAAAATCAATATGGAAAATAAAAAGTAAAAAACATTGGTGGGTTTATAAGTTAAAAGATAATAGATGGTGGTGTTGTTCCATGCATATTTATATATATTCATTATTATTTGCTTGCAATAAAAGTGTTTGAATTTTTTGTTTGTGTCTGGTGGTTTTAGTTTCATTTAAAAAGCTGTTTGATACACCACGGCAACACTCTAATGAGGTAAACTGGTTTTAAGAGAGTCAATTGGCAAAAAATAAACCTTTCAATTTGTTACAGTTAATTTAACATTGAAAATAAGATATGCAAGTATTTAGAAACATGCGCCCATTTACAATATATGGGAAAAGGGTTTCGCTTACGTCTTTAATGTTTTATATATACTGATACATAAGCTTTAGGCCCTTAAAGTAAATAGTTATTGGAAGTCTTTAAAAACATCGTTTCAACATTCGTACGGGTTTTAATCAAATAAAATATTTATTTATTCTTAATAAATTCAACAACACCTCTACAAAAGTGTCCCAAATGTTTAAGTAGATCCGAGTAATAGTTCCGGAGCCCTGAAAACTTTTAACGCGTCAGTTAGAAAGATTTCTCGGGAACTAATCAACCACTCTTTATAAAATTTTACATATAGTATGCTTTTGAGATAAAATACTTAAAGACTTGGACGAAGGATTTGTTTTTTTTTATTACAACTATTTGAAAAAAATTTCGCGCAGTTATCACTAGAACTTTAATTTAAAGGAAAATGTCTGCCAAAAATTTAATTTTTAGTTTTTTTCCTTAGTCCAAATTACCGGAAATGGTGGCACAATAGCCGAGTTTAAAATATTTATTTTTTTTTTTCAAAAATTGCAAAATTTCTTTGTTAATAGTGTCTGTTTGTAACAATAAAAACTTGTAATTAAATATTTAATTTTTTATAAGAGAAAAAATAGGGTCAGTAAAGGGGGTCAATTGGCATAAAATGCATTTATCAATTTGTTACAGTTAATTTTATGGACATGCACCTATTTATGATACTTGAAAAATTGTACCTCTTATTTTTTAATGTATATATCAAGACCGTTCAAATAAATAGTTATCAAAATATTTAATAGAAGCACATTTGTTACCTACTACAAAAAAATAAACTTATCATAAGCATACGGTTCCGTATAATTAATTTACGGGAATTGTATATTAAAGTAAACTTTTAGTGTTACATTTTGCATTCTAAAATTAAATAACAATCAATAGTTCAAAGTTTCGTAGTCAAGGGTCTCTGCCCTTCCTTTCGTCTTTCTTTAGGCTGAGCCTTCAGGCTGGTACGGCTCGTTGCATTTGGTGCTACATCAGCTGGAGTTTGCATTTGAATTGAACAGCATTTGTGTGTTCAATGAAATACAAATTAAAGGTGGAGCGATGTGAAAAGTTAGCCCTACTTTTTTGCCAGCGCAACCTGTGATGCCTGCAAAAATTTTATTTCTCGGTTTTGAAGTGCGGGGCGTATACGCAACATTCAGTGTTGTCTGCCAAGAAAGTTTTACATTAAATTTTATAAAGAGCTTTTTCTTGTACCTACTTCAAAATTCCAGAAGCTCGACAATGCACATGTGAAGTTTTAGCTTTTACTGAAAAGTAGTTAGCTTCATTGCTCAATTTGATTTCACATAAGATTTTTTTCTAGAAATAAGTTTCGTTCAAAATATTTTTGTACGAAAAAGATATAAAGTTACAAATTACGGCGCAAGTGATAACTTGAACAGAAGACTCTTTTCTGCAATGAAGATTGTAATTGAAATAACTATGGATGCGATAGATCTCCGACGGCAGAGCATAAGGTTCGAATAACTAAAGTGGCACTGGTCTCTCTTCAATCAAAATTTGCCTCTCAAAACCTCAAAGTTTATTTAGACAACAGAATAAAGATTGCGAACACCAAAGAAAAGTTTCAACTGTAAAAGAATTAACGCAATATTAAAAGTTTAAGTAAATAAACCAATTACTGTATGTATGGAATATTAGTCAGTTATATTGCGAATATCCTGAAATTTTTTTGTACGTTATTTCGAAATTTTTTAAATTGCTTGAGAGGATCCCAAAAAATACTAGTTAACCGCTGTATCTAATATTTTCGAAACATATGGGTAAATCGCATGAGAGAAAAATGAAATATAAAATAACTATTTTCTATTCACTTCAATCAAAACTTATGAAAACTTTGAAACAAACTTGTTGAAATCGGTAAAAAACTTAAAATGTTACGCCTTTGAGTGCCTTTCAAATAGCTTCGTAGTACTTTAAATAAAGTAAAATCTCAAATTAATTAAGCAGATAAAAATAATTTAAGGGTCAAAAGTAAAATATTGGAATGTGGTTACTCTTTGCATATTAAAATTTTTATTAAATACATTCTTAATATCCGTCCGTTCTCATTATCAACCAGTTTTAGTTCAATTAATGAATGTATGATTATCTGCTATATCTACTCAAAGTCTTCTGGTTAGCACTAAAATCATTATTTTTTTCATGAAACATTGTAAAGTGTCATCATTTCCCATATGTGCTGCATATGCTTTTACCTTAAAAGCTTTTATGCAATAAATTCATTTTAAAATTGGAGTCCCTCTTTACATTGTATATATCGTGGAATGTATAACAATTTCACATGCCACGGAACAGAAGCCACTATGCAGAAATAGTTCATCCTTTATTCTTGCCGTAGTGGACTACATTTTTCATAGGAATGTTAAAAAGGTACTTGCATATTTTGCTGTAGTCACATTTAAATTAGTTACAAAGCGTTCTAATTCCTCTAATAAAATACTTTACGTTGTATTTAACTATTTTTGGTAATAATGTTAATAGGAAATACATTCCTCATTAACATATTGAGTACGTTTTGTAAACTTATGTTGTTGGACATGCTGTATTTAGCATAGTTAGAATTTTTCGATTTCGATAAAATATTTCATAATGACACTCTCGTGGAAACCCTCCCTCCCAATCATTACCAAGCCACATACAAAATTCTTTCTGAAAGTCGTAAGTGAACTACATTTTATAACTAGTAACCATCTGCTTCAGAAACTGATCGATTTTGCCGCAATTAAGCAATGAATCAAAAGTGGAAAATCGGTCGGTGCAGTTTTTTTGCGTTAACCGGTGTGGCACCAATACTTTGACTGTTTTTACATCCCACCTTATACTCGATCAATCAGCGGTTCGATTTGCGACTTATATTCACCCGGCTCGTATACCTACCTTCGTCGCCCAAATATAAATTAATAGTTTTTATAAGAATTTTATAAACATTACATTAAATGATTGTACATTTCAGAAATGTTAGCATTTTTATGAAACGATCGTTAGTGCGATTAGTATGTCCAAATTTGGGCAGCAAGCTATTCAGTATGTATTAGAGCTTGTCGATTTTCGAACTTGCACAAATGTATTAAATTTCATTCGAATATCTCAAAAACTGACGAACAAATTTTTAAGATCCCCAAAAAAGCTTCGCTGGCTAGAAACCAGCTTTAGAACCATAATCTTTTAACGAACCTTAATTGGTATATTAATTTAATTTTTATCCATTATTTGTTATTGTTGTGTGTGTTATTTTCTTCATCAGAAAAAAATTTACTATTTTTATTGAGTCTAAGCTAGTAAAAGAACGCAGAGAAAAGGCTTTAAGTCGAGTGACGTTCCCCAAATAGTTTTTAACCGGCTTTGCAACATGAGGCCGAGCGTTATCATGATAGAAATTTTTGGGCAATGACCATCTTCAATTGTTGCCGCTAGCATTTCCGTTTAATGATTTCACATGGTTTTCGCAGCGGTTGTTAACTCGGCTATAATCGCGTAAGCGGTGTCTACGCCAATTAATAAGAAGAAGAAGAAGATTTCACATGGTTGTAGAAGCTCTTATTACAGCACAGCCTTCTGATCCCTACCAATACAGAATAAAACCTTGGCTTTGCTGTTGATTTGGTTGGGTTACCAGGTTGTTTATGGTATTAATAATATATCCATATTCTAGTCATATTCTAATGTAATACGACTTCTTTTTGTAGCGTGCTAGCATAATTTTTGACATATGAAATCGTCTTTCAGCATCTTGTGGTTTCTTTTGACTGTGTGTGGCTATCCTCATAATACCTCTCATCTCTCTCATCTTCGAACGTATTCGTCCGCCCGGGATATATAAATAGTACCAATTATCTTATTTGAATATTCAATAAAATTACAATTTCCAACCACAAAAACTCAAAAATGCATTGAAAATGTAAGTCTATGGTATTTAAACTCCTTTAACTGATTTAATTGTAAGACCACAGCGACTTTGATATATCAATGTTATTTGTAGTTGGTTTGATTTCATTGAGTATTTTAAATTTAAATTGGTAAATTGTATCATTGCATTATGCCTTTATCTGCCAGTGTATTAGATATGCGTAAGTTATTGGTCAAATATGAGCAGGATTGTGTGTACCAAATGACTAAACGTATTTATTCTTTTAATAAAGTTTTTAGGAAAAATACTGAAAATGAATACTGTTAATTTTATATCAGCTATTGGCAAGATAAAATCTGGCAACTAAGTTAACTAAAGGCCATCAAAATTTAGTTAACCCTTAAGTTAGTTGTACGGATTTTTGTTTCAATAGTCAGAAATATGAGACAATCAAAATATTAATTAGAATAACTTATTATAATTGCAGTTTTATGGGACTACGTGACAGTCTAACGACTTTCTTAAGGAAGTAGGGTAATTTTTACTAAGTATAATGTATAGAAGAAACTGGAGGTGACCAGCTAACGCAGCTTAGGAAAACTTGATTTAGGTTTATCAGCTTAAGGTAGTTTAAAAATCATGGAGAGCTAATTTGCAGTCATTCATACTATTGTAAACTCGGCCATAACCGCATAAATGTAAGGTGTCCACGCTAATAAAAATACAAAAGTGAATTCAGAAATTCGTTCTTTAAGGCGTATGCGTTCTGAAACGGTACACCAAATGTATTATTAAATATTAAATCAGGTTTCCCACAACGTATACGTCATCAATATATTTTTTTTTTCTTGATGAGCGATCAGCTCATGCTTGCTTGAGTTATACTATTTGCTATATGTTCATGCACAAATGATGTAAATTAAATTTGTAATGCAATCAATTCATAAATGCATACCACATATTATTACTTTTTAAATGCAATTATTAAAATGTATAGCAAGATTTAATGTTAAGAAACCAAATTTGTAACCCGAAGAAATGCTCCATATTTTTTGACTATGGTGGGATTTCACCAATTAAACTAAAAAATTATGCACAGAAAATCCATTTTAAACTGACTTTAAATTTTCAAAATGCAAGTTAAAAGAGGTTTGACGAATATTTCAACAGTGCTTTCGGTTTTGCCTAAAATTTTTTTCGGCTCTGACAGGAGTAACCACCAGGAGTGTACACCAGAGAGCTGTTACGAGTATGATTAAATCAGAATAAGCACTTGGCTCAAAACACAGTCAAATCAATTCAGTTCATCATAGACAATATTGTTTAACAACTCGATTACCCGCCAGCGTCGACTGTTTTTATGCAATACGAAAAATCTGTTCTTCAGTTCAATTCTTATCATGTCAGTTCATAGCGTTGCGACGATTGTTTGAATCGATGTGAAACTGCGGGTAAACTACGAGTAAATCTACGAGTACAGGGAACAACAAACATTTTCTGCTGGGTTGATTTGAATCAATCATGTACTCGATGGAACAATATGTATTTGAAATAGCTCAGAAGTGCATGAGAAAATCAATATTTAAAGGATGATATACAAACCGAATGCTGTCGATTATTTCAAACATTACAGCATAAGTATGCATCATTTCGGGTATTTTCTGCTAATGCGAACGTTCATTAACAAAGCAGGTATATGCTGATGGCTAGCGATTCAAAGTTGTTCCCTATCGCTGATTTGAAGACAAATGATTCGATTCTTGTACATGGAGCGAACTGACAGAATCAGACAGAGTAACGGATCAATACCCGATTATGAACAAAATTTTATTACTCATTTCAGTTCTCTGGTTTACACCAAGTAAGTGGCAAGATACTGTGTACACAGGTATCATAAAATACGTATACTATATATCTATACATATATTTATGGAAATTTATGCAGAGACTTGATAACAGACAAAAGTTCTCAGACTAAATTTTCCCCTAATGGTTTTCTTCACTGCAGCACGTGAATCCTTACTTAACCCTTAACTATACATGTGACATTAAATGTAAGTATTGTATTGTTTAGAAGAATATAAAAATATAAGAAAGCAAGGTTTTTAGTTTTGAACGCACATTTAAAATGTTTCAAAATGGCAGTGGTGGCACCAATTTGAAATTTGTGTGGATACGTTGAACTGGAGCTCTAAAATGAGGTTTAATGGAAACAGCTGCAACCTATACTACTAACTATGTACTTTTTTCATCCATATACACGCCAACTTAAGTTTAATAACAAATTAATAAATAATAAGACGTATATATTTAATTTATCAGTGGCGGGGCAATGCCACAAATGCCCCCTTCTTGTTGTGATTCGTATTGCCAAATTGGAGTGCTCTGTTTTATTTTAAAATTAAATGGAAAACTGTTTGAAATGAACATACAAGATGAATATTACTATTAATAATATATAAGAGCATTTAATAAATTATATTCCTTAAAATATCTCACAAGTTGTCGGATATGTTCGAAACAGAGTCAGGATTGTCATTATACTTGTATTGGGCACCTGAGTACACTGGTAAAATATATTTAATATGGAGATTTTATCAGTTAATTAGAAATGTTTCAACGTTCGCAGATATTCGCCATTATGTAGAAGAAGCATATTGTCTATTTCTCCCACACTTTCAACGTTTCACCTTAAACTTGATTGGAGACACAAATATATATAAATGTACGCGTGTACACATTGTTTTACGTACATAAAGTATCATAATGCAATTAGTGGAGCTTTTAACACACTTTTATGAAGTGAGTTGATTTTGATTGATATTATGTGATAAAAGGCTACGGACAAACTTAATAATGAGTTAATTGCATTATATTGTGCGTAAATGTTTTCTTTGAAATTTTCGTGGCTGAGTAGCTAATACATAGGAGTAATGGTAAAAGCCAATTAACTCAAAAGTATGTAAACCTTTTGTACATACTCGTACATAGCTTGATTTGATTCTATTCAATTAAATTAAAAGCGCAATGCTTAAATTTTTAATTGATTTAGTTGCAATCGTAAAAATATTTTAGGAAAAACAAATAGGGAAGGGCTAAGTTCAGGTGTAAAAGAATATTTTATGCTGTCGCAATTTGCAAAGATCAAAGCATATTTTCAGGTATTGAAAAAAAAAATTGACTTAAAGAAATGTGCAAAAGAATAAAATATTAGAAAGATGTTAAATTTATAATACTGGGTATAAGAGAAAGACACCAACGAAAGTATCGGAAATTAGCAAATAAAGCATTTATGGATGGACAAATTTCATTCATATTCAGCGCTAAGCTACAACCGGTAGAAGATCTAAATTTCTGCATCAGCATTATTTCGGTTGTCATCTTTAATGCTTCTGATTCATTAACTTTATGAGTTATATTTAGTAGTTGGGAACATAACCGTTATAGGGGGAATGGACGTTGTTATCCGATTTCAAACATTTTCGCACCGTTTGAGGAAGTACCAAAAATATTCATCTTGGACATGTTTGGTAAATAAAATATAACCGTTTTTTTTTTTAGATATTTACATTAACTCTATTAGGGAGCGTGGTCGCGGCTGCTCCACTTCATCTAACCACTTCTACTACTATGATCAAAGGTGAATTTTTAATTTATACTTCCAGTGATTTTCGAATCGGTAATTTTTTTTCTGTAAGTTGGTAGTACTGTTATTAACATCTATGCTAAGCTTCAAGTCAAAATATTCATTAGTATTTGAAATACTCGTCGGTTTGTGCGGCTAAATTATTGAAAAAAATAGTGCGATAATGCACTATCTCACATTGCATTGGTTGTTCCTTATCATTTCGCCACATTTTCAACTAATATCATGCCGCAACCACTGCATTCGCCTGATTTACTGTGAGCGTCAAAAATAAGTAAACAGCCATTCGATCAATATTAAAGTGTTTATTACAACGCAGTCTTTAATACAATAATAATAAGGTTTATTATAGAATTCAAGGCATATATTATAAGAGTTTCACTTAGTATTAATAATAAACAAAAATTAAACACAGCCAAAAATAATTCACTTAAACTAAAAATACCCTCGTTTTTTCGCGTCAAAAAAAAGTAAACAGTGGCAACAACCGTTGTTTGTTTTGAATACTTATTTCGGGGAAGCGCCAAATATCCTTTGAAAACCGTTACCATTCAAGAGAGTGAGTGTAGTAAAAGATATTTTTTTATATCATTATTGTATTTTTTGAGGTTAAGTCGCTAAAATATCAAAATTTGTAATGGGTAAGCAAAAAATCAATGAAATGGTTAAAAAATCGTATTATATTTGCATAAAAAAGGTAAATCTTTGCGCGAAATCAGAGAAGTAGTTGGAAGACACTATTGCACAATAAAAAAAATTATTGATAAACATGTAAACGTCAGATTGTTGAAAATTTATAACCACCGGGCCGACCAAATCGCCTTACTAACACTGAAGCGCCATCAATAGTACGGAAAATAAAAACAAATCCAGCTTCAAACGCTGTTCAAATATCAAAAGATATAGGGGAGACATCGGGTAAACCAGTAAATGCCAGTACAATCAGGAGAACGTTGCACAAAAGCGGTTTGCATGGATGAGTACTACGCCAAATGCACTATGCATCAAAGGCGAATCAACAGATGAACTTGGAATTTGCAAAAAAGTATTCAAATCAGGCTGAAAACTTCTGGGAAAACATTTTTTATACGGACGAAAACATATTCAAAATATTTGCATCGAAATAACCTCGTAAAAGCTGGCGATCCAAAACTAAACTAGTGTGTTACCAACACCGTAAAGGACGGTGCAGGATCGTCTATGGTCTGGGGCTGTAATGCAGCATCTGGTGTTCGGAATTTCGTTCTTATTGAGACCACGATTAACAAATTGGATTATTTCAACATTTTAAAAAAAAGTATTACTCAAAGCACTGAAAAATTAGGCCTATTAGAAAACTGGATATTTCAACAGGATAACGATCCTAAACACGAGTCCAAATTTGTTAGTGAAAGGCTATTATATCGAACACCAAAACTCTGGATAACCCTCCACATACCCCAGACATTAATCCAATCGAGAATTTGTCGAAGCACCTTGGCCGAAAAATCAGGCAGAAGGACATTTCAAGCAAGGACGAATTAAATAAGGCTTTGATTAAAGAATGGAGCAAAATCTCTCCAGAATGTACAAAAAATGTTGCAGAATACATGCCTAAAAGAGTAAGTGAGGTATAAAAGTCCAAAGGAAAGTAAACCAAATACTAGAATGAATATTAATTTAGTTTATGTACATAGATTGTAACTTTACAGTACTCTGTTTACTTTTTTTTGACGCGAAAATACGAGAGTATTTTTAGTTTAAGCTAATTATTTTTGGCTGTGCTTAGTTTTTGTTTATTATTAATACTAAGTTAAACTCTTATAATATATGCCTTGAATTCTATAATTAAACTTTTTATTATTGTATTAAAAACTGCGTTGTAATAAACACTTTAATATTGATCGAATGGCTGTTTACTTATTTTTGACCCTCACTGTACTTTCGTGTTACTTTTGGCTGTTCAGCAAATTCACATGACCACTCCGAGGGTACCGTTTTGAATCAATTGAATATATAAAAGCTGAATCGAAGAAGGCTCTGATGGCCATCACGGCGGAGATTTTTTCTAAGTGCAATGATGACTGAAAAATTCGTTGCATAAGTGCCTTGCAGCGGAAGGGGACTACTTTGAAGGAGATGAAAGGGACAAAATTTACATTTCAATTGAATCACAGTAGTATATCCTGTACCACACATTACACTGTGTGATTAGTGTGAAGCCTAGGTATAGCACTTTCGGAATTTCGGTTTACGGTCCAAAGTCCGATTAGGCCTCTTTTTTATACCGAGTAACACATTTAGAAAGTTTCATTACCATATCTTATCTTTCTACTAGTTATCGCTTGCATAGACTTACAGACGGACGGGCATGAAATAAGTGCCGCAAAAGTAGTGATAAATAACACCTTATATTATTAAATTATTAATATGTGTATTTCTGTGAAAATAGTATAACAACTTAAAAGCAATTTTATATTTGGCTACAATGCAAATATTACAAAATCAAGAACGAGTTATGCCCGATTGATTATGTTCTTATTGATTTTATTTATAATTTATATTCAAGAATGTATAGCAATTTCCCTTAAATTATTACTTGATTGAACAAATACGCAGTTTTTTAATTTTGATATACTTACGTAGTTATTTTTAACACACTACACTACAGGTACGAGGGCTGTCTGATAAATAACCGACCTCAACGTGAAGCTAGCGGCACCCCTGAAAAAAAAGTTTCTACTTCAAATTGTGCGTATTATAATAGCTACCCGCCAAAATTTCAGAAATTTATCTTGCGCAATTATCTGTTGACAGTCGTTTTTGTGAGTCTATTTCGGTGATTTCCCCAAAATGGAAAAAATTGAATATCGAGCTGTAATTAAATTTTTATTGTTGAAAGGCAATACGCCTTCACAAATCAAAGATGAGTTGGACTCTGTGTACGGTGACTGTGCACCATCGTTTACCACCATAAAATTTTGGGCAGCTGAATTTAAACGTGGTCGCAGGAGCTTGGAAGATGATGAACGTCCTGGGCGTACAAAAGCTGTAACCACTAACGATAACATCGCTAAAGTTCATCAATTGGTATTAGATGACCGCCGGATTAAAGTTAAGGAAATAGCTGAGATTATGAAGATGTCAAAAGAACGTGTTTGTCACATATTGAACCAAGATTTGGGCATGAGAAAGCTGTCCGCGCATTGGGTGCCGCGTTTGCTTACGCTAGACCACAAACGTGCGCGCATGAACATTTCCAGCGCATTGTTGGCTCAGTTTAGAGGCAATACGACCAAGTTTTGGCGCCGATTGATAACTGTAGACGAAACTTGGATTCATCATTATACGCCCGAAACAAAAATCCAATCTAAACCCCCAAAAAAACCTAAAGCTGTGTATTCGGCTGGGAAAGTGATGGCGAGTGTTTTTTGGAACAGCCATGGAATTATTTTTATCGACTATCTTGAAAAAGGAAAAACTATAACAGGAGCATACTACGCATCATTATTGGACAAGCTAAAGGAAGAAATTTCGAAAAATCGGCCACATTTGCAACAAAAGAAAGTCTTGTTCCACCAAGACAACGCACCATCTCACACCTCAACAGTCGCCATGGCGAAAATCCACGAATTGCGATTCGAACTGCTTGACCATCCGCCTTATTCACCAGATCTAGCACCAAGCGATTTTTTTTTTTTGTTTCCTCAACTTAAAACTGCGCTCGGCGGCCAGAGATTTTCGTCAATTGAGGAGGCAATCTCTTTCGTGAACTTGTATTTTGCAGACAAAGACGCCAAGTACTATTTGGAAGGGTTGCAGAGATGGGAGCATCGCTGGGAGAAGTGTGTGGAGTTACAAGGAGACTATGTGGAAAAATAAAAAAAAAAAATTTGAAAAAGTCGCGTGCATGATGGTTAGGTCGGTTATTTATCAGACAGCCCTCGTTCATAGGTTGCTATATATATTTCTGGACTAGGCAACACTAAGTGTTGCCAGGTGCAATATGACATTTCCATTTTGACATTTTTAGCATAAGATCACTCAGAACGTTTTGTCATTTAATCGTGAATTGTTTTATTTACAGGGAATTAAAAAATTCATCTCGGCCAAAAAATAGAATTGACTCGTGAACATTTTCGTGCGATCATTTTTCACAACTTTCGAGGCATGAAATTCATTTCTCCCACCAGCATACATTCGATATTGCATGAACACCCGGCCGTAAAAAATGTTTCTTCTCGTTGGATCCCGCACAATTTAACAATCGCTCAAAAAAAGGCTCGTGTGGATTGATGTAAAGAAATGCTGAAGAAATACGATCGCAAACAGCAATCGACCGTGTGGGTGTTCCAAGACGAACCAAATCCAACGAAAAAAAAAATATTTTCGTTGATAAATATACCTATTTTCATTATTAGGCCAGAAATATATATAGCAGCCCTCGTAGTACATACGAGAATTGTGAGAAAAAGTTTGTTTGACAATAAGGTAATATACACTACTATGGCTATCATCGTAAAATACCTCATAGCATTAGTTAAATCAGCAGACCGCCAGCAAATATTATGAGCGATAAGTGCAAATAATAAAAAAAAAAACAAATGAAGATTGGGTCTTCAAAGAATGGAAGGCATTAATTCTAATTAACAATCCCAACTAGCAAATCTGCTACGCTAATGTAAGGTAAAAGTGTTACTCTATATATGTATATATGGCGATACCACATTAAACATGTCTTTAAATTTATTTAATTAATGCTTTCACAAGATAATAGTAAGTTCATTTACTTGTATAGTATATGATAATAGTACAACTGAAGACTAAGTTATCCTAAATTCTACTTTATATAGTTATTCCAAGAGTTACATTACTGCTATCTCTCTTACATACATTAATTAAGCTGTCATAATAATGTATTACATATTGAGAGAATCATCCCCAATTTAAAGTTGATCGCCGTTACCTAATTACGTATGTTATATAAGATATTAAATTCTAAGTTAAAACTGTCAGTTGGATTTTGCTATTATGTCGCCAAGAAGTTTAATAATAAACCAATATAAGACATATACAGAATTCAATAGAAATATAAGTGCAGCATAAGAAGCCATAAGGCTTTGGTGTTTACTATGTATGTAAATATGTTTGCTCATGATTGTATACATGTTGTATGATAATAAATGTCGCACACCCATTTCCTACAGAGAATAATAAAACTTAATTAATTTCACACTGAAAACAAAATTGTTCTTAAAAGTTATTTAAATAAAGGCAAATGCTTGGCCATAACATTAAATTATATATTCTTTATTTCTTACTGAAACCCACATTCCTAAGAAAACACTTTTAGATAAATACATATTAAGTTAATTATCTGTTTATTAAGAAAATAGTTATAAAAAAACATATACTAAGACATCCCCAGATTAAGATTACAGTCGCATATTCTGAAATAATTCCCATAACTCTCTGTAATTATTATACTATGCTAACCATATTAGCATTGAGATTTACTGAAACCCATTATATACTGGATGATGACGTAGAGACCAAACAAAGTTGGTTAACAAATGTTCACTTCACGCTTCAGGAAAGTTCACATACTCATAACCTTGTATAAAATTCGTGAATCGTCATATGGTTAACCACAAAACCACCGGATGTGTTCAACACGAACTATCAAAGCAAAAACGATTCTATCGTACTTTGAAGATTTCCATAAGCAAACACATTACTACTAGATATGTATTATATACCTGTATGCATTGCGTATGTATAAACACTTCTAGGTGTACAAATTTGAGTTTGCTAATCCAATTATCAGTTAATGTTTGCTCTTTTGCGGTTTGTCTATTTGAAACCAAATACCGTTTCTCCATCAATCAAGAAGCAATCCTTACAGAAGCTTCGCTTCTCCTTGCCGCGCTGCCGGCTTAGCCATGTTATGACAATGAACTCACATATTCTTACTTAGAACCTCGGTGCCGTTGGTAGTTAGTTTTGTGGTAAGATATTGATGTCTTGGCACATCGGTGTTTAGCTAGTTAATAAGAGACTAAACTACCCACAAAGACAGAATTAGTATATGTACATGTTTTGTATTATGGTAAACATGTACCATATGGTCGCCCCTACACAAATTATTCAAAGTGTGTTAAAGTTTTTGGTGTTTCCCCATGCATGAACACACGTGCAACGCCGAAACGTGTCGTAACGTAAGTTCCTGTCGAATCTAACCTCCTGTCCCGACCACAATTCCATTAAAAGCTCTTACATAATTGTATAACTAAATGTATGGTGACAAACGTTACTTTGTTTTTAGTTGCTTATTCAATGCGAATTAGTGGTGAACAACCAAATTATATGTGATTAGTATTTTTGTTTGGGAGGCAATTCGCTTATGATTTCATGCACTTGATATTCCATACGATCGAATATGTGTAAGAAAACTTTCCCCCTTTCAAGCATTAGCATATTTATTAAGATTGTTTGCTTAAGAACTTTTTTGTAGAATTAATAACGCATTCAAATGAATTGAGTGTATCGTAAGTGGTATACACATTGTATATACTTAGGAGTATTTGACTTTTTTAAATTTTTAGTTGATTAAAGTATTTCATTGGTTAATTTGTAAATCAACTTTTTATATGATTATTTGCTGAACAATATATTTTTTGAAGATATGTATAAAGGTTTCCACTAACAAAAGTTCCCCAGCCTTCATCATAAAAAGCAACGTATCACCAATTACTTGTATTTTTTTTTGTATTAAGAAATCCGCAATCCAAGTTTCATCAATATATCTCAAATTTTGCACAACCCTATATCTATCTCGATTATTTTTAGGTGATACGTACAACCCTTAGATTAAAACAATTATATTCTGTGGCAAAAGAATGCAAGAGTTTTGAAAAGGAATCTGAACTAGAGTCCCTGCAGCTAATTTTTGGAATCTAGTTTATCTGATGCTATTATAGTTATATGCCTACTTGAGGTGTTACTCACCATTAAGTTCCATTGTTGTCCACTCATTGCTAGTAGTGGCGCAGTGCGTTATCTGTGTATTAATTGCTCTGTGAAAAAGGTGACGGTAGTAGTTTGCGTGTCTTAAGGCTTATGCGATTTGTCATCCATTACAAGTATTACACGTGACCGATGTGAAGTTTGGATACAAAAAAATTTGTTTTTCTTTCTACATGGAAAATAAAATATCATGTGATTTTGAAGTCTCTCTACTAAGAAATACTTTGTCTTTAAGTGAATTAAAGTTAAGGTCCTTGTATTCGTTGTTACAGGTCTTCCGCCGGGTGGCTTATCCATGGTGTCGTTTTCACCCGCTCTGAGTCGCCGAAACCATTCGTCCGCAATTCAAAGTGATAGAGTACCATCCCCCAAAACAACTTTAATCTCAAGGAACGTTTCTCTGGTGGATTTGCCTTTAGCGAAGGAAAACTTTAAAATAGCGCGAATTAAGTTTGCCACGTAGTTTTTAACACCCAGAAGGAAGCGTCAAAGATCCTATAAAGTATATATATAAATGATTAGTATGTTGAGGTGAGTCGATTTAGCCACGTCCGTCTGCATATATACGGTCCCTCAGTTTTTAAGAAAATTGAAACTTTGCAAACGTTATTTTTTCTTCAGGAAGCAGCTCATTTGTCTTAACTGCTGATATCGGACTACTATAACATATAGCTGTCATGTAAACTGAACGATCGGAATCTAGTGCTGGTATGAAAAAACTTTTGCATTTGACGTGGAATCTTCATGAAATTTGGTATGAGTTATTGTACGAAAAAATAATGAAATATCGGAAGAAATTGTTCAGATTGGCTCACTATAGCATATCAATGCCATACAAACCAAACGATCGGAATAAAGGGCTTTTATGGAAAGCTTTTGCATTTAACGATATATCTTCAGGAAATTTGACTTGGATTTCTGCTTAAGGATATTTTGAAATCCCCCAAAAAATTGTTCGGATCGGATTACTATAGCATAGGCTTCCATATAAACTGAACACATAGTAGGGAGGGTAAACTCGTTTTCAGATTCTACTCGAAAATCGAGTTTTCTAGTAAAAAAAATCTATTATTTTACGAGAAAACTCGACTCTTGAGTAGAATCCGAATCGAGTTTACCATCCCTAACACATTGTTACTAAAAGAAATGCACCTGTGAAGGGTATATTAGCTTCGGTGCAGCCGAAGTTAACGTTTTTTCTTGTTTTAACTTAAGTTACAACTTGCACAGATACTGTTAAAGTTCATAATTTATCCGAAAAATCTACCACTATCGTTGGCTCAACAGCATATTTGTGTAATAATCGTATGGTTTTGCATATTCGCATTTGTTAATTTTTCTAGTGACATTAAGTAGGCATATATGTTGATTTCCGGAAGGCTTCCCACAAACTTTTACCACTAAGAAATATTTTTCCAGGTGCAACTTGCAAATGATCATGTTAGACTCTTTTGACTATAGTAAGCTCAAGGTTGTTCAGTTCAATTTTCTGACTGTGGAGAGAATATGATAAAAATACGACGATGTAAAATTCGAATGTGCTATGTGAGCTCAAGAAGGCATTGCGGTTGCATTTGGTGGTGATAATAATTTTCATATTCATAAACGTTATAATACTATTATTCTGCCGCCCCAGTAACTGACCTTTTCTACAAGTTTCGCATAGTCATATGCTTCACCGGAAATACTTTACTTTCCTTCTTCGAGTTAATACCGGTTGCCATAATAAGGAAGCCATGGTGAATAATCTGCGCACAAAACAAAACTAGATTCTACTTATTCAGTTAATGCATGTACAATGCTCTGTTGGCTGTTGGACGCTTACACTTTTGCTGTTGAATTGTGGAATAGATATTTTTACAAAATCATGCTTTTAGTAAAGTAAATCTATATATATATAAAAGAAAGTTGTAGTTAGTTACACCATTTATAACCTAAGAACGGCTGAACCGATTTGGCTGAAAATTGTTGGAGAGGTAGCATAGAACCAGGGTAAGGACATAGGATATCTTTTATCTCTTTATGTCAAAATTTAATACAACTCACAAATACAAAAATTATATTTCCAATCATAAGCATTTGTTCAAAATTCATGTTTGTAGGAATATTTGATTTCTTGAATATTAATTATTTCTTCAAAAAAAAAAAAAATAATAATAATAATAAAAACAATAAAAAAACCTCACATCTATATATATAAAAGAAATTTGTAGTTAGTTACACCATCAGTAATCAGTCGTTGAGTATTTATTACACCACGTGCATCCCAAAAGACTGATGTCATAATCTTTCAACGGTGGATTACCCTGAGCCCAAATTCAACAGTATTTTTCCAAAAAGCCAAATGCTTTATTAACACACGAAAAGCTTTATGATCCATTTCTTTGTAAACTAACGCAAGTTGCTTCACAAAATATTATATCTCATTAAATAATAGGTTTAATCCAATTAATAGAAATCATATAGATGGTAGTAGTATTATCTATGTATCAGCCACAGTGAGGCGTGGACGGGTTCTCTAGTTTATTTATTTTCATAAATATCTATTTAAATCATAACAGTCAAAAGCAAGTGTTTGATACTTGACTACATTTTCATCCAAAAATTCAAGATCTGCAGGTTGGGAGAAAAAAAAATATCACTCGGAGCCAAATCTGGTAAATACGACGGTTGATTGATAGAACTCATTACGTTTTTGGCTTTAAAATCGTTGAAAATTGTAGATCGATATGATGATGCAATATCAGTTGTGGATTTTATCCACAAATTGTTCTTCCCCAATTCTGGCCATTTTCAACGGATAGAATAGAACTCCTTGTTGACTGTTTGTCCCTCCAGAAAACACTTATGATCCTCCAAACCACGAATGTCGAAAAAATGTACGGTACTTTTTTCGAAAAAATATTCAGTTTTATTGTGACAAATAGAGCAAGAACGCGTTTCGTACTCAAAATAACCACCAAAATAGAACGGATTTAGGCGAGATATCGAGCTCTTATGCCATCTTTCTCACACTTGCCTGACCACTTTCAAGCACTATATCCTTCACATTTTTAATATTTTCATCACTTGATCAAACGTCGTCAAAATGGTTGACAGATCGCGCTGATTTTTTGGATAGTAATTAAGGACAGTCCCATCAACTTAGCAAAATACATAACTTTTCGTTTTCTTTCAAATATCATTTACTATGGGAATTTAATTAAGATTTGAGGGTGATTTTTTACCACAATGATTATTTTCAGTGTAGGAAAGCGACTAGGTATGTGCAAGTATTATATACATATAAAAGGGTACATTCCACATTCCTCAGATGACATAGGGTTTGTTTTTGAAATCAGTGAAAGTTGAAGAAGAAAATTTTACTATTCCCATAATTAAAAATTTCTTTGTTAATTGTGTTTTTGTGTCGCGGATGGCTAGAAAGCTTATTATGAAACTTTTACTGCTAAAAGTTGTAGAGTAACTTATGTAACAGTTTCGCAGTGACATGGCTAAGTACTTTTAACTGTCAAGCAAGGAAGTTCAACAAAAGGAGCACCAACTGCCACAACACCGCTAACCGCAAAAACGTTGCATTATATATAGTGGTTTGGTGTTTTTTTTGTTTGTGTTTTTGTTCGCTGAATTCATTATTAGCACTATTGTTCGCGAGGAATTTTTAGATTAACGTTGGTGAAAATTGCCAACAAAAACAATTATTATGCCCACTTGAACTTTGTCGCTACGCTTTTATTATTTCTTCCTGGAAAATATGCAAATAAGTGTCTGCCAACTATCGGTCGCTGAGTGACAGAATCCTTCTAGGGGGCTATGTGGAAGTCAGTCTACTTACTAGCTCGTTTTTGCTTTGCTTCTTAGTTGAAATTGTTTGTGTTGAACAGCGTGTGACAGCAAATGCCATGGATTTTCATTTGAATGTAAATAAATGTTCTGTGGACAGGACAGATTGTTTTTAATTGCACGCGATAAGTTGACTAGATTTTGGCCTAGCAGAGACGTTGTTTTGCTATTGTGACATTCAGGCGTGTACTAAAGCCATTGGCTTTTTAGCAAAGAGGTTTTTCTGTTAACCCGTTGACGATTTTTTGAATCACCACAAAGTTTTTGTACTGAACCATAATTAAATACATAATTAATTAAAGAAAAGCCTAAAATAACAATACCTTTAGAAATTTAACTAATTAAGTGAAATTGGCAATATAGTATAGCAAGTTTCCTTATAGAAAGATAAGAATAATAACGTACGAAAACTTACCAGAAAGGTACTCACTGCTTAAAATAAATTCACATATTTATGGCATCACAAGAAGTTCGAAAGTAATGAGCGATAACTTATTAAGTAAATACGCCACGGGGTCTATTGGCTCTAAACAAGTGTCATCCGCCTGATACCAATGCGGTGGTAAGCTGGTGTTATCGAAAAAGTGCAGTATTCAACTTCTGGAGCAGGTACAACGGGCCGGCTTGATGGTGATGAAAACTACCTCAACGGCTTTGGAGGTTATTCTCGGCATACAGCCAATACACAAACAAGTTAAGTACGAAGCAATGCTTACGGCCAGACGACTTATTACACTGGCCTTCAAAATTTTTTTTAGGTTTGGTGCAGCTCTGTGTGCATCAGTAGTCGGTATAGTAGGTAAGATGAACCACATTCCCGCTACCAGATGTCAGCTGACAGCTCCAGTTTACCTACAATTCTCATTGTAATTTCCCTGTAGACTATGTTTGCAAGTACTTGCCAGCCCACGCATCGCGCATCACTCATACGCCCTGGCATACACTAAGTAATGTAAGCTTGTATGGTACTGTCCTGCATGAGGTCAGCCGTTTCAAGTATTGGTTTCTGGCAATTTATGTGAATAAACCAATTACAAATGGCCTACAAAAATTTTTTTTTGGTTTGGTGTAGCTCTGTTCGCATCAGTAGTCGGCATAATAGGTAGGATGAACCACATTCCCGCTACTAGGTGCTTTTTTCTTCTTTCTTATGAACAAGAGCTAAAATGGAAAATGTGACTTGTTTTCTCGTAAAAACTCACAAAATACATCCAAAATCACGCATAAAATCTTAGGCACCAAAATGAGTGTAGGCCAGTGTTATATTAGACCATTGGAGCCAGAGCTGTCAGTACCACATGCAGGGATTCTTACTCGACTTCATTAGCGAACTCGGGCTAAGCCGGCAATGCGACCAAGAAAAGGAGACCCACGAGGGAACAAACACATTGCTTTCGTTCCCCAGCAGAGAATATTGGATCAACGGTTCTGTAACCCACAGTTCCAACGGAGAAATCGACATATTTGCTGACGAATCAAAAGTTGAAACAAAACAGGAGCGGGCTTCTTCGGTAGAATTCAATGCAAAGAAGTCAGTTTCAAACTAAATTCCTAAAATTCAGTCTTTCAGGCCAAACTCGTAGGCATAACAGAAGATACTAAGTGAGCTTTTGCTCTAACCAACAAGGCCATACAGCTTTGTATATCGCTTGCTAATTTTGTGTTGAAATATTTTAAAATTGGTTTGTTTAAAGCTCTCTTATATTTTATCTTTACGATTTCTAAGTAGGTTAAACGGTTAAGACACACCATACATTTATATCTTTTCACCGTTGAAAACTTCTTACAAGAAGACTTATTACATTTTATGTAAGAATTATGTGAAGTACGTTTTTTGTGGAATCAAATCCGAATTTAGCATGAATTTTAAAATAACTTCGTGATAAGATTTCAAAATATGTGAATGCATGACTACGTACTCTTATATAAGTATTTCAGTATCTTCAGAGAAGAACAAATAAAAACTCCCGTAAATACTCATATCATATTTTCTCATTACCTTTTGCACACTAATACGGTCATACCAAACACTATTTGGTTGCTAAAACCCGGAAAGCTTTCGCCATTGTTAAAGGAAGGCAATTTTAAGTTGTGTAGAGACGTCCGGCAGGAACTTTAATTATTCATAAGTTTGCGTTTGAACTTTGCTTAAAAGATATTAAGCAGTTTTGGTCATAATTGTGGGGTATAAAATGCATGGTTGATCTTTTGGTGCTGTTGCAACAATTGTGCGAATTTGCTTTTGCACCAAGTTGTTAAACCTTATTTGCTTTTGAAATTTGAAAAAAAACGCCTTCTTAGTTTCTAATTTATGTGTTTAAAGCTATTGCCTTCAGAACTTAGCAAGGGTGGAGTACAAATAACATAGGAAATATTATTTTGATAGTTAGAATTCTTTTTACCTGGAAGTTTTAATAAAAAATATTTGTGTCATCTTATTAAAAAGGAAACAACCGTTTAATATTTAACGAATATTAGACCTTTTAATTTCAAAACAATTATTGTTAAGCCCCATTTTTGGATAGAAGCTTCTTCCATTTATCGAACAATTTCAGTCTCAATGGAAAACTTATTCATTATAGGCCTTCATAAGTCAGCGGTGATTTAATACTGGAAATGACCAATCGTTAAATCTTGGTTAAGATCCTGCGTTCTTCCTGATCATTTATATAAACATAACCCTATATCTATCGGAACTAGTTGTACGTGATTCGTTCAACCGTATGGTGAACAACATTTCAGCATTGAAAGAAAAATCCCCATTTTACTGACGACCACGGCAAGTGCATATTTGGGAAGGTGTCGCTGCGCAGCTGATTTATGTTCTCGTAAAAATAAAGGCTGATGTCGTCGCCGTCCAAAAAATGCGATGGACGGGACAAGGACAGAGACGAGTAGGTCCTTGTGGCATTTACTATAGTGGCCATATAAAGAAGCGTAAGATGGCTTCTGTGAGCATTTGGAGCACACTTAAGAGAGCTACCCCCGGTACGATGTCAAAATGGTGTTTAATAGAAAAGGTATCTTTGGCCCAACGGTTGATAAACTCAGCCTCCATGAGGAAACATTCCCATATGGGTTGAGGCTGATCGACTTTGCCAAAATATGGCTATCTGTAATATAAGATATAGGAAAATTCACCAAGCTACCTGGCTATCACGGAAAAGCCACCACCGCCTGAGCTCGTAACATCGACTCGGACCACTGTCTTGTTGCAGCCTCCTACTCTCTGAAAGCACTCGTCAGCAAGTCAGTATAAGGGAACTGTAGGACTGCATTTCAATCTCCTTATTTACGTTACGATCGACCACAACACGTGCGGGATAGGATAATTACCGAGAGCTGAAAAGAAAAGCGAAATGCATATGCGGACAAAAACAGAAAGAGGCCGATATGCGTGTCTGCAGAATATCACAATGAAATGTGCGAAATATATTTTTCCTATAATGAGGTATCCTCGTGCCCAAAAGAATAAAATTTATTAAGATTTCCAAACAACCATTTTGGTTTTATAACAATTGTATATTGTGCAATGTATAAGAAATCGTCTGTTAAATATATTGCATAGCGAATATGGGATAAAGGATCCACGAATATTATACTGCATATAATGATCATCGTATTACTCCTTCTCTATATACATATAAATAATCGTTGTGTAGTGTACACAGATTATGTTGGTAAATGTTGAGTTATCTTTATTAAATAAGGTGGAAACATATTAAAGAGCATAACACAAGTAGATATTGATATTAAAAGCAAATTATATATGCCGTTACTCTAATTTATCGGTACACTAAATTATATAGTTATGATTTTTACCCAAACATACGAAATTTTGTTTCGTGTCCATGTTCCCAAATACAGATGTTACTTTTGTTGCCATCCAACAGAAGCTTTGCACACTTATGATTTGATCGCTAATGTCGATTTGTTTTGAGTACTTACAACTTTTATGCTTTATGCCATGGTTCTGTAGATTGAGCAATTAGAAAGTACCTAAGAATGAACTGAAATCATCTTAATATTTGCGCATTCCCTTGCACAAAAATATTCGTATTTATATATACATATGTCTCTTCTCTATATCTGAACTTAATTTACTTGGAAAAATGTAAGCAAATATAACCCATAAATGTATGAAAATGCAAAGGCACTAAAAAAGAACGTATTCGCATAATACTTAGAAATGCGCATGTACTAATTTTAAACCCGTAGTTTCAAAATAGGTAAACGCCTTGGAATGTAATTGACAACAATATGCATATGTTACTTATTTTTATATATACAGTATAACTAAAAAAAAGTGCACTGTAGTTTGACATATTCAGATATAAATTAATGGCCATAATCTACCAATAAGGAACAAACGTTAATATGTGTTTGGATGACAAGTCCATAGTCTTCCTTACAAAGAGGTATCGGTTTCCGGTTTCCGTGTGCGCATATTTTCTGCGTCTGGGTAAATGCCGGATTAACTGCGCCATTGTTAAATCTAGCAAACACGTACATACGAATATACTCACATATTATAAATGTGTGAATTTTTTTCCTCCTATACCTGTGTTATTTGAAATCTTCAAATGGAAATAGGTAGAACCGGATAATTTATGGCACATAAGATACTTTCACTATGCAGATACTTTTTGTTTGAATATCCGGATCCCTGCAGGAACACTTAAGCCATTCCTGCTTTTATTAGCATCACCGTAGACGTGTTTGTATATATAAAGGGAGATCCATTTCGAGGTTCCCTGCTTTTCTAAAGAAAAAAAACTGACAAACTTCAAATTTTATGGGCAATCTTTATTAAGTAGCGCCGTCTTGTTGAAACCAAATATCGCCCCAATTACGATCACGAGCTTCAATTACAGGCATAGAATAGTCGGCTATCATGGCGCGATAACGGTCGCCATTAACGATCGACTTCTCACCGGCATCTTTTTGAAGATATGTGGACCAATGATTTCACCGGCCCGCTAACCACACCAAACCGTAGATTTTTCTCTCCAGTTTGCTCTTTGTCTAAATCCGACGTTTCCGAGTCAAATTTTTGTCAGCGATGGGGCTTATTTCTGACTCAAGGGGTACGTCAATGAGTATGTGGCATTTGTGCTTGAGCCAGAAATGAGCCTAATTACTGACAGAAATTGGGCTCGGAAACGTCAGGTCTTTAAGAAACCTTTTAAGAGTCCACAGAGCGAGACGATGTCGCTTGTGAAGCCCGATCGGCTTCAGTTATTGTAATGCTGTATTTTAAACGTATGCATCCAAAGCATTCAAAACTGTTTTATCAGGCTAGAGCAAAGCTATGAAGGTCTAATATAAGCTTAAGTTGGGTGCGTTCAATGGCGACCGCTCTTAGACTGTTGTCTTATGTACTCCTATCGTCAGAGCTCTTTAAACTATTAGAATATTTTTATTTCCGCTTGTTTTGCTGTTTGCCTAAAGGCTGGAGATCATTATGAAAGCTATTTGAACAAAATTTGTTGAAAACATTGAACTTGAACCATTCTATACAATTAAATGAACACTTAATTATTTGTTAGCACTCACTATTTGGAACACTTACGTTATCTGAAATTAATTTGTCAATTACAAAGTGATTGTTTAATTAAGTCAAGTGCTTCTTTGTATACAATGGGATTTTCCACAATATCAATTGTGATGCAATAGTCTGCAATGACAGCGTTTGTAGCAATGCCAAAAGTGTTCATTATGTTGTCTGCAACAGTTAAAATTGTGCAAGTAGTTCGCTCATTGTCATTAGCTTTGAGATACTTAACAGGTGCTTTGCAACAGTCCCTTTTATAATTGTATTATAGAGCGAAGGAAGTAATTAAAAGATTTTATTTACTCATTGTTGAATTGGGGAAGTGCATAACATGCACGGGAATTGCATTGTCAGCTTGAATTGCTTTGGGGAATCAACCATAGAATGCATTAGCTAACTTACAGAATTTCGATTACAGAATAGAAGGTAGAACTCAATACAACCAATTATGATATGAAATTAGGATTTGAGATGTGCAACACTCCAACTACAATATATTAGCACATCTCCTTCTCTTCTGAATCAATTAAAGGGTAGAATATAATTAATTTTTTTTAAGATATTTACTACTCGAGCCAGGAAAAGTCATGCGAATATATATTCTATATAAAAGCTAAATTGTAATAACCGCAACGAGTGGTATATTTGTTAAGGATGATTGAATTGGCTTATATATTTTTTGAGGAACAATTAAATTCTAAAATAAATTATTTATTTCGAAAATTACGTAAACAGAGTGATTCATCTTAATTTATAATATTTTTACTGTGGACTAGTAATAATAAGTATTTACTTTTTCAGGTTGGCATGACTGTCAGTGACATCTCTGCTAAATGTCACATCGAAAAAGTCATACGTGTTAAGTATACGCTTATCTTTCTGAAGTACATAAAGTTTTTATTATGACCGAATTTATTCAATAAAAAAGTTCCATTATATTAGGTTGCGAAATAAAATTTGTGGTGCCGAAGCGATCAGAATGTTGGAAAAAGCCTTCGGTGCTAATAGTTTGTCGCGAGAAAGTGTTTTTCATTGGTTAAAATTATTCAAAGAGGGTGAGAACGCGTTGATGAAGAGCTGCGTCCAGGATGGCCATCCACATCAAGTGATCCTCAAGACGTCGATAAAATAAAGGTATAGGTGCTTGAGAATCAACGATTGACATTCCGAAATCTATGTGACACCTTTGGAGTATAGAAAGGATCGGTGGAAACAATTTTAAAGAATCATTTGGCACTAAGAAAAGTGAAATCACGTTTGGTTTCAAAAGCACTTAATATTTTCGAAAAGACAGACTAACGTTGACAACTGTTAAACAATGCTTTCCGACTACCACGGCATCATGACACTTTTGTTTTGCTATAGATGATGAGTCTTGATCGTGGCAAAGGAGACCCGAAGCTAAAAAATCCACGTCAAAGCAGGTCTAAAATCAAGATTATGTTGACAGTTTTCTTCGAATGTAGAGGTGTGGTGCACTCCGAATTCTTTTCAATCGGACAAACTGTTAACAAAGAATACCTTTTGAGTGTCGTGCATCATTTGCGCGAAACTATTCGTAAAAGAAGGCCGAAATTATTGGCCGACAACTCACGGTTTTTGCACTACAATAATTGGTTCTTCGTTAATTTTTCGCCAAATTTTTAACCAATATCGGTTCGCAAGCACCGTATTCGCCTAATTTTGCTATTCGTGATTTACGGATATTTAGCAAACTCAAACGATCACGCCGGGGAAACCGTTTTGAGTTAATTGAAAACATTAAACGCTATTGCGGAAATAGTCTTTAATAACTGTTTCCATTGGAAAAAAATGCGCACAGGTGATTTGGCCGAGTGTAATTACTTTACGGAGGTGACATAGATTTTTAAAAACTTTAAAATTTTAAAATTAGCTAAAAGAAGCTAGGACTATGTTGGGTAAGTGCTTCTTCAGCATGCAGTGACCGCCAAGGTAGAATGCGACCAGTTTATTTACAGGGGGTGCCGCTTGACTGTAGCTAAGTGGGGTTATACGTTTGTTGCGCTATTTGCCTTGAAGATTAGTCTCTATGCACCGACTTATGGTAAAGACTTTTGCTTGAAAAATACTCGGAGAACTTCCCATAGTTTTGGAAAGTTTGGTGAGTGGTTCTCCGAATCCTACACCAATTTCCTCCGACGTTTTCGATTTTTCACCACCATAGCACATACTGTTATTAGTCTGAGAGTTGATTGACTTCTACTTTAAGCGCGATTCCGACAAGGCAGGGTCCTCCGACACCCTCCATTGCGAGATCATTCCATTCATAAACTCGTTAATCAAAGTGATGTCGAGCACCTTCCTTCTACTTTGTTGCCATCTTCCTTGTAATTACTATTATCGTCAAATTTAATGCTTACCATATTTCATTCAAATATTCAAAAGCTACCACCAACTATTCGATCTCTTATTTTCTTTTTACATTTCTTTCAACTTTGATTTAAAAAACTTGTAAGAGCACACTGGTTCGTTATTGCATCGGCTTAATAAGACACTCACAATTCAACTGCAACGTGCCTTAATTATATAGACAAATTAGCATTAATCATTCGAAAGCGTCTGGTTTTGTAATCATTAAAAATGTGGAAAAGACATCGCTGTGCAGCTGCCGTGGTTGCACAAAGTTAAAAACGTCAGTGCTGCCATTAGCGGCATAGCTCTCTTTCGTGTCTGTACACCATGGCGTATGCGAAACACTAATTTCTGTGTTATTTCAGGGTACCATTCGTTCAAACTAAATGAGCTGAAACTTGAAGTGTTACACACGGCATAATAATGATTTAAATATTCCTATAATTTAAGCACAGCATTCGCAATTAAGTGAGTTTTGTAACAAAGTTGTTGCTAAGCCCCGACATGTAGTGGCAAATAAATTTGTATGTCTGTGAAATATGCGTTGGACCCTTGAGGGTAGAAATAACTTTGAAACAAGGCATATTGGTATTCCCAAGTGAACTATATTCTTTTATAAGTTTCAGAATTGTGGCATAAACTTTTCGAAGAATATAGTTAGAAAACGGGAACTTCTTTAAAATGTTTTTATGTTAAATATAACGTTAAGGTTGTGCCTTTTAAAAAGTGTAATTCGATGTTCACAGTATTCTACTATTAAGCAAAACATTAAACCAATTGTGCTAAAAGAGCTTGGCAAACTTGGTACAATTGTTAATAACACATAATTTACTTGAACTTCAGCTTACATTATTTCAACCTCCAATAGTAATTTTAAGGCACGATTCCGATTACTTTGGCGGAGGGGTAAAAAAAACCGAGTTTCCATATAAATGGGGTATGTATGGATAGAGGAGCTCCTCCAGAGGAGGAGTATCCAAAAATAATATAAAAACAGATAATATTTTTTAAAATATTCACGTTTAAAAGTTCAAAAATTTGCACTAAGAACACATGGTAGTTCTCTATGTTTCACTAAATTTTTTCACGCTTTTACTCTGTATATTTAAATATACTCGTACACTCTAAGCTTTGAAATAAGCTCACATTTTATATTTAATTTGTAATTTTTCAACTAAATTTAGTAATTTAAAAGTCACTTATCAAATTTATGGCTGAAAAGTTTGCAGTGTTTTTATTAACGAGGAAAACCATCTTTGCCATACCTTAAAAAGCAAAGTGAAGGATTTTTCAGCGTTTCACAGCGTTTTCTTTGCTTGTACTTTCGAGTGATTATTTTTTCTTTATTAGCTATAAGAAAAGTATAAAGAAAAGTATAGAAGAAGAGAGCTAAAATTGAATATGTAAACACTTTTCCATATACATTTATATATGCTATATATTTAATAAACATAGATAAGTAAAATCGTGTGATAATATTATAATATTTAAATGATTGTAATATAACGTTTTTATATATGTACATTTAATAATTTTATACTATTCTTCTCCTTCTGCGTTGGCGGCCTTCGGCCGCACTCTAGAAAAATAACCCTAGCCGAGCGAATACCCTGGGTGACTGAAGTACTTTGGCGTAGTACAACTTTCTGCGTTAAAAATAAAAGAATATATTGAGTTTTTGTTATAAAGTGGTTATATTTTTTAGTTATTATGCACTCATATTGAAACAAAATTTGAGTTTTCGTACTGTACTCATATACTGTATACTTTATTACATAATATTATTATATAATATTATTAATACCTGTATATAATATTACTTATTTACTTAATAAATTTAAAAAAGAAAATATCCATATGCATGAATAGAGGAAGTTTTGTGTTTTGTGCCTTATCTTCACATGGCAGCGCTCCATTTCGTCGTAATTTTTGGTAAACAAATGAGGTTCAAACAAGTGTAAAATGCAATTTTTAAAACAAAGATTTTTTTTAGGTAAAAAACCTGCGAAAAGTGTAAAATGTGGATTTGTTTAAAAGTTTATAGTGCAATGTAATTAATTTGAAGTGAAAAATGTTAATTAAGTGTGTATAATGTGGTGAAATATCTTCTTGAATTGTTCGAATTTTGCGAATTTTTAAACTTTAAGGTCGAATATCTCGTAAACTAAGCGTTTGCGGTACCTAAAACCCTATATATGTTTTTATTCAGGGGGACTTTCTCTCCAAAGAAATCGGAATTATGTCAATTTTAACTATTATAAGACTGAAGTATAAAACTTAGAAGCTTATGTTAAGCAACTAAGTATAAACTTTTGCCTACACTAAACGTAACTTAAGTCATATTAATGAAAGTTGTTGCACGTGTTCGCTAACCTCTTGAGGACAAATATGACTTAGAGATCACGGCGATACGTGTGGTTTAAAAACTAAAAACCAAGTGAATAAAAATTTAGTCATAGTTCATAGATGGGCATAATCGGACTATTGTTGAAAAACACAATTAACCAAAAAATTATAAAAACCATGACTAGCTTAAGACATAGAATTTTAATTTGGTACAAGGTATCGCAGTAGAAGAGGCAACCTGAGGACATCAAAAATTTAAAACTTGGGGCGGCCTGCCCTCATAAGTATATAACTCCTAAACTATTAATATATTCGTTCCGATTTGGTAAAAAGTCAAGGTAATTATTAAATGAACTGATATTTTTTAACGATTATATATATATTATATACATTCATAGGTGTAATTGTACCTCTTTCTTACTTGACTTTCCTTTGTTTGTGAAAAATGTGAACCAGACAGACAGGGGTTCCTGTCGACAAATAGTCTGCGGCTTTTTTGAGTAAGAATTAGTGTGCAAAATCTTTCTGTGGAAGTGGGTAAATTCGGATTATAAACCTTCCCACTTCTCATACAACGATTTTATTGGAAACTCCTAATGCAATTAATCTATAACTAAGTGCGCCAAAAACATACAATTTTACACCCGAGTTGACACGAAAGGGATTCATAGAAACCGATGCAAAATTTGGGCGATGGGACCGAATGGCATTTGATCGGTTTCCAAAAAATTAGTTAGGCAGTATTATACTGTCATTTTTACATTACAGCGCTATGCGAAAGCTTATACAATTCAAAATTTTCAATGACAAGCCTATTTATCAAATTTTGAATACATATAAACACAATTGCAAACAACAACAATAACAAGAACAGAGGTTAACTTCGGCTGCACCGAAGCTTATATACCCTTCACAGGTGCATTTCTTTTAGTAACTATGTGTTCAGTATATGTGGAAGCTATGTGCTATAGTAATCCGATCCGAACAACTTTTTCGGAGATTATTTTATTACCTTAAGCAGTAATCCATATCAAATTTCGTGAAGATACCAGGTCAAATGCAAAAGTTTTCCATACAAGAACTTTTTCCGATCGTTCAGTTTGTATGGCAGCTATATGTTACAGTGGTCCGATATCGGCCGTTCCGAGAAAAGAAGCTGCTAAAGAGAAAATGACGTTTGCAAAATTTCAAAACGATATTTTAAAAACTGAGGGACTAGTTCGTATATATACAGACAGACAGACCGGACATGGTTAAATTGACTCAGCTATATATACTTTATAGGGTCTTCGACGATTTCTTCTGGGTGTTACTTCGTGACAAACTTTATATACCCTGTTCAGGGTATCATTAAGATATCTTTATGAATCTTTGGAAATAGTTCCTTAGCAAGAAAGTAAGACGGAGTTCGTAAATGGACGTAGTCGGAATGCTGGCAAGCCCAAAAAAACCATTAACGGTAACTTATAAATTACCATAATTAAGCGCTAAAATAAAATTAAGGACTGTAGTTTAGGCTTGCAGTAGCAAGTAGCACTAATGGTCTAAACATTTTGAAAAAGTGGGTGCTGGGCCGAGGTCTAATTTGAAAGAAATTTTCTCCTAGATTACTAAAGTACTTAATATGAGTATTTTCAACGTCTGCTGCATCCAAGATTACCCATGCGAACACACAGAGCTTCCCATTTTCATATGTATCACAGATTTTTAAATCTTGTTTTGTTTTTTTTTTTTAATTTACGAAAATTAATCACAATTTGTACTTATCTCCACTATCTTATACTTAGCACTTTGTAGTAATTCAAAATCGACAATTTCATGTACAGTTACATATTAATAACTAAAGCGTTGTAACATAACTAGAATACTTAATCATCTTAATAAAAAAGATTCGTTCCAAACATATTCGTAAGCTGAGTACCATGATTTTACATCGATTGCATTCGGGTTATAAGTACTTTACAGCATTAGTTAATTTAATTGATTAACATGTGTGTGCAGTGAAATATAGTACAGTACAGCTTTACGTTTGTAAAAGGCAAACCTACGTAAGCTAATCAAATACATATTGACATTCCATCCCTGCAGCTGAGAATAAAATTATCATTTTCGTAAACAGTTCGAGGTAGCATTAGTAACAAATATTCATTGTTAGGATGATAGATAATCAAATTAAATTGCGATATACAATAGAAGTACAAACATTGTAAATCCTAAAGCCATTATCCTAAACTGGGTATATTAATTATTATGGAAAGCATTTTCATTTGAGGTGATATCTTAATGAAATTTGGCTAGAGTTATTGTTTAATACAGTGACGCAATCTTCAAAAAACAAAAAAAAAATGTTCAGATCGGTTTACTGTAGTGTATTTATTTGTTACCGCACAAACGATAAAAATCAAGTTCTTGCAAGGAAATTTACTTATTTTTGAAGGATATTCTAGCTTCGGTAAGGCCGAAGATGGTCGATACGTATTTTGTTAGTTTTACGAGATAATAAAATCGATCACTCAATTATGAATTATTAACATATACTGGAGATAATTGCCCTATATCGCTCTTGTTTAGGAGTTTTATTCATGTGCTCTTTTCAACAGAAATTTAAGCATACTTTTTGGTGCACCGAATTGGTATGAGAGGCCTGGAAGATAACAACAACTGATGAGTCGACGTTGCGAGTTTTCGAGAGAAAAGTTCTGCGACTGATTTTTGGTCCTTTGTGCATTGGCCCAATCGAATATCGCATTCGATGGAACTATCGACTGTACGAGATATACGAAGATATTGGCATAGTTCAGCGAATTAAAAGACAGCGGCTACGTTGGCTGGGTTATATTGCCCGAATGGAAAGGACCTGGCTACGCTTGGAATATCCAATTGGCGCCACGTAGCGAAGAAGAGAAACGACTGGCGCGCTGTTGTAATGTCGGCTATAATCGCGTAAGCGGTGTCTACGCCATTAAAGAAGAAGAAGACTTGGTATGAGTATAAAATTTACATTGCTTGCGCAAGTGTGTATGAATATGAAAAAGAAAACACTTTAAACGTTGTCTATATTTGGAATAAACGCTTGTATCGGAGCATTAACCGGAAGTGGCTCCTATTGCTCATATCATATACGCAAGCATAAAGTAATTTTTTGAGATATTCGCTGTTACGTTGGAAATGAGTTTCGTAGGAAACCGTTAAGCCATACTTTGTACAGTTTTGAGCATAAAAAGTGGTTTACTGTGAACAATTTATATTTTCTCATTTTACTAGTTTATGTGGGAATTTTGGGGCTGAAAAATTTTTTGGTATATAAATATATTAATTTTGTGCTAGAATGCTTCCTCATTTCATGCAAGAAAATTTATTTCAATTTCTATTAAATTTGTCTGCAGTTCTCCTTGGTTCTTCGCGTGATATTAAGTGATTTCTTCGTAATTGTTAACGAAATTCAAATATTTTTTTATTTATTGTGAAATGCAATCGATACGATTATATTCTCAATAAAACATCATTCAAATTTTTCTTCTTTTACAGAACTTATTGGATGAACTCAACTTTCGTGAATAACACATTCAATGTTATGCAAATAATCGAGCAAGAAGTAGATTAATGGTTATAAGTCGCAACTAATTGTGTCACAATTTCTTAAAATAATTGAACCTCCAAACTTATCATGCAATAAGTCTTTGCTGCTAAGTTCAAGTCTTCTTCTATTGGGGTCATAAAGGTTGCTTATTCGGTGATATAAACTGACAATAATGGCGTCACCATTTCATTTCGAAAAAAGTAAGAACCGGTACAGTTTTGATAATACTAGTAACAGTATACTAAACTACATTAAAAAGCTGTTTTAGTTGTTGTGCGTCTTAAATTTCACAAAATCTTTTGAATTAATTCAAATATAAATGCCTCTTTACTAGTTTTGCCCCTAGTATAAATATGTCATTTATTATAATTTCACTTTCGTAAGAAGAAAAATGCTGAACACACATATTATATACATATATCTATATACAAGGTTTGCTGACGAAATTTAAACATTATTCCGACTACATTCTGTACGAAATTTTCGAACAGAGGCGCCAAGCTTTCATTACTTTTACATATGCTGATAATTCTTGATTCCAATATGCCCTTGTTTGCCAAGTGTGGCTTAATCTTACATTCCATCACAACTGTGAAATATTGTGCCGAAACGTGAGCCGAATTAGTAAGCAAACACGTGCTCACCGCTAACACCTTTGACACTAGTTTCTATTTAGCGCGACTATTTTAGTTCTTTTTCAAAAGAGTCACGTGTTAAAGTCACCTTTAGAGACCTTTTTTATGCGTAGGGTTATCATCCGATTTCATCTATTTTCACACTATCGGTGGAAATTCTTCTTGCGCTAGGCAAATTTGGTCTTTTTTTCAAGTGATATGTACGACCATTAGGTGAACAAAACTATTATACTCTATAACAACATGTTGCAAGAGTATAAAAACTTAATACAGTTAATATATAAGTTATCAAAATTACTCGATACATTTTTACGGGTATTAAATGGCTGAATTATTGGCACTAAAAGTGATGCTTTTTAAATTACATTCTTTAAATGGCTGCTGGTTCTCGTGTTTTGAATCAGTCACTTATTCAAATGCAAATGCACGATTTTCGCGATAATAATTATATAACAATTAAACGATTTATAACTGCATGCTATGAGTATCATTTAAATCTTATAAGCTTCAATGTCACCAACTTATAAATCCTACAGTTATAATTTAAGTAGCAACAAACAATTGAAATAACACTTTGCATGTGCACTACTCATGACATGTGGAATTATTGAGACAAAAATGATGAACATCTGGAAAATATTAATTAAACCTTATCAAACTTGAAGTGATTATTAAGATATTGGTCTGTTGATAATTGGGATATTTTTCAAAAATGCATGTCGACTTTTATCTTTTATTAGTCATCCGTTAGAAAAACAAATATTAAGTGTACTACCAGGCGTATAAGTGATATTAATATGGAGTGTAACGAAGTGTAACTTTATGAATACTGAAAATGCAGTTCACACCTAAACCTTGAGTGAGGCAACCAATATTACTATATTACTATATGTTTTCATACACACATTGTATCTCACCTTTCTCAAATGTAGCACACAAATCCTCATTTCAACTTTATTCAAATTAATTGTCTACAGTTGGCTTTCAGTTCATTTCCATGGCTGCAGTTGGTATTGATTCGTTGGCAAGCAAATGTAAATTCAATGCTTCTTGCCAGCTTTAGTTGAACCTCCACTACGAAGTAACAATTGTGCAAGTTTTTCCCGTATTTTGTTCAGTCGTCTTTGCCTTTAGGCTTTCAGACATTTATTTGTGTTTATGGATATCCACTTATAAAATAACGATCCTGGTTAAAGGTGAAAATATTGCTGAGTTACTTAAATATATATGAGTATACAAATTTAAAAAACTGTACGGCCATGATTGTGTATATATGAAGAAGGGGGAGGATAAAAATAGAGATGTGCATTTAGAGAAAAGTAACAAAAATTCGCATACAACGGCAAGCAAAGGAGAGTCACACATATTCATTAGGACAACTGGTGCTCAATACCTTGGCTCATTCTCGTATAGTCTACTTGAAATGCAAGATGGAGATGGATGCATTTTTATTAAATATTCTTAATTATTGAGCTGAAACCCTTTTTTGTTTCAAGAAACGGAGACAATTTATTATTACCTAAAATTTACTGCACACATTTAGAATATCATCTAAACAGAAGTGTAACTTTAAAAGCGGTTATAAGTATAATAAAGAGTAAAGGCGGCCCAAAGTCAAAGGCAAGAGCAGAAATCATTTCAGACCATATGAGAGATCTATGGGGAAGATAAGGATCGACACTGCAAATTCTTTTAAGCTAACTTAAAGTGTAGTGTAAAGTGGTAGAGAACATTTGTAATACACGAGCCTTAAGTTTTTTCTGTTTGGTTGGTATGACGTCTGTCAAATATATTCAATAACCTTACAGTCACTGAACAAACAACGTTATATTTTTTCTATGGGTTGAAAATGTCAAATTTTGTACTGAAAAATGATGATTTGCGGAAAGTATTATTTTTTTTGTTTCCATTTGAAGAAAAGTGTAGAGTCGCGTCGATATTTGTCGGGGCATATGGTGATCAAGCTCTATCAAAAGCCACATTATGACCATTTGAAAGATACGGGAAAGATTCAATAGCGTAGAAAATGGGTGCCACATGAATTGAATGAAAAACAAATTGACAACCCAAAAAACAATTGAAAACAATCAATGGACGTTTGCTTCAAAGTCACGAAAGAAAATCAATTTTGTATTGAATTGTCACTGGCAATGAAAAATGGATTGATTATAAGAATCTAAAATGAAGAAAATCTTGGGTTACTCCGGGACAACCATGAACATCGGCTGCAAAAACCAATCGATTTGTTAAGGAGGCAATGCTCGGTATTTGATGGGTTCAGAAGTGTGTGGTATAACATGAGCATCTCAAATCTAGTCAATCTGTAATACTAATAAACACAGACAAAAAATTATTAATTTGAAAAATTACAAAAATAGACCAGAAAACACGGCATCTACATACAAGCGAAGTCGGTTCAGGATACAATCAAAGCACTTGGCTGGGAGCCGCTACCCCACCCTTATACACCAGACTTGGTCCCTTCAGCTAGCATTCGTTTTCATCGATGCGACACGCATTGGCTGAGCAGCACTCAAAAGTCGAAAAACGGGGTCTGATTAGTTTGCTTGAAAAGACGAAGATTATATTGGCATGGTATCCAAATTTGCAGAAAGATATATCACTTTCCCATTAAAAATTAGTATTTAATTTTCACAAATATAAAATAAAAACGGTACACCGGTAAATAATAAATAAACTATGTAAATAGTGGATTTGAGTGTAATTATTTTCGCTCAATCTTACATATTTACATCACATGTGTTATATTACATTACCGTTGTTAACGCTTCGCGAGCTAATTTGATATTGACCTCTTTCTGTTTTGGTTTCTGGACCGTGTTACCTTGATAGCTGTGGGGAACCTGCAGTACACATCTTGTTTTCCACAAAATTTGCCAGTTACCAATACATGTTTACAATTCGTTACAGTAATGTTGTTATTGAGTTGTTGCTTTCGCTTGTTGTTTTCTTTTACAAGCTTAAATTACATGAAAAAATCATCCGTGCGTGTACAGTGAAACAGAAGAAGCAAAAGTTATTATGTTAGATTTAATCATTACGTAAGACATAAAATTAATGGTGGTTATTCATACATTTTATAAGTTATGTTACTGTAAAAAATATCTAATTTTTTAAATAATCTTGAGTAAATAACTTAACTATTTTTAAGACAGGCAAATTTTTTCATAAATCCAAATCAAATGAAAATTTAATTTTCTTATCCACCATATTATTACCGTATAATATCTGGAAGAATAATTTAAACAACAGGACTATAATCATCGTCGTATAATAATTATCTTGTTCTCATATATAACAATTTTAACTTCATTCTGATCGTTCATTTTTATAGTTCATAAATCTAGAGCCACGTTATTTATTGTAGTAAAACATTGCAAGAATAGTGCGCTTTAGTAACTCCATTTCGATCTGTCGAAAATTTATAATTCGATTTCTTTCAAAGCCAGTGACACCGAACATATGAACGTGAAAACGAATAAAATAAAATAATAATTTATTTGATAACGCTTTCTCGAAATATATTTTAAGCCATTAAGAATAGTAAAGGTGTCAACAACGCGCTGCTTTTATGTATTCTCAAGTATATGGTAAAACTTTAAACGAGATTATTTCAAAGTTATGTTTTTTCAAAAGTGCTATTATAGTGAGCAATGTTTTATTTTCTTTGCAAACTATTGATCTACTTTGTTGCAGACTACTCAAAATTGCAATATCGCATGCTTGATCGAAGGATATTTAAGTATGGGAAGTAAGTTTGTTTTGATGAAAAAACTGAATTTAGAGACATTGAAAATCGAACTTTTCAGTAAAGTCATCACCATACCTATAAGCAAAAAAATGCATTAACTCATAATTAATGTACTTTTTACTGAAATTCAGTTTCCAAAGTTGAAATAAGCGCGCAAAACGTATATACAATAATACAAAGTGCGATTCAAAGTAAACAGGACTTAAAATCAACAAAAAAAATGGTTTTTTCGGCAAAATGAATTTATTATTTTATAATAGTGTCCTTCTGTTTCAATACAGCTTTTTGCATGGTCCAAAAGCATGTCGAACGAGTGGTTTAGTTCGTTGGCCGCTGTGGCCACCAGTATGCCGGTGCAATGCGATCAATAGATGTTTTGGAGATGCTCAATTCCATTTCCATGAAATTTAATGATGATTTCGGCTGATTTTTGATGAATTCACGCACAGTTCGAAGTTCATTTTCACACCGATAACACAAACGCTCTGGCTGAAACTGGCCATAAATACAATGGGGAGGATGTTGATGTGGATAACTTGGTTCCAGCAATAAAATAGCCAATTAAATTATTAATTTGTGGAATGGAACTTTGGTAAACGCATTAGCACCGCTGGACTATTTTTTATGGGGCTATGTGAGAGTAGACATAGAATTCTTCAGTATTGGTGAAACTTAAAGGCCTATAGGCTCCATACTTTAATGTAGAAAGCTCAGCGGTTTTGAGAACTCAATCCACCATACATTTCTTTTTATTAACTAGTTTCATTAATATCTCAAAATTACAAATAAGTTTGCAAATGTAATTATATATATTTTAAAATTAAAACACAATTCTGAGAACAAACATTTCTTCGGGTTCAGGATATATAATTTCTATATGCAATAAAACATAATATTATACGTACTACAAATCAGCAAAAAAGAAACAAATGTGCCAAGGTCGTGACTTTGTACCTATATGCATATTTGCAAGGGTCTAGAACAAATCTGCATGCCGTTTTCCTACTTTCACCGGTTGAAATAAACATATGTTTACATACATATATATACGTATACTAGAGCATAGTCATACTCTGCGTATACTGCTCTTTGCTGATTTCTGAATGTGGTTTGGATGTCAACGAAAGTCGCACATTTATCTAGGTGGTGGGTACGAATTTATATCCAGCAACATACCACCTTACTTAGTTTTCACATTATTCACAGTATAAGGAGATGAGCGGCGAAGTATCCACTTAACCTATTGTTGGTTACATTAGGATTGACGTAAACATTTATATTCAATATACATATATACACATGTGTCTCAAAGAAATATGTATGAATCATATAGCGTTTCGATTATTTCCCTGGCTGCTCGGCTGCTGTCTCAAACAACAACATCATCCGCTCAAACGCGAAATGTTGAGAAGGTAAGCAATGCACGTGGGTTTCAAGCATGAATTAACAAGCATTCTTACCTGGCTGGTGAATGAACATGCACAAAATGGTTCAGCTTTTAATCTTTCAAGTAAAAAAATTTTCAAATGTATATTTTGCCAAGAAAATAATATGCACTGGTTTCATGGTCGATATGCAGTGCAGTAAAAAGGAAATAACTAAGGTTTGAATAAGTTATCTGGATATCAAATTTAAATTAATGCAATGCAGAAAAACAAATTTTATTACGACTGATATCTATTGGTTAATTCAATTATCAACATAGCAAGCATAATTTACGTGATGATTGTGTATGTATGCTAACGTAAACATGGAATGCTGTTCTCCAAACTAAACCTACCTGTGGACTTCAGTTAATTTAATACATCAATATTTCGAGACAGTACTTTGACAAATCAATGGAGCTAGATAAGCGATGGCAGTGATAATTATCAGTTAAAACATACAAGAAAGTGTTCAGACTTTCCAAAATTTATGATTGTATATTGTAACTCTTATTTATTATTCAAAAGTTTTGAATGCAAAATACAGCACTGAAGTGATATTTTGAAAATATATTTAGTTCTCTTTCTGCTAAGTATTAAATCTCTTTCAAACAAAGATCCATTTATATTCTATACTTAAACTTTCATTTCTATAGAAAATTCTTTGGCAATTGAAAAAAGGAGCTTGGTATTTTTATGCTTTGAAAATAGTTTACAAGAGACAGCAAAATTTAAATTCCTGTAAACAATTTGCATATTTCAAATTTACAGATTTTATGCTTTCAAATTCCATTTTACGTCTTTATTCCCTGTAATGCGAAATATGAAAAACAGAATTGCGAATAAAATGTAAAAAACATGATAACTGTAAACAATACTCGGTCACGCATAAAAATTGGTTTATTGCCAAGATAACCACAAAAAAAATATGAGGCAACAATACGACAATGACTTATTACCGGCAAAAAGTGTCTACCAACGAGAGTAAAGAGTTGAAAGAAAAGAGCAGAACAAGACAATAATAACGATAAAACGACAACCAAAGACAGTCTATAAAGACAAATATGCTGCCAACAAAATAGCTGAGGTGCTGCCAATTCGCAAAAACACATTCGTAAATCACACAACTTATGAATCATGGAGAAAACAAAACATGCTTACAACAACAGTGTATTGTACACGAAGGATTTACAAAGTAATATGTTCAAGCGGTGCGATAGCCTGAAGATAACGCGAAGAGGAATACCAAAATTTTTGTATAAATGTACAGGGTCCGGCACACTGTAACCAATTAAAAAAGCCAAAAATTCGGTTTGAAAAATCATTTTTATTTATTTTAAAGCACAAAATGTGTGAAAATAATCATTAATTCAGGACCAATTCACTTTTGCTCGATAGGACCACTTTTTACCGTAACTGGCCTTGAGACGATCAAAAAATGAATCGCAAGCTGCCCGAATGTGACTTGCCAGTATTTTGGTTTCATCACGAGCAATGACTTTCTTCAACATCACGAGACTGGTGTATTTTTTACTTGGACCTTGCTCTCCAAAATGGCGCAGAAAGAATAATTTCCCGATAATATGTTGCATTTACGTTGACGCCAGGCTCGATGAAAACAATTAAAGAACGCCCATTTGCGGTGACAGCGGCCCAAACCCTTATTTGTGGCGGGTGCTGCCTACTGGTGGCCAACCGATGACTTAGATTCTCGTATGAACGAATTGCTCAATTGGAAAAATTTTTTTCGTCAGAAAACACAATGTTCGGAATTTGACCGCTTTCGGCCGAGCGAAGCAACTGCTTCACTCTCTCAAGTCGTACTTGTTGCTGCTTCGGTGTGAGATCATAGGTCTTTTGGGACTGGTAAGGCTTGACATTGAGCTCATTTTTCAATATGCGTCGGATGCTGCGGTCGGATATTTTTAGTTCTTTAGCCATTTGATTGCCACTTCGTCGTGGATTTCGCTCAAGTCGCTTTTTCACTTTCCGAACCATCTCACGTGACGTTGCAGTCTTTTGGTGACCACCTCCATGGCGTTTTGCGATGCTACCAGTATCATTGTAACGGGTGATGGTGCAATGAACAAAAACTTTATTAATATTAAGGTGTTTGAGCTCACGACCAATTTCTAGCTATGATTTTTCAGCTAAATGTAAAGCAATCACTCTATTACGTTTGAATTCCATCGCTAATCACTTTTTTTGCGTTCACTTTTGGCAAAACGTTTTTGTACACTTGTGAACAATACTCCGAACTGGCTCTCAGCAAATTTATAAACAGCTAATTTCAGTGCAACAGCTGCGCGAACGGTGTGAAGTGTATAAATATACGCTTGGTTACCTTATTTGTGGACTACCTGAACTACACTCTCTGAAATATATGTATACAAGGTGCGTTCCAAAGTAAACAGGACTTACAAAAAAAAAAACACAGTACAAATATTTTTTTCGGCAAAAGCAATTTATTTTATTCAAAAAAGTCTCCCTCTGCTTTAATACGGCGAGTGTCGAACGAGTGTTTTAGCTCGTTGGCTGGTATGGCCGCCAGTATGCCGGTGCAAGCCTTTTGAATGCCTCTACGTCTGCACAACGCTTTTCTTTCATGAGAAAATGCACTTTTTGAAAACAAAGAAGTCGCACGGTGTCATATCAGGTAAATACGGGTAACAAGTGTCGATCGATGAGACGGCGCATTATCGTGCAACAAACGCCAACTTTCATCTTCGCGATATTCGGGCTGAACACGTCGAATACAGCGCACTGAATGCTTCAAAACTCCACGGTAGAATACGACATTAACGTTTGGCCGGGTGGAACAATTTATTTGTAGACAATACTCTTGAAATCATAAAAACAAGTCAGGATTGTCTTCACTTTTGTCTTCTCCATACGCGATTTTTTGGGTTTCGGCTCGTCCGGTACCTCTCATTCAGCACTCTGGCGTTTCGTTTCGGGATCAAATTAGAAACATCACGTTTCATCACCATTCACAATATTGTAAAGGAAGTTTTTGTCCTTTTTGACCTCTTTAATGAATGTTGGATACTGAGCAATTTTTGGTCGTCAGTCCATCTCTGCGGAACAAACCATGCAAATTAATAATTTTTTTTCTTTATTATGTTTTGTTATATACAATATTTTGCTTAAGTCTAGATAAAATATAATAAATATTAATCCTACATTCTAGGAAGTATATCTTCAATCCACTTGAGATAGAACATATGTTACAATTGGAAAGATTCATCTTACAATCTATGAATTAGATTTTGGGACCACCTAAGGCGGACAGCCGCTTCCGTGAACCAGGTTTGAATTGATCGAAGAGATAAAACAAAATACGCTAAAACAGCTAAAGACCATACCAAAAAGTGCTTGTGAAAAGAACTGGAAAAATCTTTGGCATATATATTAATGAATGGTTAAATATTTTGCGTTTCATTTACAATTTTCCGGGTACTTTTTTGCAATATAAAGTCAATTTTTAGGATGTGGATGCTATAGAAAATTGTAAAAAATATTCCATGTGTTATTTTAATGCTTCATTATAATCCACTACGTAGATTATAATAATATATCTATGAAAATACGGTAGGTAGTAGTAGGAAGGCTCAGCGATATTACTCAGTATACTCTTGTCTGAAAGTTTATAGTACTCCCAGTATGGTATTTCCAGTAGCATCAGAATCGAAATCATTGCGAATGAACAATATACATACCACATTATGAAATCAAACACAAATATCATAACAACAAAAATCAACAGGATCAGTCAAATTTTGTGAACTTATTTCGCCACCGAGCTCACAAGGATTAACAGCTTATTGCTAATTCATTAATTTCTTGCAACAATTTCCTTCGCATAATTAGTGAGAAAACTAATGCATAGTCACACGCTTTGGAACCGTTCAGTACTTAACCCTTCACTGTTTTCATCATAGCTTCGAATCCTCGGCGTTTGGTTGGGCCAACAAATTAACAACTCAACGCTGTATCAAGAGTCGCAGACACAAGCTTTTGGCACTTGAAAAGGATATTAGATCTTTTTAGCTGTACACAAGCAACAATCCGAAATTTATCCGCTTTTTCACACTACATTATTATTGCGAATGTGTGTAACTACTGAAATGTTGATTTGAGTAATTGTTGCCACGGCTTTACTGGCTTTTGTCTGCTTTTTGTTGACTGTTGACATTTTAAACCGCCTCTTGGCCTGTCAAAGCAACCGTCAAATGGCGGCAGTTTACTACTGTTCATTAACTTCTTTGAATTTTATGTTGACTTTCGAAAATTGCGGCACTCTATATCTTTTGTTGCTCTTGATTTTGTTGTTGCAAGCAGTATGGACTTTTATTTGGCAAACGTGACTACTGCGTTAATGCAAGTAATTAACGTGTAGTAATCTGTTTTAAGATTAGAAACCAAATTTCAGCAAACATGAAAATAAAACAGAACGCATACGCATATGGGAAATCCATAAAGATAATAAATCTTCAAATATTTTTCTTTTTGTCTACTAAGAAGCAAAGATTCAACAAAAAGTACCATGGTTATCGAACTTTTTCGATATCACGTAATAAGTAAATGGGAAATGAAATTATTTTGCATTTACGACTTGATTTATGGTGATGGAAAAATCATAAACACCAATAAGTGTGTAAGCTATGAGAAATGCATAAATTTGAAGAAGAAAGGAGAGAAATGTCCAGCATGGTTAGCAAGATCAAAAAAACAAAAACTAGCTAAAAAATATATTTTTAGAAGAACAAAGTGGATTTGAAGGCAACCTATATGGCAATCTATATGGCATAGGTTGGCATTTATTCATTCCATTTTGTAACGCTCAAATTCGGTTGGAGTCTACTTTGTACAGAGCTTTCGTTTACCCAAACAATCTTGAATGATTCTTCCATTACTTTGATAATGTCGATATCTCCATGAAGTTAATGAACTAATGAGTCATTCAAAATCGATGCGCATATATTTTAATGGTTTCGTGCGAAGCAACCTCAAACTGCTATATTACACGAACCTATTGTCCAACAGTTTGAACATATTCAAAAATATTGAGAAAACACAGCACTGAGAATTTGAATTAGTCCACCACAGCCCAAAGACTACATTCTTTTATAAGTAAACGTAGTACATACATATATACGTATGCAGCACTCTGCGCATTTAAGTTGCAATGAATATTTGCAACGAATTCATTTTCACTACTGCCATCAGCAGCCAATAGTGTCAATGCAGGATATGATTTACGATTCTATGCTATCATTGCAAGTGTCAACGTAGCCTACCACTTCCGCGGTCATAGATTCTTATGCTTTGAGAGCATTCCAGATGCATACTTAAGAATTCTAAAGCTGAAAGTTTATTAAAAATGCATCATGACTTTGCGAAAACACATTCATGCACAGACACGGAGTATCTTAAGAAAGTGAATTTTTAGCTATCATGCTACTTGTAAGCATACTTAAATACCTTCGTTAAATAGATTTATCTAACACAGTCGGACGCTGCACACTATACGTAAACACAAGTGAACTGCCTTTGATTAGGTCGTGGATGGCTATTTATACGACCAGCAAATAAAATTTAGCCCCTGTCGCCGAGTTGTCGAGTTGCCTGACAAAATTTTCCACTATCTGGCAAACTGTATCCTCCATACATTCTTTTTGCTATGTCTTGAGGTGCTGCTGATAATTTGTAGAGACCGTAATTTAATTGCTTGGCTCGACATACTTATTTGCAATTTACTCAATTTTCAGCGATTAGCGCTGTATAGAATAACATAAGTCATGGGTATTTGGCGCGCTTATCTTTGCTAGTGCTATCAACTGCTGGGAATTTGTCGTTACAAAGGAAAAAGTTTGAATAATTATTGTATTTCCTTGTCCACTCTTTTATTGCTATTAGTTGGCTTTCTTATGTTTTATTTACTTCCTAGGAACTCTTCTGCCAAAATTTGTACTTGTTTTGTAGTATACGAATATTATCTCGCAGTTCAAAGGAGGAGTTGTACTTAAACTACATATTTTAGTTAGAAGTGTTGACTGTTTTCTCTCTTGCATTCGGCTGATTTGTCAATTGAGCTACTGTAGGTGTAGGTTTTCAGTTTGATTATGGTTTTTTGGTTTATTCATTTCTTTGCGGCGCATTTCTACAGCATTAGCAGTTTTGAAATCTCCGGTTTAACACGTGTCCAAATAATTGTTTTGTCAAGACCTGAAAATACCGCCATTTAATTTACTGTTGTGAGTCGTGTCAAGCTACCGTATTATTTTTTGTTCAGTATTGTTTGACATTTCATCATGGAGAGACTTACGCCTGAACAACATTTACAAATCGTTCAATTTTATTATCAAAAGTCACGTTCTTTAAAGAATATGTTTAGCGAGCTTTACTGAACTTTTGATCAACGTTCACGGTATACTGAGCACACCATTAGCAACACGATCACCCATCTTGAGACACAACATTTATAGCGTTAGGTAAAATTCGAACGCATAGACACGTCCAGCAGCCGTAGCTGACAAGAAGACAGTAGAGTATCATTTCCGTGCCGTTTACAGAAACTAGAACTGATGTAAGGAATGACTTGACGCATTTTACGTTTTCTTAAGTTGAATGCTTACAAAGTACAGCTTGTGCAAGATCTGAAGCCGTTCGAGCTTCCCAAGCGACAGCATTTCACTCTATGGGCTCCTGGAAAGCTCCCTGAAGATCCTACGTTTCCGAGCTAAATTTTGTTCACCGATGAGACCCATTTCCGGCATGATGGGTATGTAAACAATCAAAAGTGCCGCATTTGAGAAAAGCAATATGAAGAGATTCAAGGATTTATGGAGAGAACACTTCGATGAAGAGGTAATTTCACATTTTAACCCGGTCGATTGGCAGTCATAATCATGTGTCATCACACCGTTAACATATTTCCTGTGGAGTTATGTAAAGTCTAAAGTCTATGTGGACAATCCCCCTTCGAATCGGGTTTTGGATCGGAACAAACCCTGCACAATCTTTCGTAATCCCAAATATTCGATCAAAATGCGTTAAATCGGTGTTTTGGAGATGTTCAATTCCCTTTGCGTGAATTTCAATGATGATATCGGCTGACTTTTGAAACTTCACGCACAGTTTCGATGGAATTTCCGGGGATCATGGATTTCGATTGGCCCACATGCTGAAGCTCATATTCGCACCGAAAGCACAAACATACCATAAAATCATGTCTCACTGGACAATCGATAAAGATAGCAGATTTTAATGCACCAGTCAACATATAGATGGCGCCAATAGGGGGCGCTAGATTCCTGTTTACTTTGGAATGCTTACATGTGTATTAAATAAAGCTTTAAAGAACCTTAATGGCTGTAATTCTCAACAAGCTTAACTCCAGTAATATTTATTTTAATTGAATAAATAAACCCTCTGTTATAAAAAATTAGGCAATCATGGTATTTTCAGTTTTCGAACTACTGTATATGTGTGAGCTTATCAATTATATTATATTATATTGTTTGAATATAAAAAAAAAACGCAAATGCAAATCACTTGATTTAACATTAACTAGTTTAAGCAGGCAAACTTAAATGGAACCCAGATGAAACTTATTTTTAAACCCTGTGTAGACATATGGAATCAAAACTCACAAATAGAAACACTTTAATTTTTATGCACTCAAATTTAACTTACTTATTTTGACATGAAAATTCGTTAAGTAGTCGAATACATGATTTATTGCCGATCGCTTCACTCTACATCACTGAAGTTAGGTAACGCTAAAGCACCACTTGAGTGAATTTACGTGATTTCATTAAATGCAGGAGGCACTTTTGCTTTGCCGGCTGTTCGCAACATTTTTCTTTTTCGACTGCCATAACTTCAGTGTGCGCCGCAAGGGCAATGTTGCATCTTACTTTACTTACTTTAGTTACTTGCATTTCGAACAAATTCCGTTAGTCTGTAGGTACGCTAGTATGGCCTTTCAACGTCGGCTGAGTTGCGGTTCTATACCTACTTGAAAAATGTTAACTAATTGAATTGCGCTGCTGCGTTTTGTCACAAATAAACAAAAATAGGCATGAACCGAGGCGAGGCGAGCTGCCGTGAAGTAAAGTACGGACAGAAAGTATACGCTTATGAAAATAAATAAAAGTTGCAGTGTTTTTTTTCTTGATTTGATATGGTTAAACACACAGACTTCTGTCTCATAATTGCATTTAAGGCTATAACTTTCCTAAGCATCTCCTGTGGTAATCATAATGTCAATACTTCCATAGCTATGTTGTCAACAGAGGAAGTTTTTCATTCACAGCAGTACGGTCATTAGAAATAAACATAATTGGCCATAATAAAGCCGCAATAACTAAAATTGTTTAAAATATAACGATAAATTTGCATTTTAAATATACTTCCACGTTAAAAATTTGTTTTAAGCTCTCATTCGTTTTTTTTTTTTCGTAGAGAAGTTTAAACGTTGATAACACTTTTTTTACGTTTCAGTCAACAAGGAATTAAAAAAATTTGCTGGCTATAGCCGAAGACTTTAAGTTTTAGAATCAAATTGCCAATCATTAGTCAACCCGTCAAAACAATACGACCACCTCCATATTAACGTCATGTTTGGAACTCAAAACTGATCTTTATAACGAGACGAAAAATATAGTTTTCTATAATATAAATATTTTTATTTGTTTACAGGTGGTTTAGTATAATCGAAAATATCCTAATAAATATTTTCCTCTAATTTACATAAGCGCATACAAACTCCTTTTACATCCAACTATAGATGTGTAAAGCACTTAATGCTTACGTGTGTACGTATATGCATATATTTTAAATTTTATACACACCTATGAATTAGTGTGATAAATTCGTATTTGCTTGTTTCATCCGCATCTACCATACTTAGTTAGTGAGAAATTTAGGAGTTGAAATTTTTATCTAAACTTTGAATGCACACATTCATCAAGTTTACTATAGTACGCATATAGCGTTGACAGTGACAGAGATAATTTAATCCCAACTTAAATGTGGGCGGTACCACGCATCTTGTCAACCTGCTCTTTTTAAGCCTTTCTGTACCATTTTATTCATCGATAAAACAAATACTATTTTATATTAATTATTAAAGTCGATATTTATTATATATTAAGAGTAGTATCGCTAATTTTACAATTTATTTTCTTTTATAATTATAAATTAATCGTACTTATTATAATTCTATCTCATTAACATTATCTTCCTTATATAGTTGAAAAAAGTTCAATAATTATCAGCGAGATTAAAGCCTAGTAGTTATTTTCGCAGACTATAAAGGAATGCTTGCTAAAAGGCGATATCCAAAACTGAGGCCTATTTTGAAAAAAGGGGCAGTCGTACTAATTAAATAGTGTCGATAGATTTTTTAAGCTAAATATTTGTCAACAAATCTAAAGCCTAAACATTGATTGACATATTGCATAAGAAATGTCCTTAGCAAAAGCAAACATTCAATTAAGTCCTTAACTAGTAACATTTAGCGTTTCCATCGATATTATTATTCGGTTTATAGCAACAAAACATGTATCCATACATACATAACTACTTTCACAGACGCCTACAACATCAATAATTAATCGCACACATCGAATATGAATAGCCTGCTATAAGAAAATTTAATATCAAAATATTTTAAAATTTATTAATACATATAATATGCCTAAAGGCATGTTGAAATTGTTTGTCATTTCAATTCATTAAATGTCTACGGACACTAACATTTTTATAAGTTAACTATAAAAGTAAAACAAAATCGTTTGATATTCTCTATTCTCATATTTCCGTACCTGAAATTGATTTGTGTAAATTTCGTTTTGCATACTTATGTACGTGCAGGGTGCGCCATATTTTATCTCATAATTAAGTAATCAAACGGTTTATTTATTAAAAATGTTCTTTTACAATTATTTAATACATCACCAAGTAAGTCGCCTGTTTTCTGGCCACTAAAGTTACTTTCTACCTTTTCTTATTTTTTCGAACATCTTGGTCTTGCTATTCTAGTCTGAGAAATACTTAAAATTACACTAAATTCTAAATAATGAATTTCAGTAACATGTATCACAAAATCAGTCGGGCGGTGAAGTTCTTGAATGTTCAATATATTAACAAAAAAGACAGAGCACCCTCTATATATAATTTTTGTTTGTTGTAAATACATGTGTTGCTGCTTGAACGATTAAAAAACATTACATCAAAGGATGAACATCTCACTTTTTCTGTAAGCAAGTTGGTAAAATAATAATTTATTATTCAAATGCTTAAGAGGATGTAATTAATATATTTCGTTAAAAGAATTTTAATAAATATGTTAAGTAAAAAAATCGAACGATTTTCTGTCGTAAAAGAGCGAGCTGGCATCAATGGCACAAAGCGAGAGCTAGTTGTTGCGGTTTGAGTAGCGAGTATAGCAATAGGTGTTCAACTGGACAACATATATTTTAGTACTTCAAATTAACTACGAATAATTTATAAACTTACACCCAAAACGCCTACGTGAATTCACTAAAAGCTTACATATTTTACGTTTTAATCAGATGAACACATTTTTTTTTCTTGGACAGAGAATTAACTTAACATATTCTGGTCCATTTACATTTCCGCGGCCATATGACGTCGGTATTCGCACTCGTTCTGGAAACTAAACCAACCGTACTACGCCTCTTCAACTCTAATTATTTCTACGATTTAAATAAATCAGAGTTATTATCATTTAAATAACATCAATAGAATTTATTGAATTCGAATGTGCGATCCCATCAAAGCAACAGCCATGAAATATTTACTTGTTCTTCCAGAAAACTTTGTATTTACCATTACGTGAAAGAGTTATTAGAAAAAATTGGAATTCTTTGTCATGCACTTAAATTACGCTATAAATAAGCTCAACAAAATGTTTGAAAGTGGTTTTACTACACAATGGGAACACATTTTCATTTATTCACTTCGCACATTTCGCATATTTCGAAGAAAACTAAGTACGACAGTATTAAAATGCTATTAACGGCAATTAATTATATGGCATAAATATGTATTTATGATCAAGAAAACGTGACGAGTATAATTTCAAAAGCTCCGTTTCTCTCTACATCTTTCCATCTCTCCGCTTCTTCTGACAATCCTCGGTGATACGCTTAATATATTTTTCGCTTCAAATCAGGAAAGGTCAACAAAATGTCAACGCTAACACCCCACATTATTAACTACTTATATTTCGGGATATGGAAATCCTACTGTTGGAATCTGACAACATCAACTTTCGACTTGAATTTACTTAGCAACAGTTCACCGATGAACTTAATTCAGTTTTTGGGCAAACGCATTTTTCCGAAAAGGAAGACGTCGCACAGTGCCTTATCAGGTGAATACGGGGATTGATTAATGGCTTTTTGTTTAAATAATAGGTCGAATGTTGGATTCTGAGCAATTTTTGGGTCGTCAGTCAATTTGTGCGGAACAAACCGTGTACACACTTTTCTTAAGCCCAAATGTTTGGTCAGAATGCGATATATCGATGTTTTGGACATGTTCAGTTACATTTCAATTATGATTTCTCGTAATTTTTGATGAATTCACGCAGTTTCGATGAAATTTTTGTTGAACTCGGATTTTGATCGCCATTTATGTCCTCATGGCTATTTTGAAAACGTTGAAACCACTCGTGCACTCTGCTAGGGGATGATCAATCATCGCCATAAACTTGTTTCATCAATTGAAACGTTTCGGTAAAAGTTTTACCAATTTAAAAAAAAAAATTTAATGTTGACTATTTGTTCGAAACTCATTTTCGCACCGATAACACAAACATACTGACACTCAAAACGCAATAACTTCACTTCCAATAGAAGAAATGTCACTGGACAATCGACGAAGATAGCAGATTCTAACGCACTAGTCGACGTGTAGATGGTACCCTCAGGAGATGCTAGATTCAAAAAGTCCTATTTACTTCGGAACGTACCTTGTAGATAGTACGTTGAAGATCTAAAAATAAATAAAATACAATATGTAGTTTTATTTCTGGTATGCGGTGTTATGTATAGAGAAATAATAAGTACATATAACTTTGCATTCAGTGTAAATCTGTAATATTTTATAATAATTTTTCGGAAGGCTGCTTCCAAATTACTTTTATCCGGTCACTTTGACAATAACCTTCCTCTATTTTCATTCGTGAATTGGCTTTATAATTTTCTGGCTTTGCAAATATGAAAGATGTCATCGCTGTTATCCTGCTATTCCGTTAAATAAGGGCAGCTCTGTTTTTGATGATAACTACTTCATTTTTGAACCCTAATCCTTATAATTTAAAATTGGACGGGTATATACATATTCATGAAAAAAAAACTTTAAATAAGGAAGATTTTTTTGCAACATCATTTGCTTTATCCTGGATATAGCACAATTAATTTGGAGACAATATTCGATGTACATTGTTTCCAAAATTTAAAAATTTAATTTCTTTCTTTATTTAATTTCTGAGTACATATTGGAGTATAACAGAAAAACTAATCTGTTAAGGTATTCCATGGCGTATGAGTAATCCTTGTCGTGAGGAAATACTGAATACAAGAAAAAACGATAACTTAAGTCGCACTAAAGCTATATACACTTCGGAAATACAAAAAACTCTTTTCAATAACTTCATATTGATCGCTCAGATTGAATGACAGTTATTTGCTCAGTGACTCAATCTTAACAATTTCTATGAAGATTGCATTATTGCTTAAATTACTAACCCTTGCCGAATTTCGTCCATACGAGTATATCTCGTTAAATGAAAAACTTTTTCATACAAGCACTTGATTCTGATTATTTAGTTTGAATGATAGCTATATGTTATACTCTCTGGAGATTATATCATTGCCTTATGGAATAATCCATGCCATATCTTTTGAAGATATCTCGACAAATGAAAAGGTTTTTGCATATAATCACTTGATTCTCATACTTCTGCTTGTATATCACCCACATATATGCTGCTGTGGAACAATATCGACGTTTCAGCAAATGATCAGTTTCTTGCGGAGTATGGTGTTCCAAATTTCAAATCGATATCTCAAAAACTGAGGAGCTACATCGCGTATATACAAACAGACGGATAGATATAACGGAAATGGTTAAATACAGTTTTAAAATGCCTTTGGCTTGATCCAGTCACTATATAATAAGTTCCATACTTCTGCAAAAAATAAGTAATTAATATAAAAAATTATAGTTTATTAAGAAGTATTTAGTTCTAAACACGTAAATATGTTTCGGAGTTTTAAATTATTTATTATAAAGGTATTGGTTCCTTGCAATTTTATAAAATTTAAATTCAGCTCGTTCGTTATTGGCGTAAATGTTTTTGTTCTGTGTCACTAGCAAAGCATCTTTCACGTATATTCCAGTTGTGCAGCAATCTAATGGGATAATATGCAAGACAAAAAACTGACAATGAAAGCATTAGGTGCCAACTAAAAGAACAACACTAGTAGTATTGCAATCACCGCAGCTAAATTGATTTCGCAGTCAACATAATCTGCATATTTTTGTCAACACGTATTTATTGGCGAGCATAGGAACCCAACGACACACACAAGTAAATATGTTATGTATATTGTGCGGTTTTGTTCCCGTTTTGTATAAAGCAGGAATAATTTAATTCGTATTATCACGTTTAAAACAAATAGTTTGGTCGGTTAGTGGTAGAGAACTACTCATCACAGAGTACAATCACATAAAAAACGTGTATGAAGTTCTTCCGAAACCCAGTTGACAAAAAATGTGTGGTCATGAATTCAAACCGAAAATTTGTCTGCTTTAAATCCTGGATCTAACATACCGTTTTTAACCTTTCCCGTATTCTTTAAACTGAAAAGAGCTGATAAGTTAAAAATAGTTTAAAGTTGTCGATGTTCTTTCAGTAACGACAAAGCGTAAGAGGTTGGTATAAAATGCTCTCCAAATTTGTTTACATGTTTAAAATCCGTAATAAAATTTTTCAATAAGAGCGCTACAAAAGTTTAAATAAAACAAAATCGGTTTGGGATATCAATGAAATTATTTATTCCTGTGAAAGTATAGAACACGGCACATGGGCATCACTGGCACGCTTACAGAAGTCCAGACCCTAAACCCAATTTTCGATGGTTTTCAAGCATAAATCGGCTTATCGTCGTTGGGTTATTGGCATAGAACATAGACTTGAGTTGAGATAGCCTAACGTTTCAAGAGAGCGGTAAAAAAATGTGGCGTCGTTTGCTGTCTTCTCAGTTTTTTATATAGATTGTTCTATAGGTATGTAATTGAAACTTTTTTGGTTTCCATATCTCAATTAGAAGCTTTCATATTCAAAACGGCGTACTATGGAAAGGAACATTTCTTCTAACCAGTTTTGTTGACACATTATAAGTGGTTTCTGAACTCTCATTAAACACTTAATATATACCCCTATCCCCCTAAACCTTTGCAATAAACATAATGATTACAAACGTTGTAAATGTAGTTGCCTATAAAAGTATAAGTTCGCGGCCGCCAATTTGAAAAACAACTCTGTCTTTACTCATCATGTCGACATTCATCTGCATCCAGTTTCATATGCAATTAATGTTACCATAATAAGAGGGGGTCAACAAAAGTTTCAAGACCCATCTCTCTCTTTACTGGGTAACTCTTCATATTACAATACGTATATACTTACATTATGATGGGCGTTGTGGGTCAAACGTGCATGCAGCAGTTTTGAATTTGCGAAATTGTTCACAATTTTGCGACACCAAAATCGCCGCATTGAAAAATGTCTGCGTTATTATGTCCGAACAGGCATAACAGTAAAACCAGAATCGGTAGCAACGATAACGGCTTTTTGAATGTACGGCAACCTTTTTTATAGTGGTCATGTTGATGGGCTTTGATTTTGATGCACCTAAACCACCATCCGTCATAAACACGTCGAGCTAGCTGCAAAATAAATGGTAGGGAAATAATGAAACTATGCACTGAAATTTCAGTTGCAACCACATAACAAAATTTACAACCGTACCTCAGCTGTGTTTATTGCTATATTTATTGCTGGTTAATATATCGACATTTAAAAAAAAATTGAAATTTTAACCTTCTTATTGTATTTGTATTAAATATGTTTTTTCGACTAATATTATGTTCATGGCTCGAAATATTGATCTCAAGTCCTCTACTGAAGTTTGTTTTGTCAATGAATACCTCTCTACCCAAAGGCTAAAGGTCAATTAGCTGAATACCAGATACTAGATAATCACTCATCCATACTGTTATGTAATCAATGCATAAAATAATATGTACATAAAAAATATGTTCAAGCGGACCAGAAATGTAAAAGTAATATATTAATTATTTTAAATCGTTTTAAGTGACATTTAAAATGGAGAAAGTCCACAAAAAGCATAGGTGATGTACGAGTATTGAATACTATGATCTTCGAATTTCATATCGAATATTTCCTTTGTGAATTAACGCAAAATTTAATTGAAAACCCTTAAAAAAAACAACCAAAACTGGCGTATGAGCGAACACTTTATACTCTCTTAATTTTATTAAAATTGGCGAATATATGAGTATATATTCGTCAATATTTGCGGTACAAAGTCACACGGAATTCCGACAACCTAGTAAGGAACTTCCCTTTGAATTTCGATTCAACTAGCTAACACACAGACATACTACTACTTGGAAATGATCCCTTCCAAATTTCAATTATATATTTCATACATTACCGATATTTTTGCTAAAAGCTAAATAAAGGTACTGGAAGTACATAAGTTGAAGTTAGAACAGTTTTCATTCGATTTGGATAATTTTTTTGGCTTTATATCGCAATATTTTAGTTATCTTAATAAAATTGAGAAGGCGTGTTTTTTTAATAACAATGCGTTTTGTATTTAGAATGAACAAAATCGACTGAAATTGCCCTAGATCTTATTACGAATCCCGTATGTAATTCTTGCAAGTTGTTAGAGTATGAAAGTTCGGTATTGACCCTTTCTTACTTGTATATTTTTTACTGAGCATCTAACAAAACCCAAAGAAGTCATATAAAATTTTAGAGGCCTTCTGTCCAAATACAGCAAAAAAATCCGCTGAAATGGAGAATCTTTAAGTATGCAGATACTGCCATGGTATTTGTTGTGTAAAGCAAAAACATATGGTTCAGAAATGATACACTATCAAGATGTATATATTTCTGCGTACACAAAACATGTTTCTTCTTATACAAACAATGTTTTCAGTGAGCCAATATACCACTTTTCCCTACTCATCTTATCCCAAAGTACACAATTGCATGCAACGAAGGAAAATTGGTAATCCGTTGTTTAAGGTCAACTGATAATGTGTTATAGGAAATAAAAACTGCAGTAAAACAACTTCACTAATTTCCATGGAAAGTCGAATTACGGTTGTAGGAGTAATTATGAATTAAATTAGAAAATAAACAAAGTAATTTAAGCAAATTTTAATATACAAATTTAACATTAATTGGCTTTAAATATATCTAAATATTAAATTATAGAAGTACTGACAAAATTTAATATGCTTTGATATTATTTAGCAAACTGCAATAAAGTTACTGTTATATTACTTGAGTTGCTGAGTTACTAAGAAAATTTAATATAAAGGCAAACACTTGGGATAAATAGTTTTTGAAACAGTAGCTTTAGAGAGGCCGAAAATTTGTGAAAAGTTTTATTAAGAGAACTGAAAATAAACAAATTAATTAGGAATATTTTAAATATATACAAAATTTAGAAATGATATGATAAAATAATCGTACATTTCCATATAAGAGCACCTAATAATTTAACATATTATTTCCTCTTGTTCTTCTCGTTAATTTACATAATCATAATAAAATCCAACCTTCTTTTGCTAGTTCCATTTATGAAGATGTCAAAATTTATTAATTATTTAACCTCCCTGAATACGCTCATCGGTAAATGTAATCTCTCAACTTTACTCTTTGCGTTTCAGGAAACATTCCATTTATTATGGCGCTCCAGACAGAAATTCTATACCTAACTTTACGTTTCAGTTTCTGTCAACGAGCGTGAAACATAAAAATTAATTTTCAACTTCGTAAGATGAAAATATCCGCGGTATTCAATTTAACAGAAACTTTTTAAATAACTACTATCACTAAAGAGTTGTAAAAATTTTAACATTTTATAACTCTCCAGCATCGCAAAGTTACAGCGCTTAACTACTTGTTAAACAAAAATTCTTTTCATCAATAAAATCAAAGCTAAATAAAATCTGCGATCCCAACTCTCTCCCCAACAATTCATTCAGTCGTTCATTCATTTCGTTTTGATTTTTTGTGTTTTAAGATGCGAAAATTAAAATGTGCATTCATGTATGATCCTGCACATTTGGGGATTAAAACAATTAAAATCATAAAGTGGAATACGAAATGTGAGCTTACGTATATATGGTACACATCACTACACGATTGAATATTCAAAGCATTACGTCTGATCAAGCAGCAGAGAAACCGCAAGAGAGTATTTGAATACTGAATATTTATTTTAATATAAGAAAATTAATGTCGTTACAAAACTTGCCAAAGCGTTATTTCTGTGTTGAGAGTCAGGCACATTTAGCATATTAAAATTGTTGACTCGAATGACTGAATGTTGATTGTTTCAAGTATTTTACAGTATTGTTCATATAAAAATGTGTCGTTTGTATAGTTAAGGGATGATGTCAGTGTGATAATTTTTTTTTTTTTTTTGTTTTTGTATTATCGGATAGTATACACTATAATAAGCATTCTCTTAAATTTTAAAATAGAAATTTAATTTATTACGAGATCGAAATGAAGACTATCTCCATAAAATTTCGTTTAATATCGGCTAATTTCTCAAATTTTTATATTATCGTACGTAGCAGAAATTCTTGGACGTCCACTGAGGTCATTATTATTCGTACTTTTAGTCTGTTCGAGATTTCGCAAATTACTCAAGAATACTGCTTCGCCTAATGCCCAGTTCAGTATAAAATCCGAACCATTCTTAATTATTATTTTTTTTTTTCAATTTTTTAAAAATAAAAAAAATTGCATCACTCAAAATAATATACTATATTTTCTTGCCAAAAAAAAAATTATAATATTGTAATATAGGAAGCATTAGAGACTTTGGTATATATATATTTGACCAGATGACCTCACTAGTAAATTATTTCCCTCTACTTTTTGTTGATCTTTGAAATATAATCAACAACAAACTATCGTTCAAAGTGAGTCCCCAGGAGGTTCATTCTTTCAAAATCAAAACTGATATTTTTTCGCTAATTTTTGAAATAAAAAACATTATATGAGTATAGTATATTAACTAAATGTGTCAATTATATACAGGTAGTCTGTCAATTTAAGTGATACATCACCTTAAAAAAATTAAATATTCACCACCAAATATTACACTGTGTTGGCAGCCGAAAACTCTAATAGAACGAATGTGCATACGAAAATAGATCCCTGATGTTCAGACCCTTTTGAAAATTGTTTTCCCACATACAAAATTGCAAACTCTATATACCGCAGGAATATTATCTGTGGTCACTTTTACAAGTAGCTACTGGAAAATTATAAGCTCTTTGTACCCTCTAGCCAAATGAAAAAAAAAAACAAGAAAAAACGTTAACTTCGGTTGCACCGAAGCTAAATACCCTTCACAGGTGCATTTCTGTTAGTAACTATGTGTCCAGTTTGTATGGAAGCTATATGCTATAGTTAACCGATCTGGACAATTTCTTCGGAGATTACATTGTTGCCTTAGAAAATATTATATACCAAATTTCGTGAATATATCTTGTCAAATGTGAAAGTTGTCCATACAAGAACTTGATTCCGATCGTTCAGTTTGTATGGCAGCTATATGCTATAGTTAACCGATCTGAACAATTTCTTCGGAGATTACATTGTTGGCTTAGAAAATAATATATACCAAATTTCGTGAATATATCTTGTCAAATGTGAAAGTTTTCCATATGAGAACTTGATTCCGATCGTTCAGTTTATATGGCAGCTATATGATATAGTGGTCCGATATCGGCCGTTCCGACAAATGAGCAGCTTCTTGCAAAATTTCAAAAGGATATCTTAAAAACTGAGGGACTAGTTCGTATATATACAGACAGACGGACAGACGGACAGACAGACGGACATGGCTAAATCGACTCAGCTCAACGTACTGATCATTTATATATATACTTTATAGGGTCTCCGACGCTTCCTTCTGGGTGTTACAAACATCGTGACAAACTTAATATACCCTGTTCAGGGTATAAAAATCATAAAGAAAATAATCAATGAATTAGATAAACATCGTCCGTGGGTTTCCATAATATTTTCCGCATCAAGCATGTATACCATCATCTTTCATCATCATCATCTTAGTTGTAGAATAGACAATAACTACTTTAAAGAAGCAACAATGCTTAAAAGAGAATAAAATTATTAATATCCTCATTTTAACTTAAAAAGGTTACAAGTTTACAATGTGCCTATATTTTATGAATATTCAAGAAAATTTTAACAAGGCTGTGAAAGAGCTAATGTGGTTGGGGCAACATAAACAAAAATATGTTTATACGAAATTGTCCATAAAAATGGTACATATGTATAAAAGCAAAATCTGACTAATTTACACTTTAAACGTTCGAATCGGCTATCCCGTGAAAATTTTTCGTACATAAGTTAAATGCCAATCTACTTTTAGTTTTCTTTGTAAAAACAAGCAGCCACATAACCTCAATGTTCGTTAAAGCAACCATCGTACATTCCAATCTGTTTTTGCTTAACTGTGGCAAGCAATTTGGGAACAATTTGCGAATAGTTGGTGCTTAGAGATCACTTTTACTTTTTTCTTTGCTGCGGTGCTTTGAAGCAATTCGTATGTGGTATGCTCACTTGCTTAACGTATGCATGAATTTGCAGGAAATTTGCAATTGCAGATGTGTTGGTATGGTTATTCACGAAAGCTCTTCTGACTTGTTGCCTGCCCTTTGGTAAGACAAAGTATTTTTATGTTTCTTTAACAATTTTTATCGTCGTTTTTTCTTTTCCGCTTCCCCCCAGCTCTTTCCGCTGGCAAACAATTTAAGTTATTTTTTGGAACGGATGAAAACTCCACTGCTCGAACATCACAGGATTTCTTTGCTGCGTTCTGACGATATTTTAAATATGACTTACTTTAAACATTAACCAGTATTTACATATATATTACCAAATGATTCAAAAATATCTCGAGATATTTTCTCCTGTCGTTTGCTTGTACAAAATCCAGGCATTTATGCTAGCTAAATCAAGGATATTGAAAAAAAACTTGGAGAGGCCATCTGCAAGACTTAGATTTTGTAGTAAATTTCCTCGCCATTTGATCGGTCATGTTTACACCAAATTTGGTTTTATTGTAATATGAAAACGTTTCAGGTAAACCTTTATCATTGTTTTCTATTTTAACGAATTTAAATATGTTAGAACTAAGTAAAAGTACTTTTTTTGTTGGCTTACTTTTATAGATTGCAAGAGTGCAATTATCTGTAACTTAATCTCATAATCACTACTAATGGATCAATAATTCATAAATAAATGATTTCAAATAATTAAAAGCTGATTAAATTTTCGATGAAAATCGTTCCATATCATCTTCCTTTCGCTTCGCAATTAGTGGTAATTCTCTTTTATTTGACCGAATAGTTCCAACTAACGTAGTTTTTTGGCTAGGAGTTGTGTTGCTAGGGGTTTGCTTGTGAAGAAGTTGTATGTGGTCACAGTCCTTCCGCAACCCGTAAATGGCTCAATGAGTCTGAGTACAACATATTCAGAGAGTGGTACTGAAGAGGGCCTATATTAATCTTTTCCAAGATATGGAAGTGCATTTATGACGTATTTGTTATCAACGTCCGGCTTGTTAGGCATGTATTGCGTAAATTTACGTCGTACTTTAGTCGGAAATAGCTGTGCGTCTATAGTAATTTCATCCGGTTTGTAACAGTTTTGGCTGTTCTCAATTAAAATATCCCAAATTGCAGATACCATAGCGAAATTATCTGTGTTCAAACGTTGGATCCGCTGACCTTTTTTATCAAAACGAATAAATCTAAGAATTTCGGTAAAATTATTTCTGCTCATAGTTTCAGAAAAAAAATTTAGGCCCCCATATGTTTTTCCACAAAAAGGAAATATTCGAATTTTTTGCTCCATATGCAGCTCGAGCATGTAAAATTCCAATAAATGTAACTAATTTTTTTTAGATAAACTCATATCAGAGCCTAGCACTCTCTTTGCTTCTTCTATTGTGCATGTTCTTATATGGTTAATAATACGATGGTCAATTATCAATGAAAATGCAGTACTAACTTTAATTTTATTTGTATTTCTTCCCAAACAGATCCATCAATTGCAACATTTTGTTCATTTATGTATACTTCACCGACTTCCGAACTTGAGAGTAATCTTATTCTTTTTCGGCCACTATATATATTCACAATATTTTCCTCTTCATCGTCAGTATCTGTAGAATCAAACACATTTTTATTAGCAACACATATATCTTCATTTAAAAAAAAAAAATCATCTTCACTAATTTCTAAGAACTTGTACTGTCTTGTTTGTTTCGACATTTTTCTGGGTAAAAAATGATCTGTATTACTATAGCTATCAAAATAAAATATAAGCTAAGTACTTACCAAGACTTTCAATTCTAGCCACTTTTTTTTACACTAAATTACACTAAAAAGCTATTTTCAATTTAAAATTTGATATTTACTTGAAATTATTCTGAGCTATTTTCGTTGAACTACTTTACGCAACAGTCTTTGGAAGAATGTGCAACTTACTGACTACAAATATGACTCGATAATCTCATAAAACAGTAAAATTCTCTCCAGGTCAAATGACCCGTTGTGGTAGATATCGCTATACAACAAGAAATACTCAGAATAAACAAACAAAAAAAACAAAATAATTTTTGTAGCTGTACAGTAATTATTTAGAAAAAGTCATGAAGTCAAATGTGCAAACGCAATAAAATTATATGTGCATTTTCAATGCAAAAGTTCGAAATGGGTAATTTGACCCGTTATGGTATGTTTAGTGTTAATACAATTGGAAATGCTCGAGCATGTCAACCAAAATTAGCTCAACGGTTGGACCTTAGATGTAGCTGCGGCCAACAATAGAAAAAAAATAATTAAAAAAAAAATAAATACCAAAGAATGTGTTTGAAGCCAAAGAACATCCCTTGAAGTCGCCTAAAGTGAGAAGCCCTTTTTTGTTATCCAAATTGTAAAATTTAATGCCTGAAGAGTATTTATTTATTGTTTTATGGCTCTTTTAATATATGTATATGGGCTTCAACAGTTTTTTATCCAAGTTTACAGTGCCAGGTTAAGTGCTCAAGTCATTTTTTCTGAGCGAATATAAGTAGTTTTGGAGAAAGTACATTAAACCATTAATATAGGGCTTAGTTATGATACATTATTTGGTTTCGTTCAATAACCTTTTGTGGGAGTGTTAGTGGTCCATAATAAGTATCTATAACAAAAATTTTATTCTCAAACACTCATTTAAAACTTCGAACTAAAAAAAGCTAAAGAAATTGTAAAAAAGGAGATGAAATGTTATTTATTAATGCATAAGGAACGAAAAAAAAAATTGGAAAACACATCCAGCGAAAATATTGAAAAACTCTTCTTGGCGTATGCAAAAAACAAGAAAATAATTTATAAAGCAAATAGTATCTTATTTCAGCTATAAAAACCTTAAACGAATTAATGGATCGATATTTTTTGTTAAGCAATTAAAACACAAAAATAATATGTGTCTACTACATTTATTTAGTAGCTAAAACTGTGACGAAAACTGTCCACGTAATTGAAAAACTTTCAACTGGATTTTTCTTTATTTAAACTTTTATTAAATATTTATCTTTCTTTAATTATTATTCATTATTAAAAACTAATGCTAATGTTAAACTCCAGAAATTGTTTGTCATTGTCAAATATTCGGTAAAATATAATTTCATTTAATGTTTGTTTTTTTTTTTAATATTCAGTACCAATGCACGTATATGAGAGAAATAACGTATTTCCGTATATTTTAACTGCAGAGATTTTGATAAAAAATTCAATTACATTAGTTGGATTCTTAGTTGCTTTATATTATTTTGCAGTCAAGTTAATATCCATTTAGTCTGTTTTTTACTATCGCAGCATATTACAATAGTTCAGTTCACCTAATTGACATTCTTATCACCCAGAACTAAGCGAGATAAATATGGGGTAATGTACAAGTACGAGTATAGTATAGTACGAGTAGTATATAGTGTAGTAAAAGTAAGCAATAACCATGCTCATACTTTTCAAGTATGCAGACACCAAATATTCGGATTTAAATGCATTTGACTTAAACCGAATTGATTACGGAATTCAATTCAAATATGTGAGTTGTTGTATTGGACTTCGGGGAGAATATTTTTGTGATGACAGCATTCCCTAAGCCCATATTTCTAATATAAATAATTGCGCGATCTGTCAAGAAAAGCCAATTGGTAAAAATTAATCAACTTGGATCACTGGTTAGATAAATCTATCAATACCTGAATGCATCTGAATGTTGCAATTTGCGTGTGTATAAAATATGTGGTTATATACAAAATTATTTATTTTTATTGAAATATTACAAACAAATGTATGTGCTTATAAGCTTAGCTAAATATTGACTTGAAAATATTTAAAATTCATTGTTTTGTTTTTTTTTGTTGTTGTTGGTACTGGATTCTTATGCCAATCTGTTAGTTGTACACTCCATTGAATCTTATATTCACACATTGGCGTTTTTTATTGTAAAAATTGTTTTAATTAGAAATTAATTAATTTACATATATAAAATAGATCGACACCTATAAATTTAAAACTTAAATTGTCCCAAATTTTTTCTCTGATATGTTAGGCTATCAATGCTGGTATTGCCGTGTCCGGTGTTAGCAGCCACACTGGTGCTGTTTATGAAACTCATCTCCTTGAAATGGTATTACTTTACAGTGGTTGAACCAAAATCAAATTGTATGTAGATGATAAAGTAAACGAGCCCAATGATGCAAACGGCAACGGCAATGAGGTATACAAGTCGGCTTTTGACTATTTGTTGTGAGGTGCGCCAATGGTAGCAATAAAACGCTTGCCTGTATAAGAGAAAAAGCGGATAATGACAGATTTTAGTATAATAAAAACTATAATATTAATAGTTTCTAGTTGAGAAACAGTTAGATACAATAATGTTGTGGTATTAGATTTGTAAATCACTTCTTTATTCCTAAAAATATATGAGTGATGGCATTTAAAATATAAAAAAAAATAATAATAATAAGTTCTTCTTGGAGTAATAAATTTTTTTTTCTCGCTAAACTGAAGCTGTAGCTTACACAAGTAATCCTCAAAATTTGTATCTGTTAATAAGAAAGGGAAAACATAACTAAACTCTTTTGGATAATTCTTATTCCTTCCAATTTTATATTTCAAATACTCTGTGTGACGAATTTATGTTGATTTATAAGTATGTAACAAGTAAGCAAGGGACAAGTTGAGTTGTAACCGTACATTTTATACTATCGTAAGTATTTAGTTATTGGAAATTTTTAAATGTTGTGAAGGAATTAAATTATTCGACGAAAGGGTGAAACGACTGCAATCATGTTTGGTATCTTATTAAATGCTATATATTACATATAGATATTATGTGATCAATTTTAGGCTGTGATAATTATTCGTTTATACTTGTGGAAAGTGCAAGAACTGAAGTGAATTTAATTTGTGTTATATAGAAAACAGGCGTATTTTGTTCCCGATTTCGTCCATATTCGCACTGTAATACAGACAAGTCAGCATAATGTTAAGTACCGAGTTTGGTTGAAACTGGTCAAGCAGGTCTTGAGATATAGATATAAAAGGGGCTATGCCACATCCTTTGCTCAATTTTGATACCAGCTGTAATAAAGCATTTCTATATCTTTTGAGCGAACATTTGATGTTTCTTATGTATTTATTTAGCGAGTAATGTAGTTTTCAACATAACCATTATATGGGAGTAGATATGGTTTTTATCCCATTTCACTCAGTTTTACACTATCAGAAAGCATAACGATAATATTTGTTCTGAGCGAATTTGGGCGATTTAGCTGAAGCTGTTGGGGAATATGTTTATTAAAACACTTAAGGGCGGGATCGCCCCTTTTTAAAAATCTCCCTAACCCCATGCCGATATCTAATCCTACCCGTTGCACTATATAACAGTTTTATATGACATTATGGAGCTTAGTTAAAACACTTTAGAAGCTATTTAGGGAATTTTTGTAGGTCTGAAATCTTGATCGTTTATATGTTGGGTAGTCGAAAAATACTTTTCGTATTTCTAATCAAACTTCAGCTTCTATTTTTTATATTTATACTAACAAATAAATAAACAAATATATACTATTTTGGTTGACCATGTTTTTTCATATTTCTGCTAGAGACATTATTCCATCAGTGTAAAACTTTCATCAGTGTTAATCGAAATTTCGAAACTTCCAGAGCGAAAACAAGCGATACAGCGTTGTGCTACACGAACTGATACAGCATCGTCTCCGTAAACTTCACAAATTTCATTGCTTGCTTGCGTGGCATTTTTCCCTTTTTATACAACTATTTCAAAGTTTAGCGAGTTTCTTCAGTATTTTCACTCATTTTTGAGCAGCTGTAACTTTTTCCAACTTCCCCGAATTTTTTTTTGGTTAAATGAAGCTTAAAATCTCACCTTTTGCAAATTTGGTGCGACACAATGTGATTCCTAGCACTGGAGCAATATGACTGCAACCACGTCAATTAACAAAATACGAAAAAACTTTTTTGACTACCCAATAAAGGTTCTTTTAAGTGGAATGAACAATAAGTAAAGTGAACAAAGCTATTGCTCTATATGGAAACATGTTTCGAGGGTATAAATGAATTAACGTTATGGATTATCGCTGTAAGCTCATACGTTATGTAACACGTAATTTTCTTTTAAAAGTGTACTTTTCATAGATGGATGACAAAGTATTCTCATAAAAAAAGCTGTTTTTGTATTTTAAAGGCAATTTAGGATTGGTGTGCCTTACTTCTACATAGATCTAGTTTCTAGAAACACTATTTAATAATTTAATGAATGCCGAACACCTATAGCGAGTCAACCATTCAGTGTCCTCTCAATTAGACTATAAATATATTATCCCCAATATTCAATTATTGTAGAATGAATTCAAAGTCAATAAGCGGGAGGAGCAGTACATGATATGTAACGTCTTATTGGTGACACAACTCACCCCTTTTTTCCAAAGTGTTGCATACAGTTATACTGATAGGGAAATGATAAAGAGGTTATTACAAGCGCTACAGAAAGTAAGGCATCCATACATCATTCGACCCAAGTCCACAGTATTATATTATGCGATTGAGAAAAAAGATAAAAACGAGATTAAATAGATATGACTGACATATTATAGGCAATCAATCACTAACGGAAAATATACTGTCTCTACCGCATTTGCTCCTCCATTTCAACGCAGTGCTTTGCTTAGATTTGTTCACTTGTGTAATCTATATGAACGGTGTATTATACTTGTATAAAATTATTTAAAATACTTGCTATTTAAATAAGTTTTGGCACACATTTATCAAAACTTTATAGCAATCTTTTCAGCTGACATGCGAAAAAAGTTTTGTAAAGCGGTTCTGCGCCATTGCGAACTGCAAAACTAAAGCTTCTAAAACCCTTTTTTCGTGCTTTTTGCTAGTCTAATGTCACTTTTTAGAGGTGTGCGAAAAAGTTTGAAGAAATGAAAAAGAAGTAAGTGGAAATAGGTACTGAAATTGGGAGTCCAAATAAAAGATACAATTGAATAAAAGTCAGCGTTGCAAAGTTTGGGTGCTGGCAAATTGCAAGAGTTTCAGTACCTCCTTGTAGTTAGTTTATGACCGCTAATGGTTTATTGATGAGGCTGAATGGTTAAGCGAACGCTTTACCATCTTTAGGGTATAACTTAAATTTTTTTACAACAAAACTTTTCGTGGCTTACTGCAACAAACTTTATAAGCTTTCTAAATTTTGGTCAAATAGAAAATTGCAAAATAACCATAATGATCGCATGAACAAACCATAAGCATCGATTCGGAGGTCATTTTCTTTTTGTTGTTATTACTAATACAGCTGCGGATGCTATTATTTCTACCCACACTTGCTGTTATGTAATATGGCTGAGGTGGCAAAATTTTAATTACACAAAACACAAAGTTTAGCTATACAGGTGCATGCATATATACCCGTGACTCACTCAAGCCACATATAAAATTATTTCACCGTTTATTCGCAAATACACAAAAATTAAATCAAATGGTGCCAAAGCAAATTTTTGGCACATTGTTCATATGGAAATATGTCATATAAATCTAAGAAATATTAAGATTTTATTTTCCTATATTAAATCTTTGGTTAGAAATGCGTGGAAAGGATTCCAATATTGCCTCCTATGGTTACGTGCAATATGTGATCACCCTCAGTGAAAACAATGGTTAGTCAAATTTATCTATTTGAATTCTAGTAGAGAAAATTGGTTTACAAAGAAGCAAGTTTTAATTCAACATTATAACAACCCGAAATATAAATCTAATGGAGTTAAATAAGGTTGCAGTCCAAATTTTAACTCCTGCCAACAAGTAAGGAAGAGCTCTGTTCGGGTATAACCGCATATTTTATACTCTTGCTTCTTGCAAGAATCGAATATCTGAACATCGGCTAATATGTGTGATAAAAAATCAACTCTAAGATCGAGAAACTTTACATTAGGTATATGGAGCTAAAGAAAGTGTTGATCCAATTCAACGCATTTTTGACACAAGGGTATAAAAGATTGTATATGTACATATATGTGACCTGGTCTACGGAAAGGGAGCTAACGTGCGAAAACTATTTTTCTGGGAAACAGCTGTTAAAAATAAACAACTCGTTTCGCAGTTTCTCGTTATCTCATTACTTGTTCTCCTTTCCAGAGGCTTCAAGGACGTCCAGTAAGTGTTGTTTTTGGTCGGAATATTATTATAGTTCATCGTGTAAGCTGCTGGAATATTTAATTAACATTTAATTTAATTAACATTTAATTCAATTGATTTTTTGACACTTAACCCCCCTTTGCGTAGACCAGGGAACTTTAGGGAACTTTCAAACAAGTTATGACTTTTTGGATTCTATCACGTGAAAAATCATCTCATCTTCCATCCGAATCAACTAAAAAGTGAAAATTGATTTTTTGACACTTAACCCCCCTTTCCGTAGACCAGGTCACATATATGAAAGAAAGTTGTGTTAGTTACATCATTTATAACTCAAGAACGGCTGAACCGATTTGGCTGAAAATTGGTGAAGAGGTAGCTTAGAACCAGGGGAAGGACATAGGATACCTTTTATCTCTTCATATCAAAATTTAATACAACTCATAAATACAAAAATTATATTTAAAATAATAAGAACTCTTTCAAAAATCATGTTCGTAGGGATCGTTTGAATATATGCGTACAATTTTAAATAGAATCTTCCTCAAAAATAATACAAGTTCTAAGTAATTGGGATAGTAGAAAATAACAGCAACCGAATACACAGTGAAATAGATTATAACTGGTTCAGGAATCTAGCCGAGTTTTTCGTGTTTTCACGCCTGAGAACCGGTTCATCACGTGCAGGCCACTAGATTGACTTTCGATTGGACTCCAGTGGGAAATGATGGAGCTATGTTTCTATTGTCACTCACCGACGCAAAAAACGGTTTTTTACGAATAAAGATCACTCAAACACTTCTCAGAATCAGTTATTCGTTGTTTTTGTTGGGTTGTGAACTTGCGAGGCACCCATTCTGCACAGAGCTTTCCTGAGCGTAAATTCAACAGTATTTTTCCCCAAAAAGCAATGCTTGATTAACACACGGAATGCTTTATGATCCATTTTTTTGTAAACTAACACAAGTAGCTTCACACAAATGCTATATCTCATTAACTAATAGTTATAATCTAACTAATAGAAATCATATAGATGGTAGTGGTAGTATTGTCCATGTATCAGCCACAGATCCGTGGGCGGATTCTCTATTATATAATAAAGGAAACATTTTCCCCGAATTGCAATAGCATGACTCACAGATTGGCCGATATTTTTTGTAAAAAAGTCAGCCATAAGCACTGGAGTTCACAGATTTGTAGTCTGGGCCTTTGAAAACTTATAGTCCGATTTTTACATATTATTAGCTTTTTTCTTTCTGCCTACATTGAATGGTTCTTAATTTGTATACTGGAAAGTGAAAGTATTTTATCTAGTTTTAAGTTGTGTTATATTAGAATCAGTGATTTTTGTCTGATGTTGCCCATTTTCCCGCCACAATGTTAGAATTTCAGGATTATCTTATATCATCGAATTTGGTTTTAATCGGTTGTGTAGACCCCAAGATATGGATTTTCACCTTAATGTGAGTGGTTCTAAATCCATCGGCCAATTTTAACAATTGCTTGTATTAAACCATCACTTGCCGTGTTGGATGTTAAATTCAACGTGTCTGACGCACACTTTAAATATAAAGAGTGGAAGCGGTTAAAATCACCTATTTTTGTCGAAATGATACGGCCAGTTCAGTTATAGAATTGATGTGTCCGGTAAAAATTTGGGTAACATAGCTTGAATGGTTTCGGAGTCATAAATGAAATAAACCTTTTAAGAAGCGAAAATTTTGAAAATTTCCAAACGCTTCATGCAAGCAAATATAATTCTAAACAATAATTAGTCTAGTTGCCATAATTTAATTATATTCTTGTCAGATTAAAGTATATCATGCTATTGGCTTCATATTTAAACGATAAATCAATTTTTGTTCATGGATTTCTTTTCTATGGAATTTGATAATGTAAATTCTGAATAATTACTCAAATTTTTAACTGAAAACTTTCATTTTCCTAAAGTATCGATTTTCGAAAGCCCTAAAGGTAATGCTGTTAGACTTTTATGAATAAAATATAACACCAACCTTATTACAATGGAAATATTTATACTGCCAAACGGAATTACCATACTCATGGTATTAATAAAGTTCTGTTGAAGTTCTACTAAAATGCGCACTCGCACGTATATGTGTACGCAAAAATTTCTGCAAACGTTTGGATTTTATATATACTCACAATTGATGCCCAAATTCTCCCAAATCCTTTCAGTAATGCTGTAAGTGGCCAATGTTGTACAATGACGGGTGCTACCACATCATTTACAGTGTCTTCGAGTGTGTGGGATTCTCCTGGATTTCCACATGTGCCGGAGGACGCACGCACTTGGCGGAGAAAAGTTGAAAGCCAGCATCATTTATTACTCTATTCAGCCACTTTCACCGTGTTGCTGTTAACAGCCACTTCGTGCTGTGTGTAACTCACCCTTCGATCGTCGACGTTAAATTTTATTTCACCTGTGAGACCTTCGCCTTTCACCTGTCGGCGAATGACTGAGCGGTGAGTGCAGCATCTTAAATAGAGAAGAAGATGAAGAGATGAGTGAAGACAAATATTTTCAACTATAATAAAGTAAGAATGGATATAGTTCACTGTATTATGTACATGTAGATTAATATGTTCGTGCGAGTGTGCTGGAAGTACTTCAGGTAGACGTACAGGCACACTTATACCAAGTTATATACCTATATTTAAGAAAGCATATTGGTATCACCAAAGCACGGTATATCAGCTTCATTATTCATAACGGTTTAATGATGCGAATTTTAATGGTTGATTTAAATTGCGAAGCTGCAAAAAATTTTATTTTATTATCGAAGACATGGCGTATACGTAATATATGTATTAATAGTTTCATGTTGTAAACGGTTGCTATGAATTGCAATACAACACCCACCCACGAAAATGTGTTACGCAATTAATTGCTGTTTTTGTTGCCAATTACTCACAGTTTATATATTACGCCAGGACTTGACGGTGAGCTTCCTTCAACGATTGTTTTCGTTGTGCATACATAGCCATAATTATTACTTACATACCACTTACTCGTACCTATGTGAGTGTCGATGTTTTTTATGAAGATTAAACTATGTATTAAAACCAATGTATGAATGAGTGTTCGTTCTGAGAATGAGTATCCACAAACTTAATATTAATTTAGCTAATTTCTCAAGTAGACATCAATGCAGTAATCAACAGTATCGATAAGTAATGCCGACATCATTACTGCATTAAACGATGCGCACCCAATTGGGATAAGAAATATTCAGTGTGCGTGTTAAAAATATTTATTACGTTGTGCGTTATTTCTCAAACTGATTGTTTTTGTTTTAAGATAAAATAAGGGTTCAATATCAAAACCCTCAATTTTTCCTTTTTCTTTGTCCATGTAATGTGAGCAAAATAGAGTTAAACTTTTATTTCAAGGTTAGTATGACAGTCACTGATACAGATGTCAATTTTCTTATCGAAGTACATAAAGTGCATTCGGCGATTTTTACGATGAGTTAAATTGTTCAAAAAAGAGTTTTTATTAAATTATTTCTGGCGCCGAAATTTACAGAATCGTGGAAAAATTCTGTTTGTCATGAGTAAGTATTTTTAGTTAGTACAAATAATTCGAAAACGATCGATCCCTTTGAACCACGTCCAGAACGGTCATCACCATCAACTGACGATGAACTTGTTAATAAAAAAAAGAAACTGGTACTTGAGAATTAAGGATTAATCGTCAAAGATCTTACTGCCATCTTTGGAATATCGGGAGGATCACTGAAAACCATTTTAAAATACCAAAGAAAAGTCAATCTCGATTTGTAACAAAATTGCAAAATTTTTTCAAAGAACATCGCCGCGTTTACAATGAGTCTGATATCAATTCTTGTTTAATCTTGGTAAAGCTAATTTAGCTCCGTTTGGCTTTTCGCTATTCGACACACTCAAGCGACGGCTTCGGTGATCCCGTTCTGAATCAAAAGAAAACATTAAATGTGAATCGCTACGCTCATTCAAGACTATTCCGAAAATTTAATTTAAAAACTGTTTCGAGGATTGAACAAAACGTTGGCATACGTTTTTTTTTGTTATTTTTCAACTTAAGAAAATTAAATTTTACGTAGAATTTTTTAGGGAAAGTTTTAAATGATTTTTTTTTAACTATAAAAATTACATGCTGTTAAACTTATCTGAGTATATCTAATGATTATACGCAAATGACATTCATAAATTCTGTGTTGCTCATACGACATGGTGGTCTATATGGAAACAGTATATATACTTATTTGTGCTAAAAAAAATCGTTAGAGTAGAGTGTCCGTCTGCCTGTCTGCCTGTCTGTGCTTATACGAACTAGTCCCTTAGTTTTTAAGATATCGTTTTGAAATTTTGCAGACTTCATTTCCTCTTCAAGAAGCTGCTGATTTGTCGGAAGTGCCGATATCGGACCACTATAACACATAGCTGCCATACAAATTGAACGACATAGGGTATTTTCAAAGATAATAATGTAATATACGAATAAAGTGTTCAGTTGGCTTACTATAGAAAAATTTCTTGTAAGGAAAACTTTTGCATATGACAAGAGATAATCACGAAATTTGGTATAGATTATTTTCTAAGGCAGCAATGTAATCTCCAAAAAGCAAATAGCTGCTATACAAACTGAACACATATTTACTAAAAGAAATGCACCTGTGAAGGGCAGCTAATGGTGCAGCCGAAGTTAACGTTTTTTCTTGGTTTCAGTTAAGGGGCTCTATCAGTGAGACAGTTTCAAAATTTTTTTTTTTTTGCTTTTTTGATAGCTTAGATATTCAAATATATCGTGTAAAAACGGCAAAATCGTATGAATAGTTTTTGAATGGCAGCGTTCTAAACAGCGACCGCTCAGAGGTGCAAACATATATATGTGAAACTTTAAACGCGTTTTTCTCGAAACGACATTTTTTAAAATTGCTGACATCATAACTTAACGAGAAATTGGCCGATCAACTTCAAATTAAAACTGGGTATAGCTGAATACATTTGCTATGCAATGGACTATTGGATTGGCATTAAGAAAACGACAATTTTTTCGTAAAAAACGAACTTTTTTTTTAAAATTACGCCATTTTTTTAATTTTTGATATTTTCCAAAGATCGTACTGCATTGTATAGAAAATATATTTAAGTTTAATAAACATTTTGGATTTTTTTATGTTTCAGCTACTCATTCGACTGGAATGACGCCAGCAGTTGAGGCACTTTTTTTTTTGTTTTTGCACTTCCGCAGACAGCACATAACTCCGTTATCTTTCAATATTCTTGTAAAAAAAAAAAATTAATATAGCTAAAAATATACTTTATTACGTCAATAGAACGTCGGAACATTCAATCTAGTATTTTCTTTTAAAAAACTTCACGAAAATCGCTTAATTTTTCATGCGTCACACTGGTATAGGCCCTTAAATAAGTTCGTACAAATTTTCCCTCAGTACTCATCAGTTCAGCGGATGACTTCATAACGCCCTGAATACATCTAAACCAACTAAGGGTCTTCATTTCTTTAACTGTTAGATTATTCTGTGCCAACCCTATACTAAATAAGTGTTAACTGAAATTACTTGTACCATAGCTTGCCACGTATCGTTGTTGGCTTCTAGTACGTACACATACTTTCTTACACTTTAACATTCATACATCGATAAACAACAACGCTTTTTTAAAATTTCTTAAATTGCAATGCTAGTCCTCACAGATTGTGGAAAATGATCTGTTTATGTATATCGATTGGTGCTAGCAGCTAAACAACTCAGTTGAGTAAAGCTGTTAAATCCTCAAGATGTTTTTTCGAATATTATTGGTAATTTTACAAGATTTTTTATATAATATCCAACACAACAGCGCATACGCACCAAATAGCAACAATGAAAAATTTTATGTTATTGCGAGTGTTAATGCCACTGCAATGTCAATAAACAAACGATGTAAATATGCATGTTGATTTGCTTTTACAATGCAACCACGAGTTTAAATATAAATTTGTATACATTATATTTATTTATATACAAGCGTAAATGCAACGGTGCATGAAGTTTCACACTTTCACGAATTTCAATATTTCGTAAATTTCTTTCCACCCTCATATGTAACAATATACGAGATATTGAAATTCGTGAAAGTGAAACGGTTTTGCTAAAAATTACGGCTTAAAACGAAAATGCAATTATGAATTTTGAAATTTAATTTGTTTGCAAAATGGGTTAAGTTCAATACGGCTATAAATAGTTTGGAGTTGTCAACATGGAAAGTTCCCACGCTAAACTAAGCTCACCTCTGACTTCAGCACAAAAAAGATCCATAATGAATTACTACACACTACAATTTTCATATTATATTACGATGTAAATTGATATCTCTGAAATTACAAGCGCACTTAGAGGAATTGAAGCGAAAAGACGCTTCAGTGTTTTCGACTGTGAATGAAATGCCATCTATGTTCATTAGGTGTTTCCATAGTGAGGTTTAATCAAAAATTGTATACTCTAAAATTTGAATAAGTCAAATTTCCAGATGGTGCCAAACTTCATTCCAAACAAGTCGGGAAGAGCTAAGTTTGGATGTAACCGAACTTTTTATACTCGCAACTTGCAAGGATCAAGGCGGGTACGGTATATTCTTCAGCAGGATTAAAATAAATTCAAGGTAGTATTTACACAACTTTCCGATTTTTTCCAAAAATATTGGATTTCCGAGTAGTGAGCTATGCATGAGGAGGTTTATGAGTAATAACGATGTTAATGAACTTGAAATGTCTTATCTGGACCTCAATGTTGTTTCTTTGATATTTCTTTCATTTGATCTATTGAACAATGTAAGAGAAAATCTATGTAATAAAATACATAATAAATTTCTATATATGTATGTATAATATTTATCTATCACACACTGACGCCTTCGGTGTGAAAAATTTATTGGGTGCTATCAGTGGGTTAAGAGCTTGCGAAAAGTTTGATTATAATTATTATATTATAATATATAATATGTATACCTCAAAAGTTAAACAATATATTTCACGAACTTTTTAGTAATTTATTTTATTTTTATTTTTTTCAAAATTATCTTTTGTTATTGAATCTGCTTTTTCTTAAAGCCTAACAATAAGTTATAAAATCTTAAATCTATTTACAAAAAAAGAAAAAAAAACAAAAAAATTGTAATTTACTATGTCGTAGTTTTATTAAATTATTTCGGACATACTATTATGAGAGTTTTGGTGATAAATTATTTACGCCATTAATTAAATTGTATTTGACCGTCAATCGCCTGATAATATGTAGTTCAGGCGTATATTTATGGCGTAAACGCGGAAACCGGATGTGACGCGAGGAAGTGTGTGAGAACTGACGGCACACTAAAATTGCGGAGAAAAAATAACCACAATAATTTGTATTGTGAATTAAAATTGTGACAGACTGTGGTGAATGTCAAATGTTCGCAATAATGTGATTGTTGGACCATGGACGTTGCGACATCAAAATATGTAAGCTACGGAGTAAGAGGTGGAAGTTATGTAAATACTTATAAAATGTACCTTTTTTATTTATGTTAATTGTGGTAAATGTGATTTGCCTAAAACAAACAAAAAAGGATGCTCATAAAAATTTTAAAGCATTTGGTCTTCATAGCCAAGTCCAAATAAATTGTTTTAAATGTTTATGTAATTGCAATTAGCATATTAGATATATTCAAGTACATTAGCAAACGTGGTTTTGATTTGTTAGAATACGAGTACAATATAACGAAATAAAGTCAGGTCTTGTTATTTATGTTGTACCTACAATTTTCGATATTTATAACAGCATTTCGTAAATTTTCGAAAACTACTTATTATGGTTCCAGTTTCTATTTTCAACACATTTGCTAAAATTTGTATCTGCAGTTATTTTTCAAGACTTTATATTAGAACCTAATGATTAGGTAAATGGGGCTCAGGGAAGTGTTGACTCGATTCCACCCCTTTTGGAACACAGAGAGATATCATTGCCATACCTCACAGATTGAACGATCCTGTTAGACAAAAGTCACTGCGGTCAACATATTCGGTACCTAGAGGCTTGAACAGTTTTGTTTGGATTTGGACAATTTTTGATGATAGAATCAAATAGAATTTAAAATTGTACCTGGTCGGTAGGTATTCTTTAAGTATTTGGTTTTCGGTTAATGGCGAATTGTGGGCGTGGAAGTGGTCAGATTACGCTCATCTATGAATTTATTTTTGTATTAAGAAACCTACGTAAAAAATTTCATTACAAAAGCTCAATTTTTTTTTTCAACTTACAGCATGAACGAATTCCAACTTCTCTTTTCATTCTGAACATTTATTTAACTATTTTTACAGTTATTTATATATATTATATATAGTTATATTATTATTAGTATATACATATTATACGATGTAATTCTCTGCCGATGTTAAATTGGTTTCTCCTAACCGAATGCCGATTTCATTACAATTGCTTTAACACATAAAGAAAAACTTGCAACTGTGCGTTGTTATACTTGTACATCTGGCTATACCTAACACCTGTGTGTACTTGAGACTTTGTTAAGACCATTTTGTTATGGTGCTTTCATTAAGACGACTGAGTTTGAGCAAAACCCCTATTTAATTAATTTAAAATTACACTTCTTTACAGTCAGTGCAATGCAAATTGCTAAGCGTCTTCAACCGTTCGAGAGCGCACTTTTCGAGTTGGAATAATAAAGTAAAAGGGGCGAGTGCCGGCAAAAAGGTATTTGACTTTACCAATGTAAAAGAATTTAAACGCAAGAGCAGGGCGGGCTAAAATTTACTGTTTATTTATTATACTCTAATACTTATTTACTTTGCATATATACTAAAATAAGAGAAGAATTATAAAAAGAAGAAAACATCAACCGCAAAGCAAAGAAAACTAGGTGGAGCTACGGCAATGAATGGAGCCCTAGAAAAAATACGTGGACCGTTATCCTGTTGACGCCCACAACTACCTCTGATGAAAAATTAAGCTCTTGACACATTCTGTTGACATGCGTTGATGAGCTGTGACACAGAGGTGTACACAGCGTAGTGCTGTTTACCCTTAAAATAGATCACGGCAGTTAAGGAGGATTTCCACCTTTTACACTGAAACTTTAGTTTTTTCATTTTCCTTTCTTCAAAATTTTGTTTACACCTTCTTTAAGGATCGTTTAACGTGGATAATCTTATTGCCATTAAAATTTTATATTCAGATTGCTGAAAGAAAAAACAACGCATACATATTAGTCAATGTAATAAAGAAGTGACCTTGGTAAGATACAACACTTGCAAGTGGTTTGAAGATAGTAGTTGGAGGATGGAGTCATGTGTAGAAGTTCACTCAAGCGTGGAAAGTTCTCTGATCGCCATTTACTTGGGAGTATGCAAAAACGATTCTTTACATATAGCTCAAGCAACTCACGACTTCCGGCGTTTGACCAAGTATCCTCTGGGTAGCCTAAAGACATCCCCTTGAAGGCGAGCTACAGTGAGAAGGCGAAACAAAAATCGTGCTTGGCGACTTTAACGCCAGGGTGGACAGAGAAGATGTCTTTGGAACTATGGTTTTCTGTAGTACTAGATTCCAGCATAAGAAAATTCACCAAGCTACCGGATCGAAAAGGCACCAACCAGATCAATAATGTTGTTACAGACGGAAGACACGTCTCCAGTGTTCGAGACGTGAGTACGCTCCGAGGTCCTAGCATCCACTCGGACCACTATCTTAATGAAGCCAAGATTTGCACTCGCCTCTGTGCACAAAAAACGCTTTCAATAAACACAAGGAACTTTCTACTCGACTTGCGCTCCTGCTCTCTGAGAGCACTCATCAACAACTCAGTCGGTGCGGAGAGACAACAGACTGCCTCGCAACGTTACGATCGACTACAACACGTGCGGGATGGGATAGATACCATGAGTTGAAGAAGGAAGCGAGACGCATTTGAAGACAGAAAAATAAAGACCGGAGTATACTTTTCTAGAACTCCCAGAGGTGCTCTACATCGAAGATAGTAGGTCGGTAAATTATTATCGAAACGTTCTGAGGATAAAAGGTTCCGTCCTTTTGCTTTTGGACTGTTTAGAATAGTAATAAGGCAGTACAGATAACTGTAATTGTAGTTACTGTGATCTTTTATGAGAACAGTTCAAATATTATATTAAACTTTACATCTTAAATAAAAACTATTTACCCTTTTATATGATTTGTCAATTTTTGTTTAAATACTTCACATAAATTTTCATATAACGGGTGATTTTTTAAGAGCTTGATAACTTTTTTAAAAAAAAAAACGCATAAAATTTGCAAAATCTCATCGGTTCTTTATTTGAAACGTTAGATTGGTTCATGACATTTACTTTTTGAAGATAATTTCATTTAAATGTTGACCGCGGCTGCGTCTTAGGTGGTCCATTCGGAAAGTCCAATTTTGGGCAACTTTTTCGAGCATTTCGGCCGGAATAGCCCGAATTTCTTCGGAAATGTTGTCTTCCAAAGCTGGAATAGTTGCTGGCTTATTTCTGTAGACTTTAGACTTGACGTAGCCCCACAAAAAATAGTCTAAAGGCGTTAAATCGCATGATCTTGGTGGCCAACTTACGGGTCCATTTCTTGAGATGAATTGTTGTCCGAAGTTTTCCCTCAAAATGGCCATAGAATCGCGAGCTGTGTGGCATGTAGCGCCATCTTGTTGAAACCACATGTCAACCAAGTTCAGTTCTTCCATTTTTGGCAACAAAAAGTTTGTTAGCATCGAACGATAGCGATCGCCATTCACCGTAACGTTGCGTCCAACAGCATCTTTGAAAAAATACGGTCCAATGATTCCACCAGCGTACAAACCACACCAAACAGTGCATTTTTCGGGATGCATGGGCAGTTCTTGAACGGCTTCTGGTTGCTCTTCACCCCAAATGCGGCAATTTTGCTTATTTACGTAGCCATTCAACCAGAAATGAGCCTCATCGCTGAACAAAATTTGTCGATTTGTCACATTTCGAACCGAACACTGATTTTGGTAATAAAATTCAATGATTTGCAAGCGTTGCTCGTTAGTAAGTCTATTCATGATGAAATGTCAAAGCATACTGAGCATCTTTCTCTTTGACACCATGTCTGAAATCCCACGTAATCTGTCAAATACTAATGCATGAAAATCCTAACCTCAAAAAAATCACCCGTTACTACACAAGATATACAAGAAGATGGTACTTACTTTATGTATTTTGTTTGCCATTAAATGTTCCATGGATTTATTGTTTTTCATGTAAGGCAACAATTTTTAATGTTAATGATAAATCTCGTTCGCAACACTATACCAACGTTCCTATTTTTGCGATTTGTAATAATAGTGGAAAATCCAACCATCCTTTTATTTAATAGCATTTTCTATATTACTTAGGCTGCCTCCAGACTGTCGAGGCGGCACACTCGTTCGTACTCATAAATTAAATATAATGATTTTGGAAAACACCACTTTTCATTTTGCTTCTATTAGCACACCATCAATAAATTTTTT